>OX155980.1:9286925-9543273 GCA_944548615.1 Micropterix aruncella
TCGGGCCCATCTTAACACTATTATTACACTTCTGGGGGGGTGGCCGGTAAACCCAGGACTAACGACCAGCTGTGGTTGGTTTAGGACAGTTGTCTTGTCATATGTGAGCGTTCACCTTACCACCCATTCACTCCCCCTTCAAGTCTTCGAATTTGAGAAGCGGAAATTGCAGTTTTAGATATTTTTTCTAAGGGTTGATTATTTTCCTGGAGCGCCAACTTCCACCGCCTTAAGGGAAACAGTGAAGTCGTTCCAGGTGATGGCATTTGCAAAATCATGGTATTTATTTAATTTTTTACCAGTGGTCTTTTGGGATATTCGATTCCCAGTTAATTTTACAATAAGGGTAAACTTACGAGATAAGGAATAAGGAGGTATATCTGGACGGAGGGCTGTGCATCCAAGAATTTCTCGGGAATTTATACTGCTAAGAGACCGAGTCGACCTCCAGAATAAAATTTGAGGCTTTCTCGATTATTGAGAAAGATTTTGTAGTTAAATGTGTTTTGCCTTTAGAGCCATCCCGCACAAACTATATTAGGGGTTTGTTGTTGGCACAACTTGTTAGCACTGAGAGGCTAATTACCTGAATAACAGCAAGGACTTTATTTTGTATACAAGTTTTAACACAGAATAATTGCGCGCTTTAACATTTAAATAGACTAATAGCATTGATTAAATCAATGCTAATAGTTAGCATTCTAATCTCTCCATATTATTTCTGTCACAAAATCAGCCTATATAAAAATGCCATAGATAGCACTAATAATTGAATTTTATTGTTGTTATGATTGGTTTAATTATTGCATTTTTAAAAAGGTACCAGTCCTTTACAAAAAACACTATTATTTATCAATGTTATTATTATAAAATGCTATTAGTTTCGCCGGACAATACTATCAGCGTTACATGCCTGTTGTCGGCGCAAAAGCGTTGCAAAAACGTACTATGGCATTGAGCAATCTGATATCATATGTCAGTGATTTTTAACCAGTGGGTGGCAAACCCCGGGGGTCGTAGGCTGTCTAAAAAAAACTAAAGTATTACAAAATTCTCATTTATATAATATGCAAACATTTACAGCTTCGGAAGAGCTTCGGAAGTTTTGCTACTGCTTTCAAAAAACTTAATGTTGATCTAAGATCAAATGTGAAAAACGGTTAAAATTATTTTGGTTTTCCCTATTGTATTTACAAATTATTTACTTATTGGATGCTTACAGTTACAGCTGTGGAAGAAAAAACAGTCTAAGAAGATTTGCAACAGTTGCAAGAAGATTTTTATTTTTTTTACCAAAAACAGATCGCGATCTAAAAAAGGTTGACGAACACTGCCCTATATTATATAATCTATGCCACACATACAATCCGTGCATGGCAATTTATTATTTTCCCCATCCTCTACCCTAATAACCTTAAAATATCTCGGAAACTAAGAATGCTAGCTTATTCAAAAAATATGTTTTATAGACAATATAATCACTACAGAATAAAATTAATAAAAATCCTTAGTTGCTCTAAAGTCTAAAGTAACACCATCAAAAAGGCTAAACCAAAATAAATAATCTTTAAAAATCAAACTACAAATTCACTGCATTTGTTTTTGCGTTTGTTTCTGTTTTTAAGCTATTGCATAGCTTTTATCCCCTAGGCCAGCGCGGCGACCGAATGAAGAAATTTCTTAACGAAAATTAATGATTTTAAACTGATAATTACGTCTAAACGAGTACTGCTTACGATTCGATAAAAATATATGTTAAACAAGAACATTTTCCTAATATTCTTAGCTTTGAATATTTTAGATTTTGTTTATATTACATAGTGTAATTAATTTGTGAAATTAGGTCTAACCGAACACAAAAACGACTACTACGCAAATACTATCTGGCGTATTATTATGAAACCTGCACCATTTTAAAGATAATTTAATTATCTATCTTTTAAGCTATTGCATAGCTTTTATCGCGGGCCTAGGCCAGCGCGGCGACCGAATGAAGAAATTTCTTAACGAAAATTAATGATTTTAAACTAATAATTACGTCTAAACGAGTACTGATTACGATTCGAAAAAAATATATGTTAAACAAGAACATTTTCCTAATATTCTTAGCTTTGAATATTTTAGATTTTGTTTATATTACATAGTGTAATTAATTTGTGAAATTAGGTCTAACCGAACACAAAAACGACTACTACGCAAATACTATCTGGCGTATTATTATGAAACCTGCACCAATTTAAAGATAATTTAATTATCTATCTTTTTATCTACGAATTTTTTGGAATAATTCGGTATTTTTGCTTTATTGAATAAAAAATTCGTGCGCGGCGCTCTATCGAAAGACGTTTAAATTATTCCGAATCATTTGCTTCCGCAGCCGCAAATGATTCGGAATAATTTCAACGTTTTCCGATAGAGCGCAGTTATCTGATATCAGAAAAAATAAAATAAATAAATAATTATAATTGTATAAGTTGTTAAAAATGCTACGCAACAGCTTTACCGCGGCAGTCCCCGAGTGCCACACGTATTTTTTTCTTTGCTTTTCCTCGTGGTATTCAATATTCAACATTAATAATGTAATTATTGAATAAGCTAGCACTCTTAGCTTACAAGATATTCATGCGTTTATGTTGGTGACTCAGATTCAATGCTCTTGAGTGTATTAGGAGACAATCAAATCATTATTCTAAGATTTGACCTAAAAAACAATAGCAGTCTTAATTGGCAGTATTGTCGGTTAGAGCGAATACCTCATCGCAGCAGCTGAATTTTTCTGGAATCCCACCTGCCAATGTACTGTTGGATTCGATTTAGGATCATCCTTTCTGGGAGCTTTTGTAGGTACTTTACTAGGCTCTTTAATCGCCATTACCTTTGCAGTTTTGGAATTGAATTAGCAGATAAAAATTATATGAAAAAAGAAATTGCAATATTAATAAATGGTTATTTGAATTAGGGAGGTCTACATCTGAAAACTTGGTTTGTAAAGCGTATGTATAACGGTTAATTTAAAAATAGTATTGTATATTTATATAAATTATTAAGCTATTGCATAGCTTTTATCGCGGGCCTAGGGCAGCGCGGCGACCGAATGAAGAAATTTCTTAACGAAAATTAATGATTTTAAACTGATAATTACGTCTAAACGAGTACTGCTTACGATTCGAAAAAAATATATGTTAAACAAGAACATTTTCCTAATATTCTTAGCTTTGAATATTTTAGATTTTGTTTATATTACATAGTGTAATTAATTTGTGAAATTAGGTCTAACCGAACACAAAAACGACTACTACGCAAATACTATCTGGCGTATTATTATGAAACCTGCACCATTTTAAAGATAATTTAATTATCTATCTTTTTATCTACGATTTTTTTCGAATAATTCGGTTTTTTTGCTTTATTGAATAAAAAATTCGTGCGCGGCGCTCTATCGAAAGACGTTTAAATTATTCCGAATCATTTGCTAACGCAGCCGCAAATGATTCGGCATAATTTCAACGTTTTCCGATAGAGCGCAGTTATCTGATATCAGAAAAAATAAAATAAATAAAAAAATACATGTGGCACTCGGGGACTGCCGCGGTAAAGCTATTGCATAGCATTTTAAACAACTTATGCAATTATATTTATTTATTTATTTCACTTTTTCTGATATCAGATAACTGCGCTCTATCGGAAAACGTTGAAATTATTCCGAATCATTTGCGGCTGCGGTAGCAAATGATTCGGAATAATTTAAACGTCTTCCGATAGAGCGCCGCGCACGAATTTTTTATTTGATAAACAAAAAAAACGGATTATTCGAAAAAAGTCGTAGATAAAAAGATAGATAATTAAATTATCTCTAAAATGGTGTAGGTTTTATAATAATACGCCAGATAGTATCTGCGTAGTAGTCGTTTTTGTGTTCGGTTAGACCTAATTTCACAAATTAATTACACTATGTAATATAAACAAAATCTAAAATATTCAAAACTAAGAATATTACGAAAATGTTCTTGTTTAACATATATTTTTTTCGAATCGTAAGCAGTACTCGTTTAGACGTAATTATCAGTTTAAAATCATTAATTTTCGTTAAGAAATTTCTTCATTCGGTCGCCGCGCTGGCCTACTAGGCCCGCGATAAAAGCTATGCAATAGCTTAATAAATAATTATAATTGCATAAGTTGTTAAAAAAATGCTATGCAATAGCTTTACCGTGGCAGTCCCCGAGTGCCACACGTATTTTTTTATATATATACTTATAGTATATCATATCATCTTTTTATTTATATTATTTCAAATTTTTTAGCACTGCTTTTATAATTGTATTTATATATTTTATTAAATTATAAATATGTTTATACCATATTAGCTTTTATCGCGGGCCTAAAGGCCAGCGCGGCAACCGAATGAAGAAATTTCTTAACGAAAATTATTGATTTTAAACTGATAATTACGTCTAAACGAGTACTGCTTACGATTCGAAAAAAATATATGGTAAACAAGAACATTTTCCTAATATTCTTAGCTTTGAATATTTTAGATTTTGTTTATATTACATAGTGTAATTAATTTGTGAAATTGGGTCTAACCGAACACAAAAACGACTACTACGCAAATATTATCTGGCGTATTATTATGAAACCTGCACCATTTTAAAGATAATTTAATTATCTCTCTTTTTATCTACGATTTTTTTCGAATTGTCAAAGAATAATATCCGAAACTTGCATGACGCATGATAATCCGATTGAAATACCTAATTTCAATTGTATTGTTGAATTCAAATGATATACCCAAACCAAAAGGTGGGGTAGCTATTTACCAAAATAATAATAATGTTACTAATATTATGACTCCGAATATTGCAATAAATATTGCACACGTTAGCGATGTTAATGTTAGGCGCTCATTTGTTGGAGATATTTGTGCGTGCTTATGCAAACTTAGAAATGGCCTACACATAGTCATGGTAGCAATTTACATTTCTCCGAATCCAAAATTGGACGAGGTAGAGCATTTTATTCCACTAATTTTATTCCACGTGATAAATTTCCACTTATCTTGGCTGGCGATTTCAACATCAACTTCGCTGATAAAAAATCAGAGCGGTTAACAACTTTTCTTTCGGAAAAATTGAATTTGAAAATGAACAATGATCCACAAGAATACACAACAAAATATGGGACCACCATTGACGCGGTATTTTCCAGATATTTAGAGGATATCAAGTCTCAAACTTATGTTTCTTATTTCAGTTACCATAAACCTATAGTTTCAATGATAACAATTCCTCAATAACCTACATGTATTGTAAGATAATAAAAATATTTTAAACAATATTAACTTCTCATTTATTCAATAAAAAAAAATAGTTTTATTATCGGTCACCACGCTCAAAAACTGTAACTTGAATTAATATCAAAGAAAAAACTTGAATTAATATCAAAGAAAAAAATACTGCATAAATAAAATAAATAAATAATTATAATTGCATAAGTTGTTAAAAAATGCTATACAATAGCTTTACCGCGGCAGTCCCCGAGTGCCACACGTATTTTTTTTTTATTTATTGAAATAGTATTTACGTATATGTGTATTTGCCATATTGTATTACCTACAATGCGTACAAATTTAGTGTTTTGATTTGTATTATAATGTTATTTATTTATTACTATATATTATTGAATCTTAATTAAGTCCATTCATTAATTTTTACGTTAATTAGGCTAATTGTTACATAAGTTGTATTACTTATTTTAATTACTCTGACCCGCCTAGATACGGGAAAGTTTAGTCCTAGTTAGGTGGGCAATGAGCATTAGCTGCATTTCGGTATTCAATTTTTCCGATTTACTTATAACATTGATAATAATGGGGCTAAATGTACAAAAATTAAATGAATAAAGTATTAAACCTTAAACAATCTAAATTAAATGCATTTAGGTTAAAAGTATGTAAGTGTAAGCCGAACCGCTACCGATCATTACACAACTAAAATGCTCCTATCTACATACTAAATAACGCCGAATAAAAAATGGGTTTCCAACAAGTACCAAAGGGAATAAACTAAACTATAGGACTACAATAAAAGTCAGTGTTTATGAAACTTTATTCCGGGTTAGACCTGTAGTTAGACCTGAAATGGCAACTAAATCTAAATATGTTTTTAAAAACATTCTTTTGGCGGTACATCTTATCAAAACCATCAATGATATTATAATATGTAGATAATTATTAATAAGTGGAGCCAACCTGCTTGACCAGTCTGGATGACTTGTTTTCCTTGTGTGACCATATGGGAAGTCAACTGATTCCCTTGAAAGGGTTTCCCTGCTGCTATAACCTAAAGAAATAAAAAAGAAATTAAAACGTAGAACCGTGTTGGGGGATGCGAACGCAATAGTTACTGTAGGTAATGACAGTGACTGTTACCGAAAGATGTGAAGTGAACGACGCACCACTCGAGCGAGTATCTGTACGAAGCTCAGTGTATGAGTGAGGGAAAACATTGATAAACTATTATATATAATACCTGAGAAGGAAAAAATAAAACATGGTGGCTTAACCTTTCGGAAGCCAGTCAGTCCACCCAAAATTCTCGAAGCCCTCGAAAATGTGTTTGTAGAATTGGCATGCTTCAATGACAGGTTTTTACCGCAGTGGAGGGAGAAATAGAGCCGATAATTGAATAAATACGGATAATACGAAAAACGCTGATCGACGTTGAGATAATTACTTCAGTTGACTACTCTCAAACAAAGAAGACAAAGAGGGGGCCAGATTGAGACATATAAACCACTCACAAATGATTACGATGTACCTGGGCTAGAGAATTATTTACAAATTCAACATCAACACAAATCGTCCAGGTCACAATGACCCAACAGTGCAAAATATAAATCCAATCCTCTTACAAACGTTCTGCAAAATAGAGTAATGGCCATGTGGAATAATCAACCACTTCACATCGAGTGATTAGTGCAAGCTCTGTCACTCAATTTAAAAACAGACCTTAGTTCCTACCTAAAAACTTGTTAATATTGTTTATGGCTTGCTTTACAAGATCTGATCTTGACCTATCAGCAAAGCTGCCTGTCCAGAACAAATAATAATAATAATCATCATCATTACCAGATGGCTGGCACATTACCCAGCCGTAGCTACAGTTAGAAAACCCAAAAAATTGCAATTTCTAAGAAATCTTTTCACAAAGTTTTTCAAGAAAATTTAAGATCGAGTTGTAACATTTCCAAATAATTTGTCTTTGTCTTATTTTTAACCTCTCGTACATTACCTGGCTTTGCTTATGGTTTATTCCAGGATGTAGACCTATATTACCAGGCGTAATAAGCGGTCCTTGCGTATTGTAGCGTTGCTGAAGATATGCATTGTTCTGAAGTGGTTGCTGCCGTCCATGCCTCCAATCAGCGGTGCTGAAAAGAAATCATTTATTAGTTCAATCTAGAGTGGGCCTTATAACGGCCAGATGCTCAGATCTTATTCCTCACGGCTAACTCAGCTGGTCCACCAGATTTCAGGAATTCCTCGTGGTATGGATGACGGTTGGATCCAGATTAGGGTGGAATGGAAAGGGTGCCTGTCGTAACGTGTATACCAACTTTGCCAATCCAATCCAATAGTGTTTTTTTTAAATGAATTCATGTCTTAATTCATCATTTAAGTGCAGTTTTAAGTTTTTTCATTATTTCATATTTCATGTCGTATAATTCAACTATGCCTACACTAAGAAAACATAATCCAAGGCCCACCACACCTCTAACAAGGCTGACGTTGTTAAAATAGCCATTTAATAATTCTAGTTTTGAAACTATCAAAATTATCTAATATTTAAGCAGTTATAGTTATACCTTGTGTGCATATTTATTTACAATGATTGCAAAGCGAATATTTGACATATTTTTAACCATTATATTTAATAATGCAATAGAATTATGACTCATTAATGACTTATGGACTACTATTTTGGGGAAATGCTGCAACCAGTAAAAGAATCTTTCTTTTGCAAAAGAGAGCACTGCACAGCATGTATCAGGTAACGACTAGGACCTATAGGACATATAGCATTAAATTCTATAATCACTCCCTACAAAATTTAAACAGCTGGAGGACATAAAATTTAAAAAAAACATCAAGGGGATGCTGATAGGCCACCCTTTCTATAATCTGGCCGAATTTGAGGGCCATGATTCTTCAAATATTGTGCTCATTTAAATTACTTTAAAAAGTAGAGCCTTGTGGTCTGATTATTTTATATGGTCTTATATTTGTACTTTTAGTTGGAATGCATAACGTAGATTTAATTTGATTATTTAACATTTTACTGACAATTTGAATATTACGATAAAAAAAATTCCTACATATCTTTTCGAATTACTAACTACTTCAAATATTAGGCTTCTATTTTGATTATTTTCATTTATAGTTTGACAATCTAGTAGTTAATTTTTGACTATCTATGTATGTTCAGTAAAGAGTAGTAACGAAACTTACTACATAACCCAATTATTTTGACACGTCCAAGAGCGGTCTTTAGCCGTCAATTGGACACGACGAAAATGTAATGTAATTTAATCAGCGGAACTTCTTGGATCCTTGAAGTCAGCATACTCTGATCTACAGTTGTATTAGGAGTCCAGCGCACATTGAGTCTTTATTGGCGCCAAAGGCTACCCAGGCTTGGGAAGTCTGCCTCACAATCTCTGCTGTTTGATTTTCACCAACCAGCGTGATTTTCTATAATAAATAAGATTAACTACAATATTTGTGTGTAAAAACTAAATTCTGAATTATCCGATGACTATTTGGGCCATCACTTATTTGGGTTTAGGCCTAATTAGACAGCGTTGATTTGAAGAATATACTCGGCTGCGGTGCTCTCTATTTTGCTACTATTTACAATGAAGCCTCTAATAGTACAAATGTAATAATGTAACGCTTAATAATATTATGCACTTTAAATTAAAAAAAAATGGATTTGATGGATATTCCAATAAATAAATACCTGATTTGCTGCGGGTGCTGAGATCCAGGGGGTAAATTCTGCGGCGGAGTTATGTTGGTGAGTGTAGTGGCTGGTTGCGCTAGGCTGCAAGGCCCACAGCCGCAAGGCTTAGGCCGCTGCGACTTGCTAACCGAAACAGCCTGATGCGTTGGCCCAATGGAGTTTGGCACTGACGATACCACCGCCACTGTCTGGTGTTGTTGTTGCTTACTAGCATCTTGTTGTGCCGACATTGTTAACTGTTGTTGTCGCGCTTGATCTTGATTTTTGATGAGCTAAAATAAGTTAATAAAACACATTTTATGCACAATAATGCGATACACACAAGACACAGCTTTAAAAGGAGGGAAAAGAGAAAGAAACAGCCTAAAGTACTGCAAAGTGGATGATTGCTTTTTTTTAGGAAAACTGGAAACGTGGCTACTGTTGCTTTGGAGAATTATCCTACCCTGCCTGTTTTATTCCGCTGCATTATTCTGTTGTAAAGAAGTGAAACAAGGTTACCCCTTATCTTTTCGATTATTTACAGTACTAATGGATGAAGTCCTGCGTACAGTGGAGAAAAAAGAGAAGCTCTGCCTGGACCTGGATGTTAAAATTAATCTACTAGTAATTATATCATATGCAGATTATGTACTATTAATAGCGAAAGATGAAGAAACAACTAAGGATTTTATTAACAGAATTAATGAATCGCTTGAATGTATAATAAATCGAATTAGTATAATAAATGCAAAATAGACCAAAATGCACTTAATAAAACTATTAGAATAAATGGCGTGGAAATCAAACACCCAAGGAAATAAAATATTTAGGCACTTATATAACATCGAGCCTTAGCCGAAAGAATACAATAAAGACAAACTGCAAGCAAGGGATATCAATAACTGAACATATAATTATAAGACTGAACATAAATTGGTGGATCATAAGATTATTATATATAATGACCATGGTCATTTAGGAAATGAAGGTGCACTAATGAAAGCAAACAGGATAAAATTAATGTAATAAGAAAGCTATATATTAAAATAAAGGCTGTAAAACCGCTAAAAGATTTACTGGAGGGAAAATAATAACCAAAACAATAAGACTATACTTATCTGCAAAAACATATGGCTTATCTGCAAAAACATAGATGTTATTTTAAAGGCAATAAAATAAATAATCCCGAAAATTAAAAAAACTGTTTTTTTTACTAATTCCAGGAATTTTTAATCATAGTGTATTTACCTGCTCGCTCATTAGTCCTTCTGGTTCAATTTTATTGAGGACTCCGTTGTCGACCCTATTGGACCAAGTATCGGAAGGAAGGTAATAGCAAAGATTGACTTCTCCTATACCGGCCACGGTTATCTGTCGCGTGTGACGGATGGCACCATCACCTTCCACCGGTTGCTGTTGTAACCGCTGTTAATCCTACAATTTGATAGACTGTTTATTCAAAAAAATCACGTTTAATATCGCACTGCTGCACTGTGGCCAATTTGCCTATGTGGAAAATATTAAAAAAATATAACTCATAAAACTTCGTTTTTCACTTTCCTATTTCACTTTTAAAGCAGCCCGTTTGTGGTACCAGCTCCATTCAAATATTAAGAGCCCTAGGACGCTTTCTAATTTAAAACAGTTATTTAAAATACTGTCCCACTTAATTCACTTTCAACCATCCTGGGTGTTTCATTATTCTATGCAGTAAGATCCATTTCTTCTTAAATTACAGTGATTGAAATTATTTTTATAACATAAATAAACAACAATATATTTTAATTATTAGCTATAAACACGGTAAGTAAGCGATGTATTCACAATATTGAAAACCGCATATAAGTACCGAAAACGCATGGTGCGTCTAATAATATGGCCAGGGAGCGTAGTTGAAAACAGATAATGAAACTTTACCTGAAGCCTCCAAGTTGAAAATGCCACTGAATTGAACCGATTTGAATCAAGAGAAGATATTATGCGTAATGCGACGGCCCAGTTGAACACACTGGGAGGGTAACTTCTCCTCTCCGTTTATATAATACATATGAATTTATTACATTCACTCCTTTCCTTTAATAGTAGTTCGAAGCGATAATAAGTACGTCAGGCTTAATATTAATATGTCAGCATTTCGTCATAAAAAGCGTGTCAGGCAGGTAGTATAATGTCAGCATTCCGATTATTAATACAATTGGAAAATAAAAATTATAACAATGGATGTACCTATGATGAAATGCTTGACACGTACATAAAGATAAAGCATACGAATCAAAAAGCACGTCCGTGTGAGTGAGCACTTAACCATGATCAAGCATTTTTCCTTTGTTCTTCTTGAGATGACGTAAATAAAATACAAACGGAGGTGTCATGGAATTCACCGACTGGAGTCGGGCCCATCATAATAATATTATTACACTTCTGGGGGTGAGCGGTGGATTCCGGATTAACGACCGACTGTGGTGCGTTTAAGACAGCTGTCTTGCCACATGTGAGCGTGCACCTTACCGCCCATTCACTTCCCCCTTCGAAGCATAGAATCTGAGATGCGGAAATCGTGGTTTTAGATATTTTTTCTACAAAAGAGTTGATTGAAAGACCGAGATCTTTAAAGAGGTGAAACAGAGATTTTGCTGTCAAGCCACGAGCGCCAACTTGCACCGCGTGAAGATGAACAGTGAAGCAGTTCCGGGTGACGGCATTTGCGAGGTCATGGTATTTATTTCATTTGTACTCGTGGTCTTTTGGGATTTTTGATTCTCATGGAACAGTTTATTCTACAATAAGAGCCACCTTCAGAGATAGAGAGTAGAGATATATCCGGTCGGAGGGCTGTGCATCTGAGACTTTAGGGGAATTTACGAGACTACTGCTTAGACCGAAACGGCCTCCAGAATTCAATCTGAAGCTTTCTCGATTATTGCATGAAGATCCCTTTATCGCTAGCGAACGATCGCCCTTCATCCACATCTCAAAGAAAAAGCGTATCCTTTTGCAAAATAAAATAATATGTATTCATTGAAGACAAATTAAAGCAAAAGCAATGAAAAAATCGCAATGATTGAATCGTCTCTCAAACTTAGGATGACAGCTGGAAAAGTAAAAAGCAGGGGTCTTTTGCTCAATTTTGCACCGAGGTCCATTGCTTTAGTTACGCCACTTCTTTCCCGGTCCAAGGGAAAGTATTGTGAACTAAGACGGAAATATCCATTTTGACCCCCCTGAGACGATTAACACCATTTCCAGATTGAAGTCTGACTGTGAGTCTGTATGTGTGTGTATTCCTCCACGATAGCGCCTAAACGCTTCATCCGATTGAGTTGAAATTTGGCATGCAGGCATCATTCAGTCATGGCAAGAGTTAAAAAGAGTGTAGTTAAAATCGGTCCGCCAGAGGTCGCGCTAGTCATACTTCAACCTCGAAATATTGCAGTTAGACTTGAAATTCGGGACAATTGGGCAGTGTAGACTAGAACGGGCGAAACCCTCACCCCAAGCTGGTATAACGATATGTGATCGTTCTTTCAACCGTGGGATGAGCGTAGAAGACTTAAATGACAATCCACTATCGAGCTCTGCCAACTCGCCCGCGAGAAACCAACCCTTATCGCCCGGAACCGGGTAGTTAACCCAGCGGGCAGACCAAGCGCCTTCGCTACCAGTTATGGCCAGATTTCTCCGGCCTCCCGAATGGTTACAGGATCGAGGTCGCTTGCGCGGTTTTCTCCCTTACGTAGCGGTGATTCGGCGTCGACCGAATTTATTGCCATGCCGTCACCTCAGGAAGTTTAACGATTAGTCGTTCTATCTCCCTGGAGTGAGCGTAGAAGACTTGAGGACAAAACAGTCCACCATCTAGCTACGTCACAAGCCCGTAAGAGGCCAACGCCTTAACCGCGAGATAGCCAGGAATGTTACCCGGCGGGCCGATACTCACGCCCTTACTTCCAATTGTGACCAGTTTACTCCGGTCTCTCGATTGGTTACGAGTTCGATGTCGCTTGCGCGGTCCTCTCGCTTACGAAGCGGTGAAACGGTGTATACCGAATCTATCGCGGACCACAGCGTCCTTTGCCCTGGTAACTAAGTAAACAATAACTCTACAGAATCATAGATCTTACTTTTCCCCACCAGAATTTGCCGATTTTGCAGAAATGGCGCTTGGCACTATGTTATCCCCACCTCTTCAATTCATGTAAATTAAAATTTACAATTAGTTTTTAAGCGCTGCAGGCACTGTATAGACGTTCGTTTGTAAGATAGCTTCTAATGTACTCTTATTTAGTTTTTACTTATGAGAATTAACAGTTCCACGGTAGCCAACTATCCCCGAGGACCATGGTCCCGGGGATATTTGACTCCCGTGGAACTGTTAATTCTACACTAAGGTCTATCATCCGAGATAGAGAGTAAAGAGCTATCTGGACAGAGAACTGTGCATCTTCGATTTTCAGGAAAATGATACTGCTTAATTCAACTCCAGAATCCACAGCAGATTTCTCGAACGGTTTTGAAGTGGCATGTTTTTGGTCTTTTAAGCCTCCCGCACAAACTGTAAAGGATTTGAAGGTCACTCTCGAATTCTTGATAGCAGTGGCTAGTTTCAGATATACTTATTTCTCGGCTGAAAGAAAGATTTGAGTAGTTTAAACGTGAATTAAACAAATTTGATATTTTGAGTCCCAACATTTTAAATAGGTAATGTTAATGATAGATAACAAGCTGTGCCGTTTGTGAAAAGTTCTGTTTTCCTGAGCATCAAATAGTTAAATCTCAGTCGATTTTAAAATCAGAAATAAAAATCGCCGAATTTATAGGACAACTGTATAATGTAATTTGCCAAAATGCGGTCTTCTAGTTCCTCCGATGTTACACACATCGGAGGAGCTTAAGAACTTCAGAAATAGGTAATTTTGAAGTAGAAACAAATGTAATAATAAAGTACCATTATCTGAGTTACGCTTCCGAAGCTTTGTCTCGAACTTAAAAACGCCTTTTTCTCGAAACTACTTTTTTCGAACTAGTTGACATGATATCTCAAGTTCTACTTAAATAATTTACTTGAAACATCTTTGGTTATCCCTCTGTATCCACAACCATAAATTAAAAAAAAAAAAAAAAACATTGGCAAAATGATTTTTTTTTTCAAATCGTCTCCATTTTGCGGAAAAAAGAATATCTTTCTTTTCAAAGTCCAAATCATAGCAACGTCCTTCCTAATCAAGATTTTTTTTATATTTCTTTGTTTCTACAAGGGTTGGAAACATGTCAACAAGGACGCACATTTTTTTTTAGCCTCTACTTCACTAGCCTTTAACTCTTTGAATTTTTGTTTTTTTTGTATTCTTGATACGTCAATGAACATATTGCAAAAAAATGGATTGTAAAAATGTTTTTTTTTTATCTTTCTCGGGAAAACGCTTAAAATTTATACCAAATCCGCATTTACTAACGAAATAATTTCACAGGGAAGCTTCAATGTAGGTATAGGGTACAGTAGGAAATAAAACCTCCCATAGGCACTTATGAGTACTATTTATTTTACGACATATAGAGGATAATATACCTATACAATGAAACAGAAGTAATAATAATAATACGTATATGATAAACGTAACAGTCGAATTTCACTTTTTATTCTAAAATTACTTTTATTCAGTAACTGATACACTGATTAAGCAGGTAGGAAAATTACACATTCATTACAAAACGGTTAGTCAAAATATTTTTCTCACTAAATAAAACCAGTCTTTTTTAGATAATTATAAATTGTAATGAACGTTTAGATGAGGAAACAATCGTGTGATTTTAATAATACTTAACTTAATCGTATCAGACTTATAAATTTAAATAAATGCTTTACACTATTGAGAACCCTGCAGCGTGTACAATGCAGTGATTAGCTTCAGTCTCTCAATGTGACTCTAAAAAAAGGATAGACAAAAAAAAACTGCACAAAAGATGAAAATCTTATCTTCACCTTGGTCGTTTCACGATAAGCAGTATTAACACTGCATCAAAGAATTACGAATGTAGCCGTGAATAAGAAAATTGCAAGCTCCAGCGAGCCTCATAAGCTAACTACACCTACTACCAAACTAAAACACATTTGACTAGACTCGCCGAGTCGAGAAAGCGAAATGAATATATCGTCTTATATTACTTAAACGAGTGTGTATACTTTAACAAGAATAGCGAAATAATCGTAAACTATTTGTACAATGTCATGTGACTCTCGCAAATATTTCACGGTTAAACATTACCTACATATTTTTTGAAACGAAGTCTATCATAAATGGCAGCTTTTGCTTCGTATAAGAGATTCTATACGAAAATAAGAGATTCTAAAAAGTTATAATTCATTTACTGTTTGAATTTAATTTAGTGACTAAACTGGCACTCTCTCGATAATGTTATATAATATGAAAGTGTTATGTTGTGAAAGTGAAGAAAGAGTCATCACTTGTGTAAAAATAAACACAGCATATATTGAGAATATCCTCGCTATACCTGCAAAAACTGTCATATGTTTTTTGGCAACTTTACAGAAACGATAAAAGACTATTTGTCAATTTAATTGATCCCGTCGTGACTGACTCCCGAATTAACAACCGAAATCCGCTATGTGCATTAATTAATGTGGATTCCAACATAGTGACCACTCAAACTGACATAGTATCGTTTATTATAAAGTCTATTAGATTGCGCAACAGCTTACTAAGTCATGGAAACCAGTATTTTAGTAAGAAACACAAAATGTAGATGGCCCTCATGTTCCTAAAATAGATTATTATGTTCACTTTGGCAACTTTCGTGGTATAATATTATACATTCACTGTAGATGGCGCTTTAAAAATTCCTATACATTAGACATTAGTCTATCTAGATAGAATGCCATCATTGATAGCATTCTAACCCATATGAAAATGCAATAGATGGCACTAAGAATTGAATGTTATTATTATTGTTGCTGCTTAAATTATTCGGCGTTTACAATCAATTGGTCCTATATAAAAAGCCGTTCATTATCAATGTTACTATAAATGGTCAATTAAATTGCTATTACTTTCGATGTCAATGCTAACAGCGCCACCTGCATTACGACGTTAAAAAATTGTTGCCAAAATGTCCTATAGAGTGAGCAATCTAATCCACTGTATAATCAATGATAGCGTGTTGCCATATAAATATCCACACATGGCATTACAGTAGAACCTTGATTATCCCTCAGGAGTCGGAACTGGATGAAGTTATGATATGAAGAATAGACAGATAATAAAAAAAACTCAAAATTACATAGTAGCATGAAAAAAATACATCAACATATATTTAATTATTATGGTGATAGTATAATTTACAATAGCTCTTTTACATGTACTTAAATAATTGGTTCATTCAGGGGTTTATCGATTGATGAAAACCGAATTAGGTATATAAAAAAATCAACAAACAAAATATTCATTATGGCCATTATGAAGGGAAAGAAAACTGACGGTTAACAGAGGGTAAAATATAAAAGAGTGCTGGGAAATCGAGGTTCTACTGTATTTGAAATAGCATTTCCATTGCAAGAAAATAAGGCTGTTTTCGCATTTCAAAGACATCACAATAAGGTATAAACTGAGTATAAAATAAATGGTACAAATAGACATTGTATAAACCCCAAACTCAAAATATCTTTATTTTTCATTGAAATATCACTGGAATTTGTGGGACGATAGAGCATAAAATTTACTTTTAGAATAAGCACATAGCGGTTTTTTCCAAAAATGCACATAGCGGTTTTTGCAAGCACTACAACGATAATGATGCTATGAGAATAATACATTTTTACTAATAATGCAGAATTAAAACAAATTGATTGAGAGCAGTGAAATGGATCTATGAATGTGGATTCATAGACTGCAAGTCATTGAGTGAATGTGGATTTATATACTGCGTGTCATAGCTGAATGTGGATTCATTGACTGCATGTCATAGACTGAATGTGGATTCGTATACTGCGTGTCATATACTAAATGTGGATTTACAGATTGCGTATCATACACTGAATGTGGATTAATATACTGTGTGTCATGACTGAATGTGGATTCATAGACTGCGAGTCATAGAATGAATGTGGATTCAAATACTCCCGTGTCATAGACTGAATGTGGATTCACAGACTGCATATCGTACACTGAATGTGGTTTAAAATATTGTGTGTCTGAATGTGAATTCATAAACTGTGTGTTATGGACTGAATGTGTATTCATAGACTTAATGTGTCGCGTTCCATAGGATGTTTAAAGTTAAATGATACAAAATCTAAACTTTTTGTAACTTTTGACAATCAACAAAAAATAATTGAGGCAAACAAACACCAAACTGCTAAATACTGTATTGTTTTCTGTTCAACTCTGTTCTTTGCATATAGTTCCTGAGGTGATGCCAAACCAGTTAAGTCACTATACAGTTCAAAAAATGTTTCTATTTACATAATACTTTCATTGTTACTCTATTAATATTATTACTTATTTAATATTAAATGTATTAGTATCTAAGTATTAAATCACTAGAACAAATAAAAGTCAACAACATAAACTTAAATTGACACCGCTTCAAAATACAATGGCAGTGGAAGAGAATGGTCCGGCGATGAATCAATTACTCATCTAAGACGGCGGCTTCGTCTGTCCCGTCCTTGGGACGCAATGCCTCTATGGAGCAGACGATTTTCAAAGCAGGACCGAGCTTCATAGACATGGCGCTCACCAGGTGTTCCGGTTTGATCAGTAGAAGTCCCTCTCCGTCTACTTCTTGCATCACGAATTCCTCTGCGTATCCTGCACATCCGGGAATGCTGCGAATGAAATCGCATACTTCGTTCACCTAAAAAAATGTTCACGGTTACTAGTACTCGCCAATACCAATGTTTCCATTGTCGGTTGTCTTGGGGGAGACTTAGGCAAAACCGCCTTTCAAATGCATTTTAAATAAAATTCGAGTCATACAAATCAAGGCAATTCATATGGAATATGGATTTGTCAATTTTGCTTTCCCATGTAATTCCATTTTAATGAAAACTGGTTAAAATTATATTTTATGTTCATATATTTTATATTGTATAAAAAAATTCATTAGCGTTTGTTCTATCAACATTTTATTTCCGTAGGCGGCTTAAAAGATTCTCAAGTTGTGCTTTTAAAAAAAGTCCCACCTTTCCATCCCACATTCTTCTACCACTATTATGAATATGATCTCATTCATATGATACTATCATTTCTGTTAACTCTAAAAATATTTGGTTAGTAAACCAAGTAATAGAACTTATTATTCCTCCAAAATTATGTCGTTCTATTTTAATAGGACTCTTAATAAAGCCAAAAATATTCGTGAATATGAAGCTCAAGCTGTGGTTATGTGATTCCTCAAAATTGTAGTGTTTTAATCGGAAACAAATTCAGAGACTTTCTGAAATGAAGCATTTTAAAAAAATAATGTACTAAGTGCTATAATTAGAAAGAGAGAGGAAATATCCCATGGAATGCTTGTCAAATGGACATAGATTATGCTTTTAGGATTAAATACGAAATTTTCTTTTATGTCTAAATCTGGACTTAACTCCATACTGACACATAGGGCCCTTTCCATTTGGATGAACTTATATAAACGTGCTAATTACAGTTTAGTCATCTGCAACAATATACCGTATTAACCCGAATATAACGCCACCTATATTTTAGAAGCAGATATGAAGGAAAAAATTCAAATATAAGTTTTTTATATTCAGATATGCTTAAATATCAGTGTCGCTTGAATGATTACTACTCGATGCATCATTTTCTTCCCATAAAATGTTGTCATCACTTCCATCCAGGTTGTTTAAAATGCAACATTTCTTATAGCCTGTCACTAATTTTCTGCCAGGTGGTCATGATCCACTCTGCCAAGACCTAATTGATGGTTTCATTATTTTTCCTGTAGGGGTCAGAATATGATTTCCTGTTAAAAGCCGATTGCTGTACTCCTTTGCAAATTTGCTTCGAATGGTTTATTGACAACTACAGTAGGGCCCCAGTTATCCGAGCCCCGATTAACTGAGTTCCGAGTTAACCGAGGTCGAAAAGGCCACGGCCAGGCCATGTTTTTACCCCCCAACATCACCCCTCTGCTCCAATTGTACTATGCAGTAATGTATTTTATAATGTATGTATGTAAGTATTGTATTACATTTTTAACTCACTGCATTTAAATATGTAATGCATGTAATTCTTTCACTTACTTGACTCAGTTTTCATTCATTTTTAAACTTTTCCGTATGTTTCTCCTCGATTTATGACAGAGTCTGGGTTATAAAATTAAAATTTTATGGTTTAGAAGGTAAAGCATTGGAGTTGCTCAGCTCGTATTTGAGTAACAGAATACAAAAGGTTGATATTTCCGGAGTTAAATCGGAAGGATCTATTGTATAAATGGGCGTTCCTCAAGGTTCAATTCTGGGTCCTTTTTTATTCCTAATTTACATTAATGACGCCATTTCTTGTACAGAAATTAAGTAATATAGTTTTATTCGCTGACGACACTTTGCTCATATTCAACGTTCCTAGGGAAACCAATAATTATGATGAAGTTGAAAACACACTGACAAAAGTTTTAGGATGGTTCACCGCCAATAATTTGCTTTTAAATTCTAATAAAACTAAGTGCATTAAATTTATCTCAACTAACGTTAGTGACTCTGACATTAATATTATTATGGACGGTGAAATACTAAAGTTTGTAAATTCTACAAAATTTCTAGGAATTACAATAGACAATAAACTTCAATGAAGTCCTCATATTGAATTATTAGCTGGAAGACTTAGCTCGGCAGCATTTGCGGTACGTCAAATAAGGCAACTAACTGATGAAGCTACTGCCAGAACTGTCTATTTCAGCTACTTCCATAGTTTAATGTCGTATGGGATTTTGCTCTGGGGCCGCGCAGCCGATATGCAAACGATTTTACTTTGCAGAAAAGATCCATACGACCATTTATTGTTTAAACTCACGAGCATCGTTAAAAGAGAAGTTTAAAGAGATCAATATTCTGACGGTTTATAGTTAGTATATATTCGATAACATAATGTATGTTCGTAAAAACTTGCACAGGTTCCGTAGATTGGGTGATATTCACAATAGGAACACCAGGTTCAAAAATAAACTAGCCATTACGGGCTTTAGGTTAGCAAAAGTGAGTAAATCTTTCATTGGAGACGGTGTTCGCTTTTACAACACTTTGCCTGTGGAACTAACCCTTTTGCCAGACACTAAATTTAGAAAAATTGTTAAAGATACTTGTGCTCTAAAGGTTATTATAAAATTGAAGATTTTTTAAGCGATACATTGGACTGGTCAAGTCATTGTTGTGTAACATAGCTATGAAAACCATTTGTAAAGTGTTATTATTATTATTATTATTACTATTATGTAAAGCCATTGATTATATAGTGTAGTAATCAATGGTAAAGCCTACAAGTAAGGCATAAATGTCTAGAAACATAAGACATTCGGAAAGTACTGTAAGTCTACTTCGTATAAAAAATTATCTATCTATCTATCTATCTGACTTTTCGATTATCCGAGGTACCCATGGTCCACATTACCTTGGATAAGCGAGGTTCTACTGTACATCTAAAACTTGGAACTGTGAAGTCATTTCTTCTGGAATTATCCACATATCCATTATTTAAATATTCAATTTTTATCTTCAGTTTAGGTGTCAGAGGATCTTAAAATGCATCAATTACAAGCATGGCGCAAGGTTTCGTTAATGTCCCAGGACGCTGTCCCTATACAACATTTAACCAGTTCAATAACAAATCCTCTATCATCCATCACTAAGAATAGCGACACGGTCTAACTAAACCATCAATATAACGCGAGTGTTGTTTTAGAAAAAATATTTACAGTAAAAATTATCGCATTATATTCTGGCTAATACGGTTCTAGCAAGAATTATTTTCTGCTACAGGATTAGAAACCAATGACTAAAATCAACTTTACACTTACATTCCATTGAAGTACTTCGGCCAAGGTAGGCTTTCGAGCGCTAGCAGAACTCTCAGAAACAGCAACATCTCTTATTTCTTGGTCGGAATGAGTAGTTTGACGGGCGGCAGTGTCTTGAGAACGACTCGGAGTGGTTCCTAAAAGAATAAAAACTTACGGTCAAGATCTCCAGCAATAGAAGAAACTTTCAAAATTTAAACCTAATGTTATTTATTGTATCTGTCACAATTAATGTGTAGAATTTTAGGTTCTATAATACCAAATACACCATAAAATAATGTAAAACTCAAAAATAAATCCTAGAGTGCCCTGGTGTGGAAATCCCACAAAAACTGATGGCGTTTTCAGGACTAATATTAAATACACAATATTGAACTAATATTAAATATACAATAATATAGTAACTTAAAATTTGTAATATAAAAAATAGGCATTATTTAACAGAGAATGTGAATGAAACACTTTTAAATAAAAATAATTGCTGAAGCAAGAGATACATTAGAGGAGAAGATCTAATAGAAATGTACAAAATGCTTCAAGGTATACCATGAACACCATCAAACAACTGTGTGGACACTCGTTGAAATTAAATAAAGCAACTCCACCATCGAACCCCAGGAAACCCTTTTTAACATTCGAATACATTTCCAGAGGAATCGATAAATGCTGACTCTGTCAACAACTTTAAGTTTAAACTGGAATTTTTTCTTAGTGCAAAACAGTCTTAAGTTTTTAAAAATTAGTTGTGTCCCCAAGACTTTCCCGGAAAGTCGCCAAGGTCTGATTTCATCTGAATATTAATTTCTGGCTCTCTTGGCTAGCAGACGAATCCGTTTGGGTTCCGTTACACAACTGCCTCAGGCGGAGAAGTTCGTTTCTCGGCTAACCTTGGGCGGCTCGGCTTTAATATTTCATTAAAATGTATGGCTTTAATATTTGACTAATTAAGACCCGGGTAGAAATCACCCGTGCATCATTCAATAAAATGAGAAAAGTCTTGTGTTGCCGGAAAAAAAAATCTTAGACTTAGAACTCAATCCTGCATTGCTATATTTAGCCAGTGGTTTTGTATGGCAGCGAAGCGTGGAAAATAAAAGAAGACATCAGACGGCGAATAGAATCTTTTGAGATGTGGTGCTACCGTCGAATGCTCCGTATAAGCTGGACCCATAAAGATAGCAACGAAAAAGTGCTTCAGCGTGCTGGTACGACCCGAAATTGTTGCACACCGTCAAAAAGCGCAAGATTGAATATCTGGGGCACGTGCTGCGGCATGACAGATATCAGCTGCTTCAACTGATATTGATGGGCAAAATTGAGGGTAAACGACGCCGTGGAAGGAGGAAAAAGTCGGGGTTGTGCAATGTCAGAGAGTGGACCGGGATCACCAGTACGGAACAACTTTTCCGGATGGCGCAAGACCGACAAAAGTATTCAGAGCTAACGGCCAACCTCCAGTAATGGAGAGGCACTTCGACAAGCAGAAAGAAAATGTATGGCGGAATTTAAATGTCGTTAATGTAGCATGTATATGTTATATACCAATCTCAATTTCCTAATGTGATTTCGGACCAATGAGGCGTCTATGTACCAAATTTCAAGTCGCTAAGTCCAATATATCGAGATTGATATATGATCAGTCCCCGGTAGACCGATTTCAACAGCAATCTTTTTTTAACTCTTGCCATGACCAAATAATGCCGCTTAATCAAATTGACGTTTGGGCGCTATCTTGGAGGAATACATAGACACAGACAGACAGAGGGACAGACACACAGACAGACTTTAATATGGAAATAGACAATCATCTCAGGGGGTCTCAAAATAAATATTTCCTTCATCTGGAAAAAAAAATTGCACGATAATAATACTTTCCCTGCTGGTCAGTTAGTTGGTGGGCCGGGAAATAAAAACAAGTATCAGTCTTACACTGCTAGTGTATAATATAATATTAATAATATACACGATAATAAGCAAAATACTACTAAGTGGTATTTTGGTTACATTTGTAACTAGGAGCAAACGAGTGGATACTGAATACAAACCTTGGGCAATTGGTTAAATAACTTATTATAAATAATAATCATACCAATTGTCTGATCCTGACTAGACGAGCCCGAAGTGCCGTTCCTCTTGCTCATCGCAGCGAGAGAATTATTGTATTGGCTGCAAAAGATTAAAATGAAAGTAGCAAATGAGCAAAATCAACCTAATGTTTAAAATTGAGGTATGTACCTTTTACAATGGGGAGAACAGGATATTTTAGTTTTGGTTTTGGTTTGGTTTCCATGATCCGAGGAAATAGTTTGAGAATTTATCTTTTGAAGATTAGCTGTGGCATTTCCGTGTGAAATGTGCATTTTTTTCCCTGTGAAAAGAAATAAGTCTAGAAGTTAACTTCCACTAACTTTAAAGTTACATTATCTGAGCACTGTGAGAGACTTTCTGGCTAAAATTCATAACATAATGACATCATTCTTACATAATAAGGTACTGTCACTAATTCGACACTATTCAAATCCGAAGAGTGTGATATTACTGTAAATGCCAGATTAATAAGTGAAACAGTGCAGTAAAAGAAATAAAACAAAATCACGCATCTAAAAATCGCTGAAAAAGAACAATAAACCTCTATAGTTTATACGAAAATCATGGCTGTATGATCTCACTACAAAGGCCGCAAATAAGTTGAATCCTTAGATAAAAAGCCTGATCAATAATAATAGATAAACAATAATGTGATAACAATTACACAACATTTAAATAAGCTACTTAAATAAAGACAATCGATCATTTCCATAATTGTTTTTGTCAGCATTTTGTGTTTTGTTGGTTTCCTTATATTTTTTTTAAAAGCAGGTAAAAAAGATAATGAAATCGAAGACTATCACCACAGTATACCGAGTTCGAAGCAGTAAGCGCACTCTCGAGCGGCAGGGCGTTGCGGGGATAGGGTGCGAGGGAAGAGAACAGAGGGATACGTCTCGTCAAACGCCTACGCTACGAAACGCCAAATTTCAAGTCGCTAAGTCCAATATATCGAGATTGATATATGATCAGTCCCCGGTAGACCGATTTCAACAGCAATCTTTTTTTAACTCTTGCCATGACCAAATAA
Organism: Micropterix aruncella; assembly: GCA_944548615.1. Taxonomy (NCBI): domain Eukaryota; kingdom Metazoa; phylum Arthropoda; class Insecta; order Lepidoptera; family Micropterigidae; genus Micropterix; species Micropterix aruncella. Next base: position 9,311,082 of record OX155980.1, read on the forward strand.
TGCCGCTTAATCAAATTGACGTTTGGGCGCTATCTTGGAGGAATACATAGACACAGACAGACAGAGGGACAGACACACAGACAGACTTTAATATGGAAATAGACAATCATCTCAGGGGGTCTCAAAATAAATATTTCCTTCATCTGGAAAAAAAAATTGCACGATAATAATACTTTCCCTGCTGGTCAGTTAGTTGGTGGGCCGGGAAATAAAAACAAGTATCAGTCTTACACTGCTAGTGTATAATATAATATTAATAATATACACGATAATAAGCAAAATACTACTAAGTGGTATTTTGGTTACATTTGTAACTAGGAGCAAACGAGTGGATACTGAATACAAACCTTGGGCAATTGGTTAAATAACTTATTATAAATAATAATCATACCAATTGTCTGATCCTGACTAGACGAGCCCGAAGTGCCGTTCCTCTTGCTCATCGCAGCGAGAGAATTATTGTATTGGCTGCAAAAGATTAAAATGAAAGTAGCAAATGAGCAAAATCAACCTAATGTTTAAAATTGAGGTATGTACCTTTTACAATGGGGAGAACAGGATATTTTAGTTTTGGTTTTGGTTTGGTTTCCATGATCCGAGGAAATAGTTTGAGAATTTATCTTTTGAAGATTAGCTGTGGCATTTCCGTGTGAAATGTGCATTTTTTTCCCTGTGAAAAGAAATAAGTCTAGAAGTTAACTTCCACTAACTTTAAAGTTACATTATCTGAGCACTGTGAGAGACTTTCTGGCTAAAATTCATAACATAATGACATCATTCTTACATAATAAGGTACTGTCACTAATTCGACACTATTCAAATCCGAAGAGTGTGATATTACTGTAAATGCCAGATTAATAAGTGAAACAGTGCAGTAAAAGAAATAAAACAAAATCACGCATCTAAAAATCGCTGAAAAAGAACAATAAACCTCTATAGTTTATACGAAAATCATGGCTGTATGATCTCACTACAAAGGCCGCAAATAAGTTGAATCCTTAGATAAAAAGCCTGATCAATAATAATAGATAAACAATAATGTGATAACAATTACACAACATTTAAATAAGCTACTTAAATAAAGACAATCGATCATTTCCATAATTGTTTTTGTCAGCATTTTGTGTTTTGTTGGTTTCCTTATATTTTTTTTAAAAGCAGGTAAAAAAGATAATGAAATCGAAGACTATCACCACAGTATACCGAGTTCGAAGCAGTAAGCGCACTCTCGAGCGGCAGGGCGTTGCGGGGATAGGGTGCGAGGGAAGAGAACAGAGGGATACGTCTCGTCAAACGCCTACGCTACGAAACGCCAAATTTCAAGTCGCTAAGTCCAATATATCGAGATTGATATATGATCAGTCCCCGGTAGACCGATTTCAACAGCAATCTTTTTTTAACTCTTGCCATGACCAAATAATGCCGCTTAATCAAATTGACGTTTGGGCGCTATCTTGGAGGAATACATAGACACAGACAGACAGAGGGACAGACACACAGACAGACTTTAATATGGAAATAGACAATCATCTCAGGGGGCCTCAAAATAAATATTTCCTTCATCTGGAAAAAAAAATTGCACGATAATAATACTTTCCCTGCTGGTCAGTTAGTTGGTGGGCCAAGAAATAAAAACAAGTATCAGTCTTACACTGCTAGTGTATAATATAATATTAATAATATACACGATAATAAGCAAAATACTACTAAGTGGTATTTTGGTTACATTTGTAACTAGGAGCAAACGAGTGGATACTGAATACAAACCTTGGGCAATTGGTTAAATAACTTATTATAAATAATAATCATACCAATTGTCTGATCCTGACTAGACGAGCCCGAAGTGCCGTTCCTCTTGCTCATCGCAGCGAGAGAATTATTGTATTGGCTGCAAAAGATTAAAATGAAAGTAGCAAATGAGCAAAATCAACCTAATGTTTAAAATTGAGGTATGTACCTTTTACAATGGGGAGAACAGGATATTTTAGTTTTGGTTTTGGTTTGGTTTCCATGATCCGAGGAAATAGTTTGAGAATTTATCTTTTGAAGATTAGCTGTGGCATTTCCGTGTGAAATGTGCATTTTTTTCCCTGTGAAAAGAAATAAGTCTAGAAGTTAACTTCCACTAACTTTAAAGTTACATTATCTGAGCACTGTGAGAGACTTTCTGGCTAAAATTCATAACATAATGACATCATTCTTACATAATAAGGTACTGTCACTAATTCGACACTATTCAAATCCGAAGAGTGTGATATTACTGTAAATGCCAGATTAATAAGTGAAACAGTGCAGTAAAAGAAATAAAACAAAATCACGCATCTAAAAATCGCTGAAAAAGAACAATAAACCTCTATAGTTTATACGAAAATCATGGCTGTATGATCTCACTACAAAGGCCGCAAATAAGTTGAATCCTTAGATAAAAAGCCTGATCAATAATAATAGATAAACAATAATGTGATAACAATTACACAACATTTAAATAAGCTACTTAAATAAAGACAATCGATCATTTCCATAATTGTTTTTGTCAGCATTTTGTGTTTTGTTGGTTTCCTTATATTTTTTTTAAAAGCAGGTAAAAAAGATAATGAAATCGAAGACTATCACCACAGTATACCGAGTTCGAAGCAGTAAGCGCACTCTCGAGCGGCAGGGCGTTGCGGGGATAGGGTGCGAGGGAAGAGAACAGAGGGATACGTCTCGTCAAACGCCTACGCTACGAAACGCCAAATTTCAAGTCGCTAAGTCCAATATATCGAGATTGATATATGATCAGTCCCCGGTAGACCGATTTCAACAGCAATCTTTTTTTAACTCTTGCCATGACCAAATAATGCCGCTTAATCAAATTGACGTTTGGGCGCTATCTTGGAGGAATACATAGACACAGACAGACAGAGGGACAGACACACAGACAGACTTTAATATGGAAATAGACAATCATCTCAGGGGGTCTCAAAATAAATATTTCCTTCATCTGGAAAAAAAAATTGCACGATAATAATACTTTCCCTGCTGGTCAGTTAGTTGGTGGGCCGGGAAATAAAAACAAGTATCAGTCTTACACTGCTAGTGTATAATATAATATTAATAATATACACGATAATAAGCAAAATACTACTAAGTGGTATTTTGGTTACATTTGTAACTAGGAGCAAACGAGTGGATACTGAATACAAACCTTGGGCAATTGGTTAAATAACTTATTATAAATAATAATCATACCAATTGTCTGATCCTGACTAGACGAGCCCGAAGTGCCGTTCCTCTTGCTCATCGCAGCGAGAGAATTATTGTATTGGCTGCAAAAGATTAAAATGAAAGTAGCAAATGAGCAAAATCAACCTAATGTTTAAAATTGAGGTATGTACCTTTTACAATGGGGAGAACAGGATATTTTAGTTTTGGTTTTGGTTTGGTTTCCATGATCCGAGGAAATAGTTTGAGAATTTATCTTTTGAAGATTAGCTGTGGCATTTCCGTGTGAAATGTGCATTTTTTTCCCTGTGAAAAGAAATAAGTCTAGAAGTTAACTTCCACTAACTTTAAAGTTACATTATCTGAGCACTGTGAGAGACTTTCTGGCTAAAATTCATAACATAATGACATCATTCTTACATAATAAGGTACTGTCACTAATTCGACACTATTCAAATCCGAAGAGTGTGATATTACTGTAAATGCCAGATTAATAAGTGAAACAGTGCAGTAAAAGAAATAAAACAAAATCACGCATCTAAAAATCGCTGAAAAAGAACAATAAACCTCTATAGTTTATACGAAAATCATGGCTGTATGATCTCACTACAAAGGCCGCAAATAAGTTGAATCCTTAGATAAAAAGCCTGATCAATAATAATAGATAAACAATAATGTGATAACAATTACACAACATTTAAATAAGCTACTTAAATAAAGACAATCGATCATTTCCATAATTGTTTTTGTCAGCATTTTGTGTTTTGTTGGTTTCCTTATATTTTTTTTAAAAGCAGGTAAAAAAGATAATGAAATCGAAGACTATCACCACAGTATACCGAGTTCGAAGCAGTAAGCGCACTCTCGAGCGGCAGGGCGTTGCGGGGATAGGGTGCGAGGGAAGAGAACAGAGGGATACGTCTCGTCAAACGCCTTTGTTCGGGCGTTACGCGGGGGTGGCGATTGGCACGTTTGAATATCTGCATCGGCGGAGTAGCGCCTGTGGCGGCCATATGCGAGTGCTTAAGACTCGTGTCGTCGCTGGAAGTTTGATCCCACTATCGTCAACTGTAAGAGGCTAGTTGCATTTTACTCCGCTCGCAAAAGATGCTCATTTTGGGAAAAACTATGGCGTCATGACGTCGAGGAAGTACAGCGAAATAAAATCCAAGGCTCCTAGGCTTTATAAATTTACCACAGTTTGACGGATAAAAAATAAGAATAAGAATAAAAATGTGACTTACGAGATGGCCCATCTTCATTCTCCTCATCTCGTTTTCTTTCCGCAGTCCAGCCGCGTGTAGGACGATTTCCCTAGGAATTCATAAAAATTTAACAGTCAATTAATTGTAACAGTTATTAATTGTAAAAATTGAACAGTCAATAACATTTTAATAATAAATTGAGCAGGACAAATAAAATGAGAGCTCTGAATGAGTGGGTAATTCCAGTTGTGGGTACACTTCTGGTGGAGTAAAATGGTATCAGACCGAAATTAGACACCCTACACTGTATACAACGCACTAAGAAGACCGCACTTCGAATACATCATGCAAAATCGGCGATGATAAGAATTTGAATGTGAATAACATCCACCAAGGTGACTCCGTCCACTACGTCGGCTACGTTTCGGTGATCTATTGGTTGAGATTTGACAAATACCTTAACAACGATTCTGATAACAAATACGATTTTGAAAAGATGGATAAAACATTGCTTTGGATCAAGTATTTCAAAGTTTATACCTTCATAGTAGAGCAAGCGCTGCGTCTATATTTACCTTTTACTATCGCACAGATCGATTATCTGAGCGATAATGCATTTTCATAAGTTGTAGCACTTAAAACGAAGTGAAGAAGCAAACTCGATATTGCTAGAGATGATTAGCGCTATGCACTTTCTATAATTTAACTAAGAATTGAAAATCTCGTTTGAAATATACAAAATAAAAATTACAAAAAAACCTTTGTGATTTTTATAACATTTTATTATTTTTTATTTTTAATTAAAATAAGACAGGTGGTGTGGGATTTTTCTTTTGGCAGCTGGGAGGCATGATAAAAATAACATTGGGAATTCCTATTATAGTTAGATGAAGAGCATCAAATTGCTCATGTCTTTTAAATAACTGGCTTTCTTCCCATATTACCTGTTTAGTGTAAGCGCTTAGGTCAAAATAACTAAATATTCCTTACAGAAAATGGTTCCTCATCTGATGAGTCCTCTTGTATTACGATTGTTTCAACATGAGTTAATATGTCGGGTTTAACCGTCGCTTTTGGAAGGCCTTTGTCAACCGATGATGATGAAGGCAGAGAAGATGAGACTGCAGTGGGATCTGATGAAACTGTAACAAGAGAATTGACTAAATTAGATGAGTGTTTTTAAAACGTGTCATGTTTCGAAAAAGTTTCGTTCCTCATTTCATCGTTTCCCCGAATTGTGCTTCACATTTGAAATGTTTGTTTAGCTTTGCCAGCCAAAAGTAGCTCTCTCTATAGTCAGAGCCCGCAAGTACGTCGTTTGAGGTAAACAACAACAGGAATAATCTCCTCCTTGGTAGACCACTTGGGGTACAGGCAATGACACATATGCTACTATTTTGGTCATACTAAAAGTTTCCGATATCTGATGTAAAAATGTTTTCATTGTTTTACAAAGATAATTCTTCACAATATAATTGATTCCCTGAAACTATTGTAAAAAGCCGTTGCCCCAGTTTTCTTTGTAAGTTTTTTCAAAGACCTTTCGGAACGAAGACACTCCACCATTTTCGATATTCAATAACCAGACATACACTTACACAAATGTTACATGTTCACATACCTACATACACACACTTCATAATAGGGTAAGAGGTTATCGTAAGATAATAAACCCTACAATTGTGAACTGACAATATAAAGAGTAATAACACCTTCCGAGCTTGTAAATAGTATATATACTAGAGCCCAGTGGGGTGGGGTGGTAGTGAGTTGTGTTGTTGTTGTTCATTGTATGAAAGGGCACATCTACTTTCATTGTAAACTATGTTAGATAGGTAGAGTAAATAGGTAGGTCGAGTGAGCCCATTCGGTGTTAGTCGCGCTAACGCGACTGAGTCGAGTCGAGAACGCGCTCATTTTCTTGTTCGACTTTTGCTTTTTACCCGCCTTCCCCTACGTGCCTCGCCACCTTCGATCTTTCGAAATAAATCGAAATCTTCTTCTTTGGAAATCGAGATCTTTCGAAATAATTCGATAGGTAGAGTAAATAGGTAGGTCGAGTGAGCCCATTCGGTGTTAGTCGCGCTAACGCGACTGAGTCGAGTCGAGAACGCGCTCATTTTCTTGTTCGACTTTTGCTTTTTACCCGCCTTCCCCTACGTGCCTCGCCACCTTCGATCTTTCGAAATAAATCGAAATCTTCTTCTTTCGAAATCGAGATCTTTCGAAATAATTCGATAGGTAGAGTAAATAGGTAGGTCGAGTGAGCCCATTCAGTGTTAGTCGCGCTAACGCGACTGAGTCGAGTCGAGAACGCGCTCATTTCCTTGTTCGACTTTTGCTTTTTACCCGCCTTCCCCTACGTGCCTCGCCACCTTCGATCTTTCGAAATAAATCGAAATCTTCTTCTTTCGAAATCGAGATCTTTCGAAATAATTCGATAGGTAGAGTAAATAGGTAGGTCGAGTGAGCCCATTCAGTGTTAGTCGCGCTAACGCGACTGAGTCGAGTCGAGAACGCGCTCATTTTCTTGTTCGATTTTCAAAATTTTTCAAAATTTCAAAATTTCGAAAATGCCATTTTGTAGAGCTTAAGCGGGGTGTCAATCACGCCAAAGACCGCAACGCGGTAGGTTTACTCTATCTCGATTTATTTCGAAAAATGTGATTTTTTCATAATAATTTCCAAGTTCAAAATGAAAGTTTATATAAAAAATTTCAAAATGTCAAAATTTCAAAAATGCCATTTCGTAGAGCTTAAGCGGGGTGTCGATCTAGCCAAAGACCGCAACGCGGTAGGTTCACTCTATCTCGTTCTCTTGTGAAAAATGTGATTTTTTCATAACAATTTCTATGTTCAAAATGAAAGTTTATATAAAAAATTTCAAAATGTCAAAATTTCGAAAATGCCATTTCGTAGAGATTTCAAAGGCCTTCGTTCTGTCCGAACACCGTAACGCGTTTGATTTACTCTATCACGGTCTTTTTCGAAAAATGTGATTTTTTCATAATAATTTCCAAGTTCAAAATGAAAGTTTATATAAAATTTTTCAAAATTTCAAAATTTCAAAAATGCCATTTCGTAGAGATTACCGAGGCCGTCGTTCTGTCCGAACATCGTAACGCGTCAGGTTTACTCTATCTCGATTTATTTCGAAAAATGTGATTTTTTCATAATAATTTCCAAGTTCAAAATGAAAGTTTATATAAAAAATTTCAAAATGTCAAAATTTCGAAAATGCCATTTCGTAGAGATTTCAAAGGCCTTCGTTCTGTCCGAACAACGTAACGCGTTTGATTTACTCTATCACGGTCTTTTTCGAAAAATGTCATTTATTCATAACAATTTCTATGTTCAAAATGAAAGTTTATATAAAAAATTTCAAAATTTCAAAATTTCAAAAATGCCATTTCGTAGACCTCAGTCGGGGTGTCTATCTCGCCTAAGACCGCTACGCGGTAGGTTCGGTCTGTCTCGATCGATATCGGAAAATGTGATTTTTGTACTCGTTGGAAAAATTCAAAATCAAAATTTATATAAATTTTTTTAAAATTTCAAAATTCTGAAAATGCCACTTTGTAGTGCAGATCGAGGCGCTACATCTCGCCGTAGAACACAACTCGACGGGAGGTCGTCCTCTCTGCGCTAATCGGGTTTTTTCGTAGCCTCGTTTCAAAATCAAAGATGGCGGCCGCACGAAGAAAATTGAAGGAAATTTCAACTTTTAGGAATTTTTCCATAGAGTTGGGGGTATTCGGGTGGAAATGTCCATTGCACAATTTCGGTCCCGCTGCTGCTTCCCAAAGCGTGGGAGCCGAAAAATTACGTTTTTTTTGTAAAAAAATTCCTTTAAAAATTGGGAAAATGGAAAATTTATATGAATTTTTGGAGAAATTCCAATTTTTTTTTTGGCAGTCTCGTAACGGATTTCTTGGACTTCGAGTTGTCACAGACGCGAATCCATTTCGACGTTTTCGATTCGAATTATCGAGGTTTTTGCGGTTTTTTCGTTGTATTTTGAAAATCCAATATGGCGGCGGCGCGAAGGAAATTTCAACTTTTTGGAGTTTTTCCATAGAGAGAAGGGTTTTCGGGTGGAGATGACAGTTGCGCAATTACGGTCCCGCGGCTATTTTCCAAAGCGTGGGATCCGAAATATGAAACTTTTTTCGTTTCGAATGCGTTTTTTGGAAAAATTTCAAATTGAAAATTTATATGAATTTTTGGAGAAACTTGAAATTTTTTTTTGCCAATCTCGTAAAGGACGTCTAGGTCTTCGACTTGCAGCAGACGCAAATCCATTCGGACGTTCGTGAGTCGAATTATCGAGGTTTATGTGTTTTTTTGGTGGCATTTTCAAAATCCAATATGGCCGCCGCCCGAAGGAAATTTCAACTTTTCGGGATTTTCCCATAGAGAGACGATTCTCCGGTTGGAAAGAGGCGATGAAAAATTAACAAAAATCAAAAAATGAGAAAAATTAAGGGAGCCGAAAAAAACACTTTTTTCGTTTTGAGGGCGTTTTTTTGACCAAATTTCAAAGTGAAAATTATTACTAATTTTTGGAGAAACTTAATATTTTTTTTCTGCAATATCGTAAAGGACGTGCAGTCCTCGGACTCGCCGTAGACGGCCGTCGATTTGGACGTTCTCGATTTCGTCGAATTATCGTGGAAAATGTGCGTTTTTTCGACGTTCTCTAGATGCATTTTCAAAATGCAATATGGCGGCCGGGCGAAGAAAATTTCTACTTTTTGGAGTTTTCCCATAGAGAGACGATTCTTCGGTTGGAAATAGGCGATGAAAAATTAACAAAAATCAAAAAATGAGAAAAATTAAGGGAGCCGAAAATGACACTTTTTTCCAAAAAAAATATTTCCTATCGAAAGTGGAAAAATGGAAAATTTATATGATTTTTTTGGGAATTTCAAAATTTCAAAAATGCCATTTCGCAGCTCTCGCCGAGCCCTACGATCGCTCCTCGGACCGAAACGCTCCGCTCCTATCGGTTCTCGAGTTATGTCGGTTTCCGCGTTTTCGTCGATGCGTTTTCGAACGCAATTTTGAATTTGAAAATCGAAAAAATTTCCACTTTTCGGAGTTTTCCCATAGAGAGACGATTCTCCCGTTGGAAAGAGGCGATGAAAAATTAACAAAAATCAAAAAATGAAAAAAATTAAGTCAGCCGAAAAAAAAGAGCACTTTTTGAACTTTACGCGCGAAAAAAACGAATAAAACAAACGAATAGACGAAAATAAATTTTTCCACTCGACGCGCCGTCTAATGCGGTGCGATAGTTCCCGTACTTTGCGCGCCCGTAACTCGATAGATAACGGAGATAATCAACCCCGAAGGCCGAAAACGGGCGGTTACCAACTCCCTTTTAGGTAATAGGACTAGAGTGGCACAGAGCCCAGTGGGGTGGGGTGGTAGTGAGTTGTGTTTTTTAGTTTTTCAGTTTTTTTTTTTGCACATCTACTTTTATTGTTACTCATTGTATGAAAGGGCACATCTACTTTCGTTGTCGTTCATTGTTAGGTTGGGGAACATCTACTTTCATTGTAAACTATGTTAGATAGGTAGAGTAAATAGGTAGGTCGAGTGAGCCCATTCAGTGTTAGTCGCGCTAACGCGACTGAGTCGAGTCGAGAACGCGCTCATTTTCTTGTTCGACTTTTGCTTTTTACCCGCCTTCCCCTACGTGCCTCGCCACCTTCGATCTTTCGAAATAAATCGAAATCTTCATCTTTCGAAATCGAGATCTTTCGAAATAATTCGATAGGTAGAGTAAATAGGTAGGTCGAGTGAGCCCATTCGGTGTTAGTCGCGCTAACGCGACTGAGTCGAGTCGAGAACGCGCTCATTTTCTTGTTCGACTTTTGCTTTTTACCCGCCTTCCCCTACGTGCCTCGCCACCTTCGATCTTTCGAAATAAATCGAAATCTTCTTCTTTGGAAATCGAGATCTCTCGAAATAATTCGATAGGTAGAGTAAATAGGTAGGTCGAGTGAGCCCATTCGGTGTTAGTCGCGCTAACGCGACTGAGTCGAGTCGAGAACGCGCTCATTTTCTTGTTCGATTTTCAAAATTTTTCAAAATGTCAAAATTTCAAAAATGCCATTTTATAGAGCTTAAGCGGGGTGTCGATCTCGCCAAAGACAGCAACGCGGTAGGTTTACTCTATCTCGTTCTTTTGTGAAAAATGTGATTTTTTCATAACAATTTCTATGTTCAAAATGAAAGTTTATATAAAATTTTTCAAAATTTCAAAATTTCAAAAATGCCATTTTGTAGAGCTTACGCGGGGTGTCGATCTCGCCAAAGACCGCAATGCGCTAGGTTTACTCTATCTCGTTCTTTTGTGAAAAATGTGATTTTTTGATAACAATTTCTATGTTCAAAATGAAAGTTTATATAAAAAATTTCAAAATGTCAAAATTTTGAAATAGCCATTTCGTAGAGATTATCAAGGCCGTCGTTCTGTCGAAACGCCGTAACGCTATAGCTCTACTCTATCACGATCTTTTTCGAAAAATGTGATTTTTTCATAATAATTTCTATGTTTAAAATGAAATTTTATATAAAATTTTTCAAAATGTCAAAATTTCAAAAATGCCATTTTGTAGAGCTTAAGCGGGGTGTCGATCTCGCCAAAGACCGCAACGCGGTAGGTTTACTCTATCTCGTTCTTTTGTGAAAAATGTGATTTTTTGATAACAATTTCTATGTTCAAAATGAAAGTTTATATAAAAAATTTCAAAATGTCAAAATTTTGAAATAGCCATTTCGTAGAGATTATCAAGGCCGTCGTTCTGTCGAAACGCCGTAACGCTATAGCTTTACTCTATCACGATCTTTTTCGAAAAATGTGATTTTTTCATAATAATTTCTATGTTTAAAATGAAATTTTATATAAAATTTTTCAAAATTTCAAAATTTCAAAAATGCCATTTTGTAGAGCTTAAGCGGGGTGTCGATCACGCCAAAGACCGCAACGCGGTAGGTTTACTCTATCTCGTTCTTTTGTGAAAAATGTGATATGTTGATAACAATTTCTATGTTCAAAATGAAAGTTTATATAAAAAATTTCAAAATGTCAAAATTTTGAAATAGCCATTTCGTAGAGATTATCAAGGCCGTCGTTCTGTCCGAACGCCGTAACGCTATAGGTTTACTCTATCACGATCTTTTTCGAAAAATGTGATTTTTTCATAATAATATCTATGTTTAAAATGAAAGTTTATATAAAATTTTTCAAAATGTCAAAATGTCAAAAATGCCATTTTGTAGAGCTTAAGCGGGGTGTCGATCTCGCCAAAGACCGCAACGCGGTAGGTTTACTCTATCACGGTCTTTTTCGAAAAATGTGATTTTTTGATAACAATTTCTATGTTCAAAATGAAAGTTTATATAAGTTTATATAAGTTTTTTAGTTTTTCAGTTTTTTTTTTTGCACATCTACTTTTATTGTTACTCATTGTATGAAAGGGCACATCTACTTTCGTTGTTGTTCATTGTATGAAAGGGCACATCTACTTTCATCGTAAACTATGTTAGATAGGTAGAGTAAATAGGTAGGTCGAGTGAGCCCATTCGGTGTTAGTCGCGCGAACGCGACTGAGTCGAGTCGAGAACGCGCTCATTTTCTTGTTCGACTTTTGCTTTTTACCCGCCTTCCCCTACGTGCCTTTCCACCTTCGATCTTTCGAAATAAATCGAAATCTTCTTCTTTCGAAATCGAGATCTTTCGTAAATAGGTAGGTCGAGTGAGCCCATTCAGTGTTAGTCGCGCTAACGCGACTGAGTCGAGTCGAGAACGCTCTCATTTTCTTGTTCGATTTTCAAAATTTTTCAAAATTTCAAAATTTCAAAAATGCCATTTCGTAGAGATTACCGAGGCCGTCGTTCTGTCCAAACACCGTAGCGCTATAGGTTTACTCTATCACGATCTTTTTCGAAAAATGTGATTTTTTCATAATAATTTCTATGTTTAAAATGAAAGTTTATATAAAATTTTTCAAAATTTCAAAATTTCAAAAATGCCATTTTGTAGAGATTACCGAGGCCGTCGTTCTGTCCGAACACCGTAGCGCTATAGGTTTACTCTATCACGATCTTTTCCGAAAAATGTGATTTTTTCATAATAATTTCAATGTTTAAAATGAAAGTTTATATAAAATTTTTCAAAATGTCAAAATTCCAAAAATGCCATTTTGTAGAGATTACCGAGGCTGTCGTTCTGTCCGAACACCGTTGCGCTATAGGTTTACTCTGTCTCGATTTATTTCGAAAAATGTGATTTTTTCATAACAATTTCCAAGTTCAAAATGAAACTTTATATAAAATTTTTCAAAATTTCAAAATTGCAAAAATGCCATTTTGTAGAGATTACCGAGGCCGTCGTTCTGTCCGAACACCGTAGCGCTATAGGTTTACTCTATCACGATCTTTTCCGAAAAATGTGATTTTTTCATAATAATTTCTATGTTTAAAATGAAAGTTTATATAAAATTTTTCAAAATGTCAAAATTCCAAAAATGCCATTTTGTAGAGATTACCGAGGCTGTCGTTCTGTCCGAACACCGTAGCGCTATAGGTTTACTCTGTCTCGATTTTTTTCGAAAAATGTGATTTTTTCATAACAATTTCCAAGTTCAAAATGAAACTTTATATAAAATTTTTCAAAATTTCAAAATTGCAAAAATGCCATTTTGTAGAGATTACCGAGGCCGTCGTTCTGTCCGAACACCGTAGCGCTATAGGTTTACTCTATCACGATCTTTTTCGAAAAATGTGATTTTTTCATAATAATTTCTATGTTTAAAATGAAAGTTTATATAAAATTTTTCAAAATGTCAAAATTCCAAAAATGCCATTTTGTAGAGATTACCGAGGCTGTCGTTCTGTCCGAACACGGTAGCGCTATAGGTTAACTCTGTCTCGATTTATTTCGAAAAATGTGATTTTTTCATAACAATTTCCAAGTTCAAAATGAAACTTTATATAAAATTTTTCAAAATTTCAAAATTTCAAAAATGCCATTTTGTAGAGGTTACCGAGGCCGTCGTTCTGTCCAAACACCGTAGCGCTATAGGTTTAGTATGTCTCGATTTATTTCGAAAAATGTGATTTTTTCATAACAATTTCCAAGTTTAAAATGAAAGTTTATATAAAAAATTTCAAAATGTCAAAATTTCGAAAATGCCATTTCGTAGAGATTACCGAGGCCGTCGTTCTGTCCGAACACCGTATTGCGTTAGGTTTACTCTATCTCGATTTATTGCGAAAAATTTGATTTTTTCATAATAATTTCCAAGTTCAAAATGAAAGTTTATATAAAATTTTTCAAAATTACAAAATTTTAAAAATGCCATTTCGTAGAGATTACCGAGGCCGTCGTTCTGTCCAAACACCGTAACGCTTTAGGTTTACTCTATCACGATTTATTTCGAAAAATGTGATTTTTTCATAATAATTTCCAAGTTCAAAATGAAAGTTTATATAAAAAATTTCAAAATTTCAAAATTTCAAAAATGCCATTTCGTAGACCTCACTCGGGGCGTCGATCTCGCCTAAGACCGCAACGCGGTAGGTTCGGTCTGTCTCGATCGATATCGGAAAATGTGATTTTTGTACTCGTTGGAAAAATTCAAAATCAAAATTTATATAAATTTTTTTAAAATGTCAAAATTCTGAAAATGCCACTTTGTAGTGCTGGTCGAGGCGCTACATCTCGCCGTAGAGCACAACTCGACAGGAGGTCGTCCTCTCTGCGCTAATCGGGTTTTTTCGTAGCCTCGTTTCAAAATCAAAGATGGCGGCCGCACGAAGAAAATTGAAGGAAATTTCAACTTTTAGGATTTTTCCCATAGAGTTGGGGGTATTCGGGTGGAAATGTCCATTGCAGAATTTCGGTCCCGCTGCTGCTTCCCAAAGCGTGGAGTCCGAAAAATTACGTTTTTTTTGTAAAAAAAATCCTTTAAAAATTGGGAAAATGGAAAATTTATATGAATTTTTGGAGAAATTCCAATTTTCTTTTTGGCAGTCTCGTAACGGATTTCTCGGACTTCGAGTTTCCACAGACGCGAATCCATTTAGACGTTTTCGATTCGAATTATCGAGGTTTTTGCTGTTTTTTCGTTGTATTTTCAAAATCCAATATGGCGGCGGCGCGAAGGAAATTTCAACTTTTTGGAGTTTTTCCATAGAGAGAAGGGTTTTCGGGTGGAGATGACAGTTGCGCAATTACGGTCCTGCGGCTATTTCCCAAAGCGTGGAATCCGAAAAATGAAACTTTTTTCGTTTCGAATGCGTTTTTTGGAAAAATTTCAAATTGAAAATTTATATGAATTTTTGGAGAAACTTGAAAATTTTTTTTGGCAATCTCGTAAAGGACGTCTAGGTCTTCGAATTGCCGCTGACGCGAATCCATTCGGACGTTCGTGAGTCGAATTATCGAGGTTTATGTGTTTTTTTGGTGGCATTTTCAAAATCCAATATGGCCGCCGCCCGAAGGAAATTTCAACTTTTCGGGATTTTCCCATAGAGAGACGATTCTCAGGTTGGAAAGAGGTGATGAAAAATTAACAAAAATCAAAAAATGAGAAAAATTATGGTAGCCGAAAAAATCACTTTTTTCGTTTTGAGGGCGTTTTTTTGACCAAATTTCAAAGTGAAAATTATTACTAATTTTTGGAGAAACTTAATATTTTTTTTCTGCAATATCGTAAAGGACATGCAGTCCTTGGACACGCCGTAGACGGCCGTCGATTTGGACTTTCTCGATTGCGTCGAATTATCGTGGAAAATGTGCGTTTTTTCGACGTTCTCTAGATGCATTTTCAAAATGCAATATGGCGGCCGGGCGAAGAAAATTTCTACTTTTTGGAGTTTTCCCATAGAGAGACGATTCTCCGGTTGGAAATAGGCGATGAAAAATTAACAAAAATCAAAAAATGAGAAAAATTAAGGGAGCCGAAAATGACACTTTTTTCGAAAAAAATATTTCCTATCGAAAGTGGAAAAATGGAAAATTTCTATGATTTTTTTGGGAATTTCAAAATTTCAAAAATGCCATTTCGCAGCTCTCGCCGAGCCCTTCGATCGCTCCTCGGACCGAAACGCTCCGCTCCTATCCGTTCTCGAGTTATGTCGGTTTCCGCGTTTTCGTCGATGCGTTTTCGAACGCAATTTTGAATTTCAAAATCGAAAAAATTTCAACTTTTCGGAATTTTTCCATAGACGGAGCGTCGTCGAGATGAAGGCGTAGCGAAAAAAGACTGACCGAATTGAGGAATAAAAAATCGTACAAAGCCGAAAAAAAAAGAGCACTTTTTGAACTTTACGCGCGAAAAAAACGAATAAAACGAACGAATAGACGAAAACAAATTTTTCCACTCGACGCGCCGTCTAATGCGCTGCGAGAGTTCCCATACTTGCGCGCGCGTAACTCGATAGATAACGGAGATGAGGAACCCGGAAGGCCGAAAACGGGCAGTTACCAACTCCCTTTTAGGGTATATGACTAGAGCCCAGTGGGGTGGGGTGGTAGTGAGTTTTTTTTTTGCACATCTACTTTTATCGTTACTCATTGTATGAAAGGGCACATCTACTTTCGTTGTTGTTCATTGTATGAAAGGGCACATCTACTTTCAAGGTAGAGTAAATAGGTAGGTCGAGTGAGCCCATTCGGTGTTAGTCGCGCTAACGCGACTGAGTCGAGTCGAGAACGCGCTCATTTTCTTGTTCGACTTTTGCTTTTTACCCGCCTTCCCCTACGCGCCTCGCCACCTTCGATCTTTCGAAATAAATCGAAATCTTCTTCTTTGGAAATCGAGATCTTTCGAAATAATTCGATAGGTAGAGTAAATAGGTAGGTCGAGTGAGCCCATTCAGTGTTAGTCGCGCTAACGCGACTGAGTCGGGTCGAGCACGCGCTCATTTTCTTGTTCAATTTTCAAAAAATTTCAAAATTTCAAAATTTCAAAAATGCGATTTTGTAGAACTTAAGCGGGGTGTCGATCTCGCCAAAGACTGCAACGCGGTAGGTTTACTCTATCTCGTTCTTTTGTGAAAAATGTGATTTTTTCATAACAATTTCTATGTTCAAAATGAAAGTTTATATAAAATTTTTCAAAATTTCAAAATTTCAAAAATGACATTTTGTAGAGATTACCCAGGCCGTCGTTCTGTCCGAACACCGTAGCGCTATAGGTTTACTCTGTCACGATCTTTTACGAAAAATGTGATTTTTTCATATTAATTTCTATGTTTAAAATGAAAGTTTATATAAAATTTTTCAAAATGTCAAAATTTCAAAAATGCCATTTTGTAGAGGTTACCGAGGCCGTCGTTCTGTCCGAACACCGTAGCGCTATAGGTTTACTCTATCACGATCTTTTTCGAAAAATGTGATTTTTTGATAACAATCTCTATGTTCAAAATGAAAGTTTATATAAAAAATTTCAAAATGTCAAAATTTTGAAATAGCCATTTCGTAGAGATTATCAAGGCCGTCGTTCTGTCCAACCGCCGTAACGCTATAGGTTTACTCTATCACGATCTTTTTCGAAAAATGTGATTTTTTCATAATAATTTCTATGTTTAAAATGAAATTTTATATAAAATTTTTCAAAATTTCAAAATTTCAAAAATGTCATTTTGTAGAGCTTAAGCGGGGTGTCGATCTCGCCAAAGACCGCAACGCGGTAGGTTTACTCTATCTCGTTATTTTGTGAAAAATGTGATTTTTTCATAACAATTTCTATGTTCAAAATGAAAGTTTATATAAAAAATTTCAAAATGTCAAAATTTTGAAATAGCCATTTCGTAGAGATTATCAAGGCCGTCGTTCTGTCCAACCGCCGTAACGCTATAGGTTTACTCTATCACGATCTTTTTCGAAAAATGTGATTTTTTCATAATAATTTCTATGTTTAAAATGAAATTTTATATAAAATTTTTCAAAATTTCAAAATTTCAAAAATGCCATTTTGTAGAGCTTAAGCGGGGTGTCGATCTCGCCAAAGACCGCAACGCGGTAGGTTTACTCTATCTCGTTATTTTGTGAAAAATGTGATTTTTTCATAACAATTTCTATGTTCAAAATGAAAGTTTATATAAAAAATTTCAAAATGTCAAAATTTCGAAAATGCCATTTCGTAGAGATTTCAAAGGCCTTCGTTCTGTCCGAACACCGCAACGCGGTAGGTTTACTCTATCTCGTTATTTTGTGAAAAATGTGATTTTTTTCATAACAATTTCTATGTTCAAAATGAAAGTTTATATAAAAAATTTCAAAATGTCAAAATTTCGAAAATGCCATTTCGTAGAGATTTCAAAGGCCTTCGTTCTGTCCGAACACCGCAACGCAGTAGGTTTACTCTATCTCGTTATTTTGTGAAAAATGTGATTTTTGCATAACAATTTCTATGTTCAAAATGAAAGTTTATATAAAAAATTTCAAAATGTCAAAATTTCAAAAATGCCATTTCGTAGACCTCACTCGGGGCGTCGATCTCGCCTAAGACCGCTACGCGGTAGGCTCGGTCTGTCTCGATCGATATCGGAAAATGTGATTTTTGTACTCGTTGGAAAAATTCAAAATCAAAATTTATATAAATTTTTTTAAAATTTCAAAATTCTGAAAATGCCACTTTGTAGTGCTGGTCGAGGCGCTACATCTCGCCGTAGAACACAACTCGACAGGAGGTCGTTCTCTCTGCGTTAATCGGGTTTTTTCGTAGCCCCCGTTTCAAAATCAAAAATGGCGGCCGCACGAAGAAAATTGAAGGAAATTTCAACTTTTAGGATTTTTCCCATAGAGTTGGGGGTATTCGGGTGGAAATGTCCATTGCACAATTTCGGTCCCGCTGCTGCTTCCCAAAGCGTGGAGTCCGAAAAATTACGTTTTTTTTGTTAAAAAAATCCTTTAAAATTTGGGAAAATGGAAAATTTATATGAATTTTTGGAGAAATTCCAATTTTCTTTTTGGCAGTCTCGTAACGGATTTCTCGGACTTCGAGTTGCCACAGACGCCAATCCATTTAGACGTTTTCGATTCGAATTATCGAGGTTTTTGCGGTTTTTTCGTTGTATTTTCAAAATCCAATATGGCGGCGGCGCGAAGGAAATTTCAAATTTTTGGAGTTTTTCCATAGAGAGAAGGGTTTTCGGGTGGAGATGACAGTTGCGCAATTACGGTCCCGCGGCTATTTCCCAAAGCGTGGGATCCGAAATATGAAACTTTTTTCGTTTCGAATGCGTTTTTTGGAAAAATTTCAAATTGAAAATTTATATGAATTTTTGGAGAAACTTGAAAATTTTTTTTGGCAATCTCGTAAAGGACGTCTAGGTCTTCGAATTGCCGCAGACGCGAATCCATTCGGACGTTCGTGAGTCGAATTATCGAGGTTTATGTGTTTTTTTGGTGGCATTTTCAAAATCCAATATGACCGCCGCCCGAAGGAAATTTCAACTTTTCGGGATTTTCCCATAGAGAGACGATTCTCAGGTTGGAAAGAGGCGATGAAAAATTAACAAAAATCAAAAAATGAGAAAAATTATGGTAGCCGAAAAAATCACTTTTTTCGTTTTGAGGGCGTTTTTTTGACCAAATTTCAAAGTGAAAATTATTACTAATTTTTGGAGAAACTTAATATTTTTTTTCTGCAATATCGTAAAGGACATGCAGTCCTTGGACACGCCGTAGACGGCCGTCGATTTGGACGTTCTCGATTGCGTCGAATTATCGTGGAAAATGTGCGTTTTTTCGACGTTCTCTAGATGCATTTTCAAAATGCAATATGGCGGCCGGGCGAAGAAAATTTCTACTTTTTGGAGTTTTCCCATAGACAGACGATTCTCCGGTTGGAAATAGGCGATGAAAAATTAACAAAAATCAAAAAATGAGAAAAATTAAGGGAGCCGAAAATGACACTTTTTTCGAAAAAAATATTTCCTATCAAAAGTGGAAAAATGGAAAATTTGTATGATTTTTTTGGGAATTTCAAAATTTCAAAAATGCCATTTCGCAGCTCTCGCCGAGCCCTTCGATCGCTCCTCGGACCGAAACGCTCCGCTCCTATCCGTTCTCGAGTTATGTCGGTTTCCGCGTTTTCGTCGATGCGTTTTCGAACGCCATTTTGAATTTGAAAATCGAAAAAATTTCAACTTTTCGGAATTTTTCCACAGACGGAGCGTCGTTGAGATGGAGACGTAGCGAAAAAAGACTGACCGAATTGAGGAATAAAAAATCGTACAAAGCCGAAAAAAAAAGAGCACTTTTTGAACTTTACGCGCGAAAAAAACGAATAAAACGAACGAATAGACGAAAATAAATTTTTCCACTCGACGCGCCGTCTAATGCAGTGCGATAGTTCCCGTACTTGCGCGCGCGTAACTCGATAGATAACAGAGTTGATGAACCCCGAAGGCCGAAAACGGGCAGTTACCAACTCCCTTTTAGGGAATAGGACTAGATCGGAGTGGCACAGAGCCCAGTGGGTGGTAGTAAGTTGCGTTTTTTAGTTTTTCAGTTTTTTTTTTGCACATCTACTCATTGTATGAAAGGGCACATCTACTTTCGTTGTTGTTCATTGTATGAAAGGGCACTTCTACTTTCATTGTAAACTATGTTAGATAGGTAGAGTAAATAGGTAGGTCGAGTGAGCCCATTCGGTGTTAGTCGCGCTAACGCGACTGAGTCGAGTCGAGAACGCGCTCATTTTCTTGTTCGATTTTCAAAATCTTTCGAAATAATTCGATAGGTAGAGTAAATAGGTAGGTCGAGTGAGCCCATTCAGTGTTAGTCGCGCTAACGCGACTGAGTCGAGTCGAGAACGCGCTCATTTTCTTGTTCGACTTTTGCTTTTTACCCGCCTTCCCCTACGTGCCTCGCCACCTTCGATCTTTCGAAATAAATCGAAATCTTCTTCTTTCGAAATCGAGATCTTTCGAAATAATTCGATAGGTAGAGTAAATAGGTAGGTCGAGTGAGCCCATTCAGTGTTAGTCGCGCTAACGCGAGTCGAGAACGCGCTCATTTTCTTGTTCGATTTTCAAAATTTTTCAAAATTTCAAAATTTCAAAAATGCCATTACGTAGAGATTATCAAGGCCGTCGTTCTGTCCAAACGCCGTAACGCTATAGGTTTACTCTATCACGATCTTTTTCGAGAAATGTGATTTTTTCATAATAATTTCTATGTTTAAAATGAAATTTTATATAAAATTTTTCAAAATTTCAAAATTTCAAAAATGCCATTTTCTAGAGCTTACCGAGGCCGTCGTTCTGTCCGAACACCGTAGCGCTATAGGTTTACTCTGTCACGATCTTTTTCGAAAAATGTGATTTTTTCATAATAATTTCTATGTTTAAAATGAAATTTTATATAAAATTTTTCAAAATTTCAAAATTTCAAAAATGCCATTTTGTAGAGTTTAAGCGGGGTGTCGATCTCGCCAAAGACTGCAACGCGGTAGGTTTACTCTATCTCGTTCTTTTGTGAAAAATGTGATTTTTTGATAACAATTTCTATGTTCAAAATGAAAGTTTATATAAAAAATTTCAAAATGTCAAAATTTTGAAATAGCCATTTCGTAGAGATTATCAAGGCCGTCGTTCTGCCCGAACACTGTAACGCGTTTAATTAACTCTATCACGGTCTTTTTCGAAAAATGTCATTTATTCATAACAATTTCTATGTTCAAAATGAAAGTTTATATAAAAAATTTCAAAATGTCAAAATTTCGAAAATGCCATTTCGTAGAGATTTCAAAGGCCTTTGTTCTGTCCAAACACCGCAACGCGGTAGGTTACTCTATCTCGTTCTTTTGTGAAAAATGTGATTTTTTCATAACAATTTCTATGTTCAAAATGAAAGTTTATATAAAAAATTTCAAAATGTCAAAATTTCGAAAATGCCATTTCGTAGAGATTTCAAAGGCCTTCGTTCTGCCCGAACAACATAACGCGTTTGATTTACTCTATCACGGTCTTTTTCGAAAAATGACATTTATTCATAACAATTTCTATGTTCAAAATGAAAGTTTATATAAAAAATTTAGAAATGTCAAAATTTCGAAAATGCCATTTCGTAGAGATTTCAAAGGCCTTCGTTCTGTCCGAACACCGCAACGCGTTTAATTTACTCTATCACGGTCTTTTTCGAAAAATGTCATTTATTCATAACAATTTCTATGTTCAAAATGAAAGTTTATATAAAAAATTTCAAAATGTCAAAATTTCAAAAATGCCATTTTGTAGAGATTACCGAGGCCGTCATTCTGTCCAAACACCGTAATGCGTTAGGTTTTCTCTATCACGATCTTTTTCAAAAAATGTGATTTTTTCATAATAATTTCTATGTTTAAAATGAAATTTTATATAAAATTTTTCAAAATGTCAAAATTTCGAAAATGCCATTTTGTAGAGCTTAAGCGGGGTGTCGATCTCGCCAAAGACCGCAACGCGGTAGGTTTACTCTATCTCGTTCTTTTGTGAAAAATGTGATTTTTTGATAACAATTTCTATGTTCAAAATGAAAGTTTATATAAAAAATTTCAAAATGTCAAAATTTTGAAATAGCCATTTCGTAGAGATTATCAAGGCCGTCGTTCTGTCCAAACGCCGTAATGCTATAGGTTTACTCTATCAC
Source organism: Micropterix aruncella (assembly GCA_944548615.1). Taxonomy (NCBI): domain Eukaryota; kingdom Metazoa; phylum Arthropoda; class Insecta; order Lepidoptera; family Micropterigidae; genus Micropterix; species Micropterix aruncella. The sequence continues at coordinate 9,333,147 of OX155980.1, forward strand.
GATCTTTTTCGGAAAATGTGATTTTTTCATAATAATTTCTATGTTTAAAATGAAATTTTATATAAAATTTTTCAAAATTTCAAAATTTCAAAAATGCCATTTTGTAGAGATTAAGCGGGGTGTCGATCTCGCCAAAGACCGCAACGCGGTTGGTTTACTCTATCTCGTTCTTTTGTGAAAAATGTGATTTTTTGATAACAATTTCTATGTTCAAAATGAAAGTTTATAAAAAAAATTTCAAAATGTCAAAATTTTGAAATAGCCATTTCGTAGAGATTATCAAGGCCGTCGTTCTGTCCAAACGCCGTAACGCTATAGGTTTACTCTATCACGATCTTTTTCGAAAAATGTGATTTTTTCATAATAATTTCTATGTTTAAAATGAAATTTTATATAAAATTTTTCAAAATTTCAAAATTTCGAAAATGCCTTTTCGTAGAGATTTCAAAGGCCTTCGTTCTGTCCGAACACCGCAACGCGGTAGGTTTACTCTATCTCGTTATTTTGTGAAAAATGTGATTTTTTCATAATAATTTCTATGTTTAAAATGAAATTTTATATAAAAAATTTCAAAATGTCAAAATTTCGAAAATGCCATTTCGTAGAGATTTCAAAGGCCTTCGTTCTGTCCGAACACCGCAACGCGGTAGGTTTACTCTATCTCGTTATTTTGTGAAAAATGTGATTTTTTCATAATAATTTCTATGTTTAAAATGAAATTTTATATAAAATTTTTCAAAATTTCAAAATTTCAAAAAAGCCATTTCGTAGAGATTATCAAGGCCGTCGTTCTGTCCAAACGCCGTAACGCTATAGGTTTACTCTATCACGATCTTTTTCGAAAAATGTGATTTTTTCATAATAATTTCTATGTTTAAAATGAAATTTTATATAAAATTTTTCAAAATTTCAAAATTTCGAAAATGCCTTTTCGTAGAGATTTCAAAGGCCTTCGTTCTGTCCGAACACCGCAACGCGGTAGGTTTACTCTATCTCGTTATTTTGTGAAAAATGTGATTTTTTCATAATAATTTCTATGTTTAAAATGAAATTTTATATAAAATTTTTCAAAATTTCAAAATTTCAAAAATGCCATTTTGTAGAGCTTAACCCTTCAGGCCTCGGCCCCTCAGCCGATTGACAAATTGATGTCCCAAAAATTTTTAGTAAAAATTAGTAAAAAAATTGAATTATGACACTGTACCACCAAAAACATTAATTACTGCCAAACCACTGTACCCATAATTAAAATAAAACATATTAATATAATAAAACATAATGAAATACAACAAATTAAATTAAAATAAAATTAAAACGGGCCCGTCACGCTGAATCAGTTTGTGGCCGATATCGGCCAATCGGGGCTTGAGGGGTTAAGCGGGGTGTCGATCTCGCCAAAGACCGCAACGCGGTAGGTTTACTCTATCTCGTTCTTTTGTGAAAAATGTAATATTTTCATAACAATTTCTATGTTCAAAATGAAAGTTTATATAAAAAATTTCAAAATGTCCAAATTTCAAAAATGCCATTTCGTAGATCTCACTCGGGGCGTCGATCTCGCCTAAGACCGCTACGCGGTAGGTTCGGTCTGTCTCGATCGATATCGGAAAATGTGATTTTTGTACTCGTTGGAAAAATTCAAAATCAAAATTTATATAAATTTTTTTAAAATTTCAAAATTCTGAAAATGCCACTTTGTAGTGCTGGTCGAGGCGCTACATCTCGCCGTAGAACACAACTCGACGGGAGGTCGTCCTCTCTGCGCTAATCGGTTTTTTTCGTAGCCTCGTTTCAAAATCAAAGATGGCGGCCGCACGAAGAAAATTGAAGGAAATTTCAACTTTTAGGAATTTTTCCATAGAGTTGGGGGTATTCGGGTGGAAATGTCCATTGCACAATTTCGGTCCCGCTGCTGCTTCCCAAAGCGTGGGAGCCGAAAAATTACGTTTTTTTTGTAAAAAAAATCCTTTAAAAATTGGGAAAATGGAAAATTTATATGAATTTTTGGAGAAATTCCAATTTTTTTTTTGGCAGTCTCGTAACGGATTTCTTGGACTTCGAGTTGCCAGAGACGCGAATCCATTTCGACGTTTTCGATTTGAATTATCAAGGTTTTTGCGGTTTTTTCGTTGTATTTTCAAAATCCAATATGGCGGCGGCGCGAAGGAAATTTCAACTTTTTGGAGTTTTTCCATAGAGAGAAGGGTTTTCGGGTGGAGATGACAGTTGCGCAATTACGGTCCCGCGGCTATTTTCCAAAGCGTGGGATCCGAAATATGAAACTTTTTTCGTTTCGAATGCGTTTTTTGGAAAAATTTCAAATTGAAAATTTATATGAATTTTTGGAGAAACTTGAAAATTTTTTTTGGCAATCTCGTAAAGGACGTCTAGGTCTTCGATTTGCCGCAGGCGCAAATCCATTCGGACGTTCGTGAGTCGAATTATCGAGGTTTATGTGTTTTTTTGGTGGCATTTTCAAAAACCAATATGGCCGCCGCCCGAAGGAAATTTCAACTTTTCGGGATTTTCCCATAGAGAGACGATTCTCCGGTTGGAAAGAGGCGATGAAAAATTAACAAAAATCAAAAAATGAGAAAAATTAAGGAAGCCGAAAAAAACACTTTTTTCGTTTTGAGGGCGTTTTTTTGACCATGTCATTTGACCATTTTTTTGAAATGTCATTTATTCATAACAATTTCTATGTTCAAAATGAAAGTTTATATAAAAAATTTCAAAATGTCAAAATTTCGAAAATGCCATTTCGTAGAGATTTCAAAGGCCTTTGTTCTGTCCAAACACCGCAACGCGGTAGGTTACTCTATCTCGTTCTTTTGTGAAAAATGTGATTTTTTCATAACAATTTCTATGTTCAAAATGAAAGTTTATATAAAAAATTTCAAAATGTCAAAATTTCGAAAATGCCATTTCGTAGAGATTTCAAAGGCCTTCGTTCTGCCCGAACAACATAACGCGTTTGATTTACTCTATCACGGTCTTTTTCGAAAAATGACATTTATTCATAACAATTTCTATGTTCAAAATGAAAGTTTATATAAAAAATTTAGAAATGTCAAAATTTCGAAAATGCCATTTCGTAGAGATTTCAAAGGCCTTCGTTCTGTCCGAACACCGCAACGCGTTTAATTTACTCTATCACGGTCTTTTTCGAAAAATGTCATTTATTCATAACAATTTCTATGTTCAAAATGAAAGTTTATATAAAAAATTTCAAAATGTCAAAATTTCAAAAATGCCATTTTGTAGAGATTACCGAGGCCGTCATTCTGTCCAAACACCGTAATGCGTTAGGTTTTCTCTATCACGATCTTTTTCAAAAAATGTGATTTTTTCATAATAATTTCTATGTTTAAAATGAAATTTTATATAAAATTTTTCAAAATGTCAAAATTTCGAAAATGCCATTTTGTAGAGCTTAAGCGGGGTGTCGATCTCGCCAAAGACCGCAACGCGGTAGGTTTACTCTATCTCGTTCTTTTGTGAAAAATGTGATTTTTTGATAACAATTTCTATGTTCAAAATGAAAGTTTATATAAAAAATTTCAAAATGTCAAAATTTTGAAATAGCCATTTCGTAGAGATTATCAAGGCCGTCGTTCTGTCCAAACGCCGTAATGCTATAGGTTTACTCTATCACGATCTTTTTCGGAAAATGTGATTTTTTCATAATAATTTCTATGTTTAAAATGAAATTTTATATAAAATTTTTCAAAATTTCAAAATTTCAAAAATGCCATTTTGTAGAGATTAAGCGGGGTGTCGATCTCGCCAAAGACCGCAACGCGGTTGGTTTACTCTATCTCGTTCTTTTGTGAAAAATGTGATTTTTTGATAACAATTTCTATGTTCAAAATGAAAGTTTATAAAAAAAATTTCAAAATGTCAAAATTTTGAAATAGCCATTTCGTAGAGATTATCAAGGCCGTCGTTCTGTCCAAACGCCGTAACGCTATAGGTTTACTCTATCACGATCTTTTTCGAAAAATGTGATTTTTTCATAATAATTTCTATGTTTAAAATGAAATTTTATATAAAATTTTTCAAAATTTCAAAATTTCGAAAATGCCTTTTCGTAGAGATTTCAAAGGCCTTCGTTCTGTCCGAACACCGCAACGCGGTAGGTTTACTCTATCTCGTTATTTTGTGAAAAATGTGATTTTTTCATAATAATTTCTATGTTTAAAATGAAATTTTATATAAAAAATTTCAAAATGTCAAAATTTCGAAAATGCCATTTCGTAGAGATTTCAAAGGCCTTCGTTCTGTCCGAACACCGCAACGCGGTAGGTTTACTCTATCTCGTTATTTTGTGAAAAATGTGATTTTTTCATAATAATTTCTATGTTTAAAATGAAATTTTATATAAAATTTTTCAAAATTTCAAAATTTCAAAAAAGCCATTTCGTAGAGATTATCAAGGCCGTCGTTCTGTCCAAACGCCGTAACGCTATAGGTTTACTCTATCACGATCTTTTTCGAAAAATGTGATTTTTTCATAATAATTTCTATGTTTAAAATGAAATTTTATATAAAATTTTTCAAAATTTCAAAATTTCGAAAATGCCTTTTCGTAGAGATTTCAAAGGCCTTCGTTCTGTCCGAACACCGCAACGCGGTAGGTTTACTCTATCTCGTTATTTTGTGAAAAATGTGATTTTTTCATAATAATTTCTATGTTTAAAATGAAATTTTATATAAAATTTTTCAAAATTTCAAAATTTCAAAAATGCCATTTTGTAGAGCTTAACCCTTCAGGCCTCGGCCCCTCAGCCGATTGACAAATTGATGTCCCAAAAATTTTTAGTAAAAATTAGTAAAAAAATTGAATTATGACACTGTACCACCAAAAACATTAATTACTGCCAAACCACTGTACCCATAATTAAAATAAAACATATTAATATAATAAAACATAATGAAATACAACAAATTAAATTAAAATAAAATTAAAACGGGCCCGTCACGCTGAATCAGTTTGTGGCCGATATCGGCCAATCGGGGCTTGAGGGGTTAAGCGGGGTGTCGATCTCGCCAAAGACCGCAACGCGGTAGGTTTACTCTATCTCGTTCTTTTGTGAAAAATGTAATATTTTCATAACAATTTCTATGTTCAAAATGAAAGTTTATATAAAAAATTTCAAAATGTCCAAATTTCAAAAATGCCATTTCGTAGATCTCACTCGGGGCGTCGATCTCGCCTAAGACCGCTACGCGGTAGGTTCGGTCTGTCTCGATCGATATCGGAAAATGTGATTTTTGTACTCGTTGGAAAAATTCAAAATCAAAATTTATATAAATTTTTTTAAAATTTCAAAATTCTGAAAATGCCACTTTGTAGTGCTGGTCGAGGCGCTACATCTCGCCGTAGAACACAACTCGACGGGAGGTCGTCCTCTCTGCGCTAATCGGTTTTTTTCGTAGCCTCGTTTCAAAATCAAAGATGGCGGCCGCACGAAGAAAATTGAAGGAAATTTCAACTTTTAGGAATTTTTCCATAGAGTTGGGGGTATTCGGGTGGAAATGTCCATTGCACAATTTCGGTCCCGCTGCTGCTTCCCAAAGCGTGGGAGCCGAAAAATTACGTTTTTTTTGTAAAAAAAATCCTTTAAAAATTGGGAAAATGGAAAATTTATATGAATTTTTGGAGAAATTCCAATTTTTTTTTTGGCAGTCTCGTAACGGATTTCTTGGACTTCGAGTTGCCAGAGACGCGAATCCATTTCGACGTTTTCGATTTGAATTATCAAGGTTTTTGCGGTTTTTTCGTTGTATTTTCAAAATCCAATATGGCGGCGGCGCGAAGGAAATTTCAACTTTTTGGAGTTTTTCCATAGAGAGAAGGGTTTTCGGGTGGAGATGACAGTTGCGCAATTACGGTCCCGCGGCTATTTTCCAAAGCGTGGGATCCGAAATATGAAACTTTTTTCGTTTCGAATGCGTTTTTTGGAAAAATTTCAAATTGAAAATTTATATGAATTTTTGGAGAAACTTGAAAATTTTTTTTGGCAATCTCGTAAAGGACGTCTAGGTCTTCGATTTGCCGCAGGCGCAAATCCATTCGGACGTTCGTGAGTCGAATTATCGAGGTTTATGTGTTTTTTTGGTGGCATTTTCAAAAACCAATATGGCCGCCGCCCGAAGGAAATTTCAACTTTTCGGGATTTTCCCATAGAGAGACGATTCTCCGGTTGGAAAGAGGCGATGAAAAATTAACAAAAATCAAAAAATGAGAAAAATTAAGGAAGCCGAAAAAAACACTTTTTTCGTTTTGAGGGCGTTTTTTTGACCAAATTTCAAAGTGAAAATTATTACTAATTTTTGGAGAAACTTAATATTTTTTTTCTGCAATATCGTAAAGGACGTGCAGTCCTTGGACTCGCCTTAGACGGCCGTCGATTTGGACGTTCTCGATTGCGTCGAATGATCGTGGAAAATGTGCGTTTTTTCGACGTTCTCTAGATGCATTTTCAAAATCCAATATGGCGGCCGGGCGAAGAAAATTTCTACTTTTTGGAATTTTCCCAAAGAGTTGGGGGTGTTCGGGTGGAAATTTCCATTGCACAATTTCGGTCCCGCTGCTGCTTCCCAAAGCGTGGGACGCCGAAAATGACACTTTTTTTTGTAAAAAAAATCCTTTAAAAATTGGGAAAATGGAAAATTGATATGAATTTTTGGAGAAATTCCAATTTTTTTTTTGGCAGTCTCGTAACGGATTTCTCGAACTTAGAGTTGCCACAGACGCGAATCCATTTCGACGTTTTCGATTCGATTTATCGAGGTTTTTGCGGTTTTTTCGTTGTATTTTCAAAATCCAATATGGCGGCGGCGCGAAGGAAATTTCAACTTTTTGGAATTTTTCCATAGACAGAAGGGTTTTCGGGTGGAGATGACAGTTGCTCAATTACGGTCCCGCGGCTATTTCCCAAAGCGTGGGATCCGAAAAATGAAACTTTTTTCGTTTCGAATGTGTTTTTTGGAAAAATTTCAAATTGAAAATTTATATGAATTTTTGGAGAAACTTTAAAATTTTTTTTGGCAATCTCGTAAAGGACGTCTAGGTCTTCGATTTGCCGCAGAAGCAAATCCATTCGGACGTTCGTGAGTCGAATTATCGAGGTTTATGTGTTTTTTTGGTGGCATTTTCAAAATCCAATATGGCCGCCGCCCGAAGGAAATTTCAACTTTTCGGGATTTTCCCATAGAGAGACGATTCTGCGGTTGGAAAGAGGCGATGAAAAATTAACAAAAATCAAAAATTGAGAAAAATTAAGGGAGCCGAAAATGACACTTTTTTCGTTTTGAGGGCGTTTTTTTGACCAAATTTCAAAGTGAAAATTATTACTAATTTTTGGAGAAACTTAATATTTTTTTTCTGCAATATCGTAAAGGACGTGCAGTCCTTGGACTCTCCGTAGACGGCCGTCGATTTGGACGTTCTCGATTGCGTCGAATTATCGTGGAAAATGTGCGTTTTTTCGACGTTCTCTAGATGCATTTTCAAAATCCAATATGGCGGCAGGGCGAAGAAAATTTCTACTTTTTGGAGTTTTCCCATAGAGATGGGGGTGTTCGGGTGGAAATATCCGTTGCAGAATTTCGGTCCCGCCGCTGCTTCCCAAAGCGTGGGACGCCGAAAATGACACTTTTTTCGAAAAAAATATTTCCTATCGAAAGTGGAAAAATGGAAAATTTGTATGATTTTTTTGGGAATTTCAAAATTTCAAAAATGCCATTTCGCAGCTCTCGCCGAGCCCTCCGATCGCTCCTCGGACCGAAACGCTCCGCTCCTATCCGTTCTCGAGTTATGTCGGTTTCCGCGTTTTCGTCGATGCGTTTTCGAACGCCATTTTGAATTTCAAAATCGAAAAAATTTCAACTTTTCGGAATTTTTCCATAGACGGAGCGTCGTCGAGATGAAGGCGTAGCGAAAAAAGACTGACCGAATTGAGGAATAAAAAATCGTACAAAGCCGAAAAAAAAAGAGCACTTTTTGAACTTTACGCGCGAAAAAAACGAATAAAACAAACGAATAGACGAAAATAAATTTTTCCACTCGACGCGCCGTCTAATGCAGTGCGATAGTTACCGTACTTTGCGCGCGCGTAACTCGATAGATAACGGAGATAAGGAACCCCGAAGGCCGAAAACGGGCAGTTACCAACTCCCTTTTAGGGAATAGGACTAGATCGGAGCGGCACAGATCGGAGTGGCACAGAGCCCAGTGGGGTGGGGTGTAAGTTGTGTTTTTTAGTTTTTCAGTTTTTTTTTTGCACATCTACTTTTATCGTTACTCATTGTACGAAAGGGCACATCTACTTTCGTTGTAAACTATGTTAGATAGGTAGAGTAAATAGGTAGGTCGAGTGAGCCCATTCGGTGTTAGTCGCGCTAACGCGACTGAGTCGAGTCGAGAACGCGCTCATTTTCTTGTTCGACTTTTGCTTTTTACCCGCCTTCCCCTACGTGCCTCGCCATCTTTCGAAATAAATCGAAATCTTCTTCTTTCGAAATCGAGATCTTTGGTAATAATTCGATAGGTAGAGTAAATAGGTAGGTCGAGTGAGCCCATTCAGTGTTAGTCGCGCTAACGCGACTGAGTCGAGTCGAGAACGCGCTCATTTTCTTGTTCGATTTTCAAATTTTTTCAAAATTTCAAAATTTCAAAAATGCGATTTTGTAGAGCTTAAGCGGGGTGTCGATCTCGCCAAAGACTGCAACGCGGTAGGTTTACTCTATCTCGTTCTTTTGTGAAAAATGTGATTTTTTCATAACAATTTCTATGTTCAAAATGAAAGTTTATATAAAATTTTTCAAAATTTCAAAATTTCAAAAATGCCATTTTGTAGAGATTACCCAGGCCGTCGTTCTGTCCGAACACCGTAACGCTATAGGTTTACTCTATCACGATCTTTTTCGAAATATGTGATTTTTTCATAATAATTTCTATGTTTAGAATGAAATTTTATATAAAATTTTTCAAAATGTCAAAATTTCAAAAATGCCATTTTGTAGAGCTTAAGCGGGGTGTCGATCTCGCCAAAGACCGCAACGCGGTAGGTTTACTCTATCTCGTTCTTTTGTGAAAAATGTGATTTTTTCATAACAATTTCTATGTTCAAAATGAAAGTTTATATAAAAAAATTCAAAATGTCAAAATTTCGAAAATGCCATTTTCTAGAGATTACCAAGGCCGTCGTTCTGTCCGAACATCGTAACGCTATAGGTTTCCTCTATCACGATCTTTTTCGAAAAATGTGATTTTTTCATAATAATTTCTATGTTTAAAATGAAATTTTATATAAAATTTTTCAAAATTTCAAAATTTCAAAAATGCCATTTTGTAGAGCTTAAGCGGGGTGTCGATCTGGCCAAAGACCGCAACGCGGTAGGTTTACTCTATCTCGTTCTTTTGTGAAAAATGTGATTTTTTGATAACAATTTCTATGTTCAAAATGAAAGTTTATATAAAAAATTTCAAAATGTCAAAATTTTGAAATAGCCATTTCGTAGAGATTATCAAGGCCGTCGTTCTGTCCAAACGCCGTAACGCTATAGGTTTACTCTATCACGATCTTTTTCGAAAAATGTGATTTTTTCATAATAATTTCTATGTTTAAAATGAAATTTTATATAAAATTTTTCAAAATGTCAAAATTTCAAAAATGCCATTTTGTAGAGCGTAAGCGGGCTGTCGATCTCGCCAAAGACCGCAACGCGGTAGGTTCACTCTATCTCGTTCTTTTGTGAAAAATGTGATTTTTTTATAATAATTTCTATGTTCAAAATGAAAGTTTATATAAAAAATTTCAAAATGTCACAATTTCGAAAATGCCATTTCGTAGAGATTTCAAAGGCCTCCGTTCTCTCCGAACAACGTAACGCGTTTGATTTACTCTATCACGGTCTTTTTCGAAAAATGTGATTTTTTCATAACAATTTCTATGTTCAAAATGAAAGTTTATATAAAAAATTTCAAAATGTCAAAATTTCGAAAATGCCATTTCGTAGAGATTTCAAAGGCCTTCGTTCTGTCCGAAAACCGTAACGCGTTTGATTTACTCTATCACGGTCTTTTTCGAAAAATGTGATTTTTTCATAATAATTTCCAAGTTCAAAATGAAAGTTTATATAAAATTTTTCAAAATTTCAAAATTTCAAAAATGCCATTTCGTAGAGATTACCGAGGCCGTCGTTCTGTCCGAACATCGTAACGCGTCAGGTTTTCTCTATCTCGATTTATTTCGAAAAATGTGATTTTTTCATAATAATTTCCAAGTTCAAAATGAAAGTTTATATAAAATTTTTCAAAATGTCAAAATTTCAAAAATGCCATTTCGTAGACCTCACTCGGGGCGTCGATCTCGCCTAAGACCGCTACGCGGTAGGTTCGGTCTGTCTCGATCGATATCGGAAAATGTGATTTTTGTACTCGTTGGAAAAATTCAAAATCAAAATTTATATAAATTTTTTTAAAATTTCAAAATTCTGAAAATGCCACTTTGTAGTGCTGGTCGAGGCGCTACATCTCGCCGTATAACACAACTCGACAGGAGGTCGTCCTCTCTGCGCTAATCGGGTTTTTTCGTAGCCTCATTTCAAAATCAAATATGGCGGCCGCACGAAGAAAATTGAAGGAAATTTCAACTTTTAGGATTTTTCCCATAGAGTTGGGGGTATTCCGGTGGAAATGTATATTGCACAATTTCGGTGCCGCTGCTGCTTCCCAAAGCGTGGAGACCGAAAAATTACGTTTTTTTTGTGAAAAAAATCCTTTAAAAATTGGGAAAATGGAAAATTTATATGAATTTTTGGAGAAATTCCAATTTTCTTTTTGGCAGTCTCGTAACGGATTTCTCGGACTTCGAGTTGCCACAGACGCGAATCCATTTCGACGTTTTCGATTCGAATTATCGAGGTTTTTGCGGTTTTTTCGTTGTATTTTCAAAATCCAATATGGCGGCGGCGCGAAGGAAATTTCAAATTTTTGGAGTTTTTCCATAGAGAGAAGGGTCTTCGGGTGGAGATGACAGTTGCGCAATTACGGTCCCGCGGCATTTTCCCAAAGCGTGGGATCCGAAAGATGAAACTTTTTTCGTTTCGAATGCGTTTTTTGGAAAAATTTCAAATTGAAAATTTATATGAATTTTTGGAGAAACTTGAAATTTTTTTTTGGCAATCTCGTAAAGGACGTCTAGGTCTTCGACTTGGCGCAGACGCGAATCCATTCGGACGTTCGTGAGTCGAATTATCGAGGTTTATGTGTTTTTTTGGTGGCATTTTCAAAATCCAATATGGCCGCCGGGCGAAGAAAATTTCTACTTTTTAGACTTTTCCCATAGAGAGACGATTCTCCGGTTGGAAAGAGGCGATGAAAAATTAACAAAAATCAAAAAATGAGAAAAATTAAGGAAGCCGAAAAAAACACTTTTTTCGTTTTGAGGGCGTTTTTTTGACCAAATTTCAAAGTGAAAATTATTACTAATTTTTGGAGAAACTTAATAATTTTTTTTTGCTATATCGTAAAGGACATGCAGTCCTTGGACTCACCGTAGACGGCCGTCGAATTGGACGTTCTCCATTCCGTCGAATTATCGTGGAAAATGTGCGTTTTTTCGACGTTCTCCAGATGCATTTTCAAAATCCAATATGGCGGCCGGGCGAAGAAAATTTCTACTTTTTGGAGTTTTCCCATAGAGTTGGGGGTGTTCGAGTGGAAGTGTCTATTGCACGATTTCGGTCCCGCCGCTGCTTCCCAAAGCGTGGGACGCCGAAAATGACACTTTTTTCGAAAAAAATATTTCCTATCGAAAGTGGAAAAATGGAAAATTTGTATGATTTTTTTGGGAATTTCAAAATTTCAAAAATGCCATTTCGCAGCTCTCGCCGAGCCCTTCGATCGCTCCTCGGACCGAAACGCTCCGCTCCTATCCGTTCTCGAGTTATGTCGGTTTCCGCGTTTTCGTCGATGCGTTTTCGAACGCAATTTTGAATTTGAAAATAGAAAAAATTTCAACTTTTCGGAATTTTCCCATAGAGAGACGATTCTCCGGTTGGAAAGAGGCGATGAAAAGTTATCAAAAATCAAAAAATGAGAAAAATTTACTCAGCCGAAAAAAAAGAGCACTTTTTGAACTTTACGTGCGAAAAAAACGAATAAAACAAACGAATAGACGAAAATAAATTTTTCCACTCGATGCGCCGTCTAATGCGGTGCGATAGTTCCCATACTTTGCGCGCCCGTAACTCGATAGATAGCGGAGATGATGAACCGCGAAGGCCGAAAACGGGCAGTTACCAACTCCCTTTTAGGGTATATGACTAGAGTGGCACAGAGCCCAGTGGGGTGGGGTGGTAGTGAGTTGTGTTGTTGTTGTTCATTGTATGAAAGGGCACATCTACTTTCATTGTAAACTATGTTAGATTGGTAGAGTAAATAGGTAGGTCGAGTGAGCCCATTCGGTGTTAGTCGCGCTAACGCGACTGAGTCGAGTCGAGAACGCGCTCATTTTCTTGTTCGACTTTTGCTTTTTACCCGCCTTCCCCTACGTGCCTCGCCACCTTCGATCTTTCGAAATAAATCGAAATCTTCTTCTTTGGAAATCTAGATCTTTCGAAATAATTCGATAGGTAGAGTAAATAGGTAGGTCGAGTGAGCCCATTCAGTGTTAGTCGCGCTAACGCGACTGAGTCGAGTCGAGAACGCGCTCATTTTCTTGTTCGATTTTCAAAATTTTTCAAAATTTCAAAATTTCAAAAATGCGATTTTGTAGAGCTTAAGCGGGGTGTCGATCTCGCCAAAGACTGCAACGCGGTAGGTTTACTCTATCTCGTTCTTTTGTGAAAAATGTGATTTTTTCATAACAATTTCTATGTTCAAAATGAAAGTTTATATAAAATTATTCAAAATTTCAAAATTTCAAAAATGCCATTTTGTAGAGGTTACCGAGGCCGTCGTTCTGTCCGAACACTGTAACGCGTTAGGTTTACTCTATCTCGATTTATTTCGAAAAATGTGATTTTTTCATAATAATTTCCAAGTTCAAAATGAAAGTTAATATAAAATTTTTCAAAATGTCAAAATTTCAAAAATGCCATTTTGTAGAGATTATTGAGGCCGTCGTTCTGTCCGAACACCGTAACGCAATAGGTTTACTCTATCACGATCTTATTCGAAAAATGTGATTTTTTCATAATAATTTCTATGTTCAAAATGAAAGTTTATATAAAAAATTTCAAAATGTCAAAATTTCGAAAATGCCATTTCGTAGAGATTTCAAAGGCCTTCGTTCTGCCCGAACACCGTAACGCGTTTCATTTACTCTATCACGGTATTTTTCGAAAAATGACATTTATTCATAACAATTTCTATGTTCAAAATGAAAGTTTATATAAAAAAATTCAAAATATCAAAATTTTGAAATAGCCATTTCGTAGAGATTATCAAGGCCGTCGTTCTGTCCAAACGCCGTAATGCGTTTGATTTACTCTATCACGATCTTTTTCGAAAAATGTGATTTTTTCATAATAATTTCTATGTTTAAAATGAAATTTTATATAAAATTTTTCAAAATTTCAAAATTTCAAAAATGACATTTTGTAGAGCTTAAGCGGGGTGTCAATCTGGCCAAAGATCGCAACGCGGTAGGTTTACTCTATCTCGTTCTTTTGTGAAAAATGTGATTTTTTCATAACAATTTCTATGTTCAAAATGAAAGTTTATATAAAAAATTTCAAAATGTCAAAATTTCGAAAATGCCATTTTGTAGAGATTATCAAGGCCGTCGTTCTGTCCAAACGCAGTAACGCTATAGATTTACTCTATCACGATCTTTTTCGAAAAATGTGATTTTTTTATAATAATTTCTATGTTTAAAATGAAATTTTATATAAAATTTTTCAAAATTTCAAAATTTCAAAAATGCCATTTTGTAGAGCGTAAGCGGGGTGTCGATCTCGCCAAAGACCGCAACGCGGTAGGTTCACTCTATCTCGTTCTTTTGTGAAAAATGTGATTTTTTTATAATAATTTCTATGTTCAAAATGAAAGTTTATATAAAAAATTTCAAAATGTCAAAATTTCGAAAATGCCATTTCGTAGAGATTTCAAAGGCCTTCGTTCTGTCCGAACACCGCAACGCGGTAGGTTTACTCTATCACGATATTTTTCGAAAAATGTGATTTTTTCATAATAATTTCTATGTTTAAAATGAAATTTTATATAAAATTTTTCAAAATGTCAAAATTTCAAAAATGCCATTTTGTAGAGCGTAAGCGGGGTGTCGATCTCGCCAAAGACCACAACGCGGTAGGTTCACTCTATCTCGTTCTTTTGTGAAAAATGTGATTTTTTCATAACAATTTCTATGTTCAAAATGAAAGTTTATATAAAAAATTTCAAAATGTCAAAATTTCGAAAATGCCATTTCGTAGAGATTTCAAAGGCCTTCGTTCTGTCCGAACACCCCAACGCGGTAGGTTTACTCTATCTCGTTATTTTGTGAAAAATGTGATTTTTTCATAACAATTTCTATGTTCAAAATGAAAGTTTATATCAAAAAATTTCAAAATGTCAAAATTTCGAAAATGCCATTTCGTAGAGATTTCAAAGGCCTTCGTTCTGTCCGAACACCGCAACGCGGTAGGTTTACTCTATCTCGTTATTTTGTGAAAAATGTGATTTTTTCATAAAAATTTCTATGTTCAAAATGAAAGTTTATATAAAAAATTTCAAAATGTCAAAATTTCAAAAATGCCATTTTGTAGACCTCACTCGGGGCGTCGATCTCGCCTAAGACCGCAACGCGGTAGGTTCGGTCTGTCTCGATCGATATCGGAAAATGTGATTTTTGTACTCGTTGGAAAAATTCAAAATCAAAATTTATATAATTTTTTTTAAAATTTCAAAATTCTGAAAATGCCACTTTGTAGTGCTGGTCGAGGCGCTACATCTCGCCGTAGAACACAACTCGACGGGAGGTCGTCCTCTCTGCGCTAATCGGGTTTTTTCGTAGCCTCGTTTCAAAATCAAAGATGGCGGCCGCACGAAGAAAATTGAAGGAAATTTCAACTTTTAGGATTTTTCCCATAGAGTTGGGGGTATTCGGGTGGAAATGTCCATTGCACAATTTCGGTCCCGCTGCTGCTTCCCAAAGCGTGGGAGCCGAAAAAATACGTTTTTTTTGTAAAAAATTTGCTTTAAAAATTGGGAAAATGGAAAATTTATATGAATTTTTGGAGAAATTCCAATTTTTTTTTTGGCAGTCTCGTAACGGATTTCTCGGACTTCGAGTTGCCACAGACGCGAATCCTTTTCGACGTTTTCGATTCGAATTATCGAGGTTTTTGCGGTTTTTTCGTTGTATTTTCAAAATCCAATATGGCGGCGGCGCGAAGGAAATTTCAACTTTTTGGAGTTTTTCCATAGAGAGAAGGGTTTTCGGGTGGAGATGACAGTTGCGCAATTACGGTCTCGCGGCTATTTTCCAAAGCGTGGGATTCGAAATATGAAACTTTTTTCGTTTCGAATGCGTTTTTTGGAAAAATTTCAAATTGAAAATTTATATGAATTTTTGGAGAAACTTGAATTTTTTTTTTGGCAATCTCGTATAGGACGTCTAGGTCTTCGAATTGAAGCAGACGCAAATCCATTCGGACGTTCGTGAGTCGAATTATCGAGGTTTATGTGTTTTTTTGGTGGCATTTTCAAAATCCAATATGGCGGCCGGGCGAAGAAAATTTCTACTTTTTAGACTTTTCCCATAGAGAGACGATTCTCCGGTTGGAAAGAGGCGATGAAAAATTAACAAAAATCAAAAAATGAGAAAAATTAAGTCAGCCGAAAAAAACACTTTTTTCGTTTTGAGGGCGTTTTTTTGACCAAATTTCAAAGTGAAAATTATTACTAATTTTTGGAGAAACTTAATATTTTTTTTCTGCAATATCGTAAAGGACGTGCAGTCCTTGGACTCGCCGTAGACGGCCGTCGATTTGGACGTTCTCGATTGCGTCGAATTATCGTGGAAAATGTGCGTTTTTTCGACGTTCTCTAGATGCATTTTCAAAATCCAATATGGCGGCCGGGCGAAGAAAATTTCTACTTTTTGGAGTTTTCCCATAGAGAGACGATTCTCCCGTTGGAAATAGGCGATGAAAAATTAACAAAAATCAAAAAATGAGAAAAATTAAGGGAGCCGAAAATGACACTTTTTTCGAAAAAAATATTTCCTATCGAAAGTGGAAAAATGGAAAATTTGTATGATTTTTTTGGGAATTTCAAAATTTCAAAAATGCCATTTCGCAGCTCTCGCCGAGCCCTTCGATCGCTCCTCGGACCGAACGCTCCGGTCCTATCCGTTCTCGAGTTATGTCGGTTTCCGCGTTTTCGTCGATGCGTTTTCGAACGCCATTTTGAATTTGAAAATCGAAAAAATTTCCACTTTTCGGAATTTTTCCATAGACGGAGCGTCGTCTAGATCGAGGCGGTCCGATAAAAGACTGACCGAATTGAGGAATAAAAAATCGTACAAAGCCGAAAAAAAAAGAGCACTTTTTGAACTTTACGTGCGAAAAAAACGAATAAAACGAACGAATAGAAAAAAATAAATTTTTCCACTCGACGCGCCGTCTAATGCCCTGTGAGAGTTCCAATACTTTGCGCGCGCGTAGCTCGATAGATGGCGGAGATATGGAACCACGAAGGCCGAAAACGGGCAGTTACCAACTCCCTTTTAGGGAATAGGACTAGAGTGGCACAGAGCCCAGTGGGGTGGGGTGGTAGTGAGTTGTGTTTTTTAGTTTTTCAGTTTTTTTTTTGCACATCTACTCATTGTATGAAAGGGCACATCTACTTTCGTTGTTGTTCATTGTATGAAAGGGCACATCTACTTTCAAGGTAGAGTAAATAGGTAGGTCGAGTGAGCCCATTCGGTGTTAGTCGCGCTAACGCGACTGAGTCGAGTCGAGAACGCGCTCATTTTCTTGTTCGACTTTTGCTTTTTACCCGCCTTCCCCTACGTGCCTCGCCACCTTCGATCTTTCGAAATAAATCGAAATCTTCTTCTTTCGAAATCGAGACCTTTAGAAATAATTCGATAGGTAGAGTAAATAGGTAGGTCGAGTGAGCCCATTCAGTGTTAGTCGCGCTAACGCGACTGAGTCGGGTCGAGAACGCGCTCATTTTCTTGTTCGATTTTCAAAAATTTTCAAAATTTCAAAATTTCAAAAATGCGATTTTGTAGAGCTTAAGCGGGGTGTCGATCTCGCCAAAGACTGCAACGCGGTAGGTTTACTCTATCTCGTTCTTTTGGGAAAAATGTGATTTTTTCATAACAATTTCTATGTTCAAAATGAAAGTTTATATAAAATTTTTCAAAATTTCAAAATTTCAAAAATGCCATTTTGTAGAGATTACCCAGGCCGTCGTTCTGTCCGAACACCGTAGCGCTATAGGTTTACTCTATCACGATCTTTTTCGAAAAATGTGATTTTTTCATAATAATTTCTATGTTTTAAATGAAAGTTTATATAAAATTTTTCAAAATTTCAAAATTTCAAAAATGCCATTTTCTAGAGCTTACCGAGGCCGTCGTTCTGTCCAAACACCGTAGCGCTATAGGTTTACTCTGTCACGATCTTTTTCGAAAAATGTGATTTTTTCATAATAATATCTATGTTTAAAATGAAAGTTTATATAAAAATTTTCAAAATGTCAAAATTTCAAAAATGCCATTTCATAGAGATTACCGAGGCCGTCGTTCTGTCCGAACACCGTAGCGCTATAGGTTTACTCTATCACGATCTTTTTCGAAAAATGTGATTTTTTCATAATAATTTATATGTTTAAAATGAAAGTTTATATAAAATTTTTCAAAATTTCAAAATTTCAAAAACGCTATTTTGTAGAGCTTAAGCGGGGTGTCGATCTCGCCAAAGACCGCAACGCGGTAGGTTTACTCTATCTCGTTCTTTTGGGAAAAATGTGATTTTTTCATAACAATTTCTATGTTCAAAATGAAAGTTTATATAAAAAATTTCAAAATGTCAAAATTTCGAAAATGCCATTTTGTAGAGATTTCAAAGGCCTTCGTTCTGTCCGAACACCGTAACGCGGTAGGTTTACTCTATCACGATCTTTTTCGAAAAATGTGATTTTTTCATAATAATTTCTATGTTTAAAATGAAATTTTATATAAAATTTTTCAAAATGTCAAAATTTCAAAAATGCCATTTTGTAGATCTTAAGCGGGGTGTCGATCTCGCCAAAGAGCGCAACGCGGTAGGTTTACTCTATCTCGTTCTTTTGTGAAAAATGTGATTTTTTGATAACAATTTCTATGTTCAAAATGAAAGTTTATATAAAAAATTTCAAAATGTCAAAATTTCAAAAATGCCATTTTGTAGAGATTACCGAGGCCGTCGTTCTGTCCGAACACCGTAGCGCTATAGGTTTACTCTATCACGATCTTTTTCGAAAAATGTGATTTTTTCATAATAATTTCTATGTTTAAAATGAAAGTTTATATAAAAATTTTCAAAATTTCAAAATTTCAAAAATGCCATTTTGTAGAGCTTAAGCGGGGTGTCGATCTCGCCAAAGACCGCAACGCGGTAGGTTTACTCTATCTCGTTCTTTTGTGAAAAATGTGATTTTTTCATAACAATTTCTATGTGCAAAATGAAAGTTTATATAAAAAATTTCAAAATGTCAAAATTTTGAAATAGCCATTTCGTAGAGATTTCAAAGGCCTTCATTCTGTCCGAACACCGCAACGCGTTTAATTTACTCTATCACGGTCTTTTTCGAAAAATGTCATTTATTCATAACAATTTCTATGTTCAAAATGAAAGTTTATATAAAAAATTTCAAAATGTCAAAATTTCGAAAATGCCATTTTGTACAGATTTCAAAGGTCTTCGTTCTGTCCGAACACCGCAACGCGGTAGGTTTACTCGATCTCGTTATTTTGTGAAAAATGTGATTTTTTCATAATAATTTCTATGTTTAAAATGAAATTTTATATAAAATTTTTCAAAATTTCAAAATTTCAAAAATGCCATTTTGTAGAGCTTAAGCGGGGTGTCGATCTCGCCAAAGACCGCAACGCGGTAGGTTTACTCTATCTCGTTCTTTTGTGAAAAATGTGATTTTTTCATAACAATTTCTATGTGCAAAATGAAAGTTTATATAAAAAATTTCAAAATGTCAAAATTTTGAAATAGCCATTTCGTAGAGATTTCAAAGGCCTTCATTCTGTCCGAACACCGCAACGCGTTTAATTTACTCTATCACGGTCTTTTTCGAAAAATGTCATTTATTCATAACAATTTCTATGTTTAAAATGAAAGTTTATATAAAAAATTTCAAAATGTCAAAATTTCGAAAATGCCATTTTGTACAGATTTCAAAGGCCTTCGTTCTGTCCGAACACCGCAACGCGGTAGGTTTACTCGATCTCGTTATTTTGTGAAAAATGTGATTTTTTCATAATAATTTCTATGTTTAAAATGAAATTTTATATAAAATTTTTCAAAATTTCAAAATTTCAAAAATGCCATTTTGTAGAGCTTAAGCGGGGTGTCGATCTCGCTAAAGACCGCAACGCGGTAGGTTTACTCTATCTCGTTCTTTTGTGAAAAATGTGATTTTTTCATAACAATTTCTATGTTCAAAATGAAAGTTTATATAAAAAATTTTAAAATGTCAAAATTTCAAAAATGCCATTTCGTAGACCTCACTCGGGGCGTCTATCTCACCTAAGACCGCTACGCGGTAGGTTCGGTCTGTCTCGATCGATATCGGAAAATGTGATTTTTGTACTCGTTGGAAAAATTCAAAATCAAAATTTATATAAATTTTTTCAAAATTTCAAAATTCTGAAAATGCCACTTTGTAGTGCTGGTCGAGGCGCTACATCTCGCCGTAGAACACAACTCGACGGGAGGTCGTCCTCTCTGCGCTAATCGGGTTTTTTCGTAGCCTCGTTTCAAAATCAAAGATGGCGGCCGCACGAAGAAAATTGAAGGAAATTTCAACTTTTAGGAATTTTTCCATAGAGTTGGGGGTATTCGGGTGGAAATGTCCATTGCACAATTTCGGTCCCGCTGCTGCTTCCCAAAGCGTGGGAGCCGAAAAATTACGTTTTTTTTGTAAAAAAATTCCTTTAAAAATTGGGAAAATGGAAAATTTATATGAATTTTTGGAGAAATTCAAATTTTTTTTTTGGCAGTCTCGTAACGGATTTCTCGGACTTCGAGTTGCCACAGACGCGAATCCATTTCGACGTTTTCGATTCGAATTATCGAGGTTTTTGCGGTTTTTTCGTTGTATTTTCAAAATCCAATATGGCGGCGGCGCGAAGGAAATTTCAACTTTTTGGAGTTTTTCCATAGAGAGAAGCGTTTTCGGGTGGACATGTCGGTTGCGGAATTACGGTCCCGCGGCTATTTCCCAAAGCGTGGGATCCGAAAGATGAAACTTTTTTCGTTTCGAATGCGTTTTTTGAAAAAATTTCAAATTGAAAATTTATATAAATTTTTGGAGAAATTTGAAAATTTTTTTTGGCAATCTCGTAAAGGACGTCTAGGTCTTCGTCCTGCCGCAGACGCGAATCCATTCGGACGTTCGTGAGTCGAATTATCGAGGTTTATGTGTTTTTTTGGTGGCATTTTCAAAATCCAATATGGCCGCCGCCCGAAGGAAATTTCCACTTTTCGGGATTTTCCCATAGAGAGACGATTCTCCGGTTGGAAAGAGGCGATGAAAAATTAACAAAAATCAAAAAATGAGAAAAATTTACTCAGCCGAAAATGACACTTTTTTCGTTTTGAGGGCGTTTTTTTGACCAAATTTCAAAGTGAAAATTATTACTAATTTTTGGAGAAACTTTATATTTTTTTTCTGCAATATCGTAAAGGACATGCAGTCCTTGGACTCGCCGTAGACGGCCGTCGATTTGGACGTTCTCGATTGCGTCGAATTATCGTGGAAAATGTGCGTTTTTTCGACGTTCTCTAGATGCATGTTCAAAATCCAATATGGCGGCCGGGCGAAGAAAATTTCTACTTTTTGGAGTTTTCCCATAGAGTTGGGGGTGTTCGGGTGGAAGTGTCTTTTGCGCGATTTCGGTCCCGCCGCTGCTTCCCAAAGCGTGGGACGCCGAAAATGACACTTTTTTCGAAAAAAATATTTCCTATCGAAAGTGGAAAAATGGAAAATTTGTATGATTTTTTTGGGAATTTCAAAATTTCAAAAATGCCATTTCGCAGCTCTCGCCGAGCCCTCCGATCGCTCCTCGGACCGAAACGCTCCGCTCCTATCCGTTCTCGAGTTATGTCGGTTTCCGCGTTTTCGTCGATGCGTTTTCGAACGCCATTTTGAATTTGAAAATCGAAAAAATTTCAACTTTTCGGAGTTTTTCCATAGACGGAGCGTCGTCGAGATCGAGGCGGTCCGAAAAAAGACTGACCGAATTGAGGAATAAAAAATCGTACAAAGCCGAAAAAAAAAGAGCACTTTTTGAACTTTACGCGCGAAAAAAACGAATAAAACAAACGAACGGACGAAAATAAATTTTTCCACTCGACGCGCCGTCTAAGGCACTGCGAAAGTTCCCATACTTCGCACGCGCGTAACTCGATGGATAACGGAGATGATGAACCGCGAAGGCGGAAAACGGGCCGTTACCAACTCCCTTTTAGGGTATATGACTAGAGTGGCACAGAGCCCAGTGGGGTGGGGTGGTAGTGAGTTGTGTTGTTGTTGTTCATTGTATGAAAGGGCACATCTACTTTCATTGTAAACTATGTTAGATTGGTAGAGTAAATAGGTAGGTCGAGTGAGCCCATTCGGTGTTAGTCGCGCTAACGCGACTGAGTCGAGTCGAGAACGCGCTCATTTTCTTGTTCGACTTTTGCTTTTTACCCGCCTTCCCCTACGTGCCTCGCCACCTTCGATCTTTCGAAATAAATCGAAATCTTCTTCTTTGGAAATCTAGATCTTTCGAAATAATTCGATAGGTAGAGTAAATAGGTAGGTCGAGTGAGCCCATTCAGTGTTAGTCGCGCTAACGCGACTGAGTCGAGTCGAGAACGCGCTCATTTTCTTGTTCGATTTTCAAAATTTTTCAAAATTTCAAAATTTCAAAAATGCGATTTTGTAGAGCTTAAGCGGGGTGTCGATCTCGCCAAAGACTGCAACGCGGTAGGTTTACTCTATCTCGTTCTTTTGTGAAAAATGTGATTTTTTCATAACAATTTCTATGTTCAAAATGAAAGTTTATATAAAATTATTCAAAATTTCAAAATTTCAAAAATGCCATTTTGTAGAGGTTACCGAGGCCGTCGTTCTGTCCGAACACTGTAACGCGTTAGGTTTACTCTATCTCGATTTATTTCGAAAAATGTGATTTTTTCATAATAATTTCCAAGTTCAAAATGAAAGTTAATATAAAATTTTTCAAAATGTCAAAATTTCAAAAATGCCATTTTGTAGAGATTATTGAGGCCGTCGTTCTGTCCGAACACCGTAACGCAATAGGTTTACTCTATCACGATCTTATTCGAAAAATGTGATTTTTTCATAATAATTTCTATGTTCAAAATGAAAGTTTATATAAAAAATTTCAAAATGTCAAAATTTTGAAATAGCCATTTCGTAGAGATTATCAAGGCCGTCGTTCTGTCCAAACGCCGTTACGCTATAGGTTTACTCTCTCACGATCTTTTTCGAAAAATGTGATTTTTTCATAATAATTTCTATGTTTAAAATGAAATTTTATATAAAATTTTTCAAAATGTCAAAATTTCAAAAATGCCATTTTGTAGAGCGTAAGCGGGGTGTCGATCTCGCCAAAGACCGCAACGCGGTAGGTTCACTCTATCTCGTTCTTTTGTGAAAAATGTGATTTTTTTATAATAATTTCTATGTTCAAAATGAAAGTTTATATAAAAAATTTCAAAATGTCAAAATTACGAAAATGCCATTTCGTAGAGATTTCAAAGGCCTTCGTTCTGTCCAAACACAGCAACGCGATAGGTTTACTCTATCTCGTTATTTTGTGAAAAATGTGATTTTTTCATAATAATTTCTATGTTTAAAATGAAATTTTATACAAAATTTTTCAAAATTTCAAAATTTCAAAAATGCCATTTTGTAGAGCTTAAGCGGGGTGTCGATCTCGCCAAAGATCGCAACGCGCTAGGTTTACTCCATCTCGTTATTTTGTGAAAAATGTGATTTTTTCATAACAATTTCTATGTTCAAAATGAAAGTTTATATAAAAAATTTCAAAATGTCAAAATTTCGAAAATGCCATTTTGTAGAGATTACCGAGGCCGTCGTTCTGTCCGAACGCCGTAACGCTATAGGTTTACTCTATCACGATATTTTACGAAAAATGTGATTTTTTCATAATAATTTCTATGTTTAAAATGAAATTTTATATAAAAATTTTCAAAATGTCAAAATTTCAAAAAAGCCATTTTGTAGAGCTTAAGCGGGGTGTCGATCTCGCCAAAGATCGCAACGCGCTAGGTTTACTCCATCTCGTTATTTTGTGAAAAATGTGATTTTTTCATAACAATTTCTATGTTCAAAATGAAAGTTTATATAAAAAATTTCAAAATGTCAAAATTTCAAAAATGCCATTTCGTAGACCTCACTCGGGGCGTCTATCTCGCCTAAGACCGCTACGCGGTAGGTTCGGTCTGTCTCGATCGATATCGGAAAATGTGATTTTTGTACTCGTTGGAAAAATTCAAAATCAAAATTTATATAAATTTTTTCAAAATTTCAAAATTCTGAAAATGCCACTTTGTAGTGCTGGTCGAGGCGCTACATCTCGCCGTAGAACACAACTCGACGGGAGGTCGTCCTCTCTGAGCTAATCGGGTTTTTTCGTAGCCTCGTTTCAAAATCAAAGATGGCGGCCGCACGAAGAAAATTGAAGGAAATTTCAACTTTTAGGAATTTTTCCATAGAGTTGGGGGTATTCGGGTGGAAATGTCCATTGCACAATTTCGGTCCCGCTGCTGCTTCCCAAAGCGTGGGAGCCGAAAAATTACGTTTTTTTTGTAAAAAAAATCCTTTAAAAATTGGGAAAATGGAAAATTTATATGAATTTTTGGAGAAATTCCAATTTTTTTTTTGGCAGTCTCGTAACGGATTTCTTGGACTTCGAGTTGCCACAGACGCGAATCCATTTCGACGTTTTCGATTCGAATTATCGAGGTTTTTGCGGTTTTTTCGTTGTATTTTCAAAATCCAATATGGCGGCGGCGCGAAGGAAATTTCAACTTTTTGGAGTTTTTCCATAGAGAGAAGGGTTTTCGGGTGGAGATGACAGTTGCGCAATTACGGTCCCGCGGCTATTTCCCAAAGCGTGGGATCCGAAAAATGAAACTTTTTTCGTTTCGAATGCGTTTTTTGGAAAAATTTCAAATTGAAAATTTATATGAATTTTTGGAGAAACTTGAAAATTTTTTTTGGCAATCTCGTAAAGGACGTCTAGGTCTTCGAATTGCCGCAGACGCAAATCCATTCGGACGTTCGTGAGTCGAATTATCGAGGTTTATGTGTTTTTTTGGTGGCATTTTCAAAATCCAATATGGCCGCCGCCCGAAGGAAATTTTAACTTTTCGGGATTTTCCCATAGAGAGACGATTCTCCGGTTGGAAAGAGGCGATGAAAAATTAGCAAAAATCAAAAAATGAGAAAAATTAAGTCAGCCGAAAATGACACTTTTTTCGTTTTGAGGGCGTTTTTTTGACCAAATTTCAAAGTGAAAATTATTACTAATTTTTGGAGAAACTTAATATTTTTTTTCTGCAATATCGTAAAGGACATGCAGTCCTCGGACTCGCCGTAGACGGCCGTCGATTTGGACGTTCTCGATTGCGTCGAATTATCGTGGAAAATGTGCGTTTTTTCGAAGTTCTCTAGATGCATTTTCAAAATCCAATATGGCGGCCGCGCGAAGAAAATTTCTACTTTTTGGAGTTTTCCCATAGAGAGACGATTCTCCGGTTGGAAATAGGCGATGAAAAATTAACAAAAATCAAAAAATGAGAAAAATTAAGGGAGCCGAAAATGACACTTTTTTCGAAAAAAATATTTCCTATCGAAAGTGGAAAAATGGAAAATTTGTATGATTTTTTTGGGAATTTCAAAATTTCAAAAATGCCATTTCGCAGCTCTCGCCGAGCCCTTCGATCGCCTCGGACCGAAACGCTCCGCTCCTATCCGTTCTCGAGTTGTGTCGGTTTCCGCGTTTTCGTCGATGCGTTTTCGAACGCAATTTTGAATTTCAAAATCGAAAAAATTTCAACTTTTCGGAATTTTTCCATAGACGGAGCGTCGTCGAGATGAAGGCATAGCGATAAAAGACTGACCGAATTGAGGAATAAAAAATCGTACAAAGCCGAAAAAAAAAGAGCACTTTTTGAACTTTACGTGCGAAAAAAACGAATAAAACAAACGAATAGACGAAAATAAATTTTTCCACTCGATGCGCCGTCTAATGCAGTGCGATAGTTCTCATACTTTGCACGCCCGTAACTCGATAGATACCGGAGATGAAGAACCGCGAAGGCTGAAAACGGGCAGTTACCAACTCCCTTTTAGGGTATATGACTAGAGCCCAGTGGGGTGGGGTGGTAGTGAGTTTTTTTTTTGCACATCTACTTTTATCGTTACTCGTCGTATGAAAGGGCACATCTACTTTCGTTGTCGTTCATTGTACGAAAGGGCACATCTACTTTCATCGTAAACTATGTTCGTCGAGTGAGCCCATTCGGTGTTAGTCGCGCTAACGCGACTGAGTCGAGTCGAGAACGCGCTCATTTTCTTGTTCGACTTTTGCTTTTTACCCGCCTTCCCCTACGTGCCTCGCCACCTTCGATCTTTCGAAATAAATCGAAATCTTCTTCTTTCGAAATCGAGATCTTTCGAAATAATTCGATAGGTAGAGTAAATAGGTAGGTCGAGTGAGCCCATTCAGTGTTAGTCGCGCTAACGCGACTGAGTCGAGTCGAGAACGCGCTCATTTTCTTGTTCGATATTCAAAAATTTTCAAAATTTCAAAATTTCAAAAATGCCATTTTATAGAGCTTAAGCGGGGTGTCAATCTCGCCAAAGACCGCAACGCGGTAGGTTTACTCAATCTCGATTTATTTAAAAAAATGTGATTTTTTCATAACAATTTCTATGTTCAAAATGAAAGTTTATATAAAAAATTTCAAAATGTCAAAATTTCGAAAATGCCATTTCGTAGAGATTTCAAAGGCCTTCGTTCTGCCCGAACACCGTAACGCGTTTAATTTACTCTATCACGGTCTTTTTCGAAAAATGTCATTTATTCATAACAATTTCTATGTTCAAAATGAAAGTTTATAAAAAAAAATTCAAGATGTCAAAATTTCGAAAATGCCATTTCGTAGAGATTTCAAAGGCCTTCCTTCTGTCCGAACAACGTAACGCGTTTGATTTACTCTATCACGGTCTTTTTCGAAAAATGTCATTTATTCATAACAATTTCTATGTTCAAAATGAAAGTTTATATAAAAAATTTCAAAATGTCAAAATTTCGAAAATGCCATTTCGTAGGGATTTCAAAGGCCTTCGTTCTGTCCGAACACCTTAACGCGGTAGGTTTACTCTATCACGATCTTTTTCGAAAAATGTGATTTTTTCTTAATAATTTCTATGTTTAAAATGAAATTTTATATAAAATTTTTCAAAATGTCAAAATTTCAAAAATGCCATTTTGTAGAGCTTAAGCGGGGTGTCGATCTCGCCAAAGACTGCAACACGGTAGGTTTACTCTATCTCGTTCTTTTGTGAAAAATGTGATTTTTTGATAACAATTTCTATGTTCAAAATGAAAGTTTATATAAAAAATTTCAAAATGTCAAAATTTTGAAATAGCCATTTCGTAGAGATTATCAAGGCCGTCGTTCTGTCCAAACGCAGTAACGCTATAGGTTTACTCTATCACGATCTTTTTCGAAAAATGTGATTTTTTTCATAATAATTTCTATGTTTAAAATGAAATTTTATATAAAATTTTTCAAAATGTCAAAATTTCAAAAATGCCATTTTATATAGCTTAAGCGGGGTGTCGATCTTGCCAAAGACCGCAACGCGGTAGGTTTACTCTATCTCGATTTATTTCGAAAAATGTGATTTTTTCATAACAATTTCTATGTTCAAAATGAAAGTTTATATAAAAAATTTCAAAATGTCAAAATTTCGAAAATGCCATTTCGTAGAGATTTCAAAGGCCTTCGTTCTGTCCGAACACCAAAACGCGGTAGGTTTACTCTATCTCGATTTATTTCGAAAAATGTGATTTTTTCATAATAATTTCCAAGTTCAAAATGAAAGTTTATATAAAATTTTTCAAAATGTCAAAATTTCAAAAATGCCATTTTGTAGAGATTTTCGAGGCCGTCGTTCTGTCCGAACACCGTAACGCGTCAGGTTTACTCTATCTCGATTTATTTCGAAGAATGTGATTTTTTCATAACAATTGCCAATTTCAAAATGAAAGTTTATATAAAATTTTTCAAAATGTCAAAATTTCAAAAATGCCATTTCGTAGAGCTTAAGCGGGGTGTCGATCTAGACAAAGACCGCAACGCGGTAGGTTCACTCTATCTCGTTCTCTTGTGAAAAATGTGTTTTTTTCATAACAATTTCTATGTTCAAAATGAAAGTTTATATAAAAAATTTCAAAATGTCAAAATTTCGAAAATGCCATTTCGTATAGATTTCAAAGGCCTTCGTTCTGTCCGAACACCGTAACGCGTTTGATTTACTCTATCACGGTCTTTTTCGAAAAATGTGATTTTTTCATAATAATTTCCAAGTTCAAAATGAAAGTTTATATAAAAAATTTCAAAATGTCAAAATTTCAAAATTGCCATTTCGTAGACCTCACTCGGGGCGTCGATCTCGCCTAAGACCGCTACGCGGTAGGTTCGGTCTGTCTCGATCGATATCGGAAAATGTGATTTTTGTACTCGTTGGAAAAATTCAAAATCAAAATTTATATAAATTTTTTTAAAATTTCAAAATTCTGAAAATGCCACTTTGTAGTGCTGGTCGAGGCGCTACATCTCGCCGTAGAACACAACTCGACGGGAGGTCGTCCTCTCTGCGCTAATCGGGTTTTTTCGTAGCCTCGTTTCAAAATCAAAGATGGCGGCCGCACGAAGAAAATTGAAGGAAATTTCAACTTTTAGGATTTTTCCCATAGAGTTGGGGGTATTCGGGTGGAAATGTCCTTTGCACAATTTCGGTCCCGCTGCTGCTTCCCAAAGCGTGGAGTCCGAAAAATTACGTTTTTTTTGTAAAAAAAATCCTTTAAAAATTGGGAAAATGGAAAATTTATATGAATTTTTGGAGAAATTCCAATTTTCTTTTTGGCAGTCTCGTAACGGATTTCTCGGACTTCGAGTTGCGACAGACGCGAATCCATTTCGACGTTTTCGATTCGAATTATCGAGGTTTTGGCGGTTTTTTCGTTGTATTTTCAAAATCCAATATGGCGGCGGCGCGAAGGAAATTTCAACATTTTGGAGTTTTTCCATAGAGAGAAGGGTTTTCGGGTAGAGATGACGGTTGCGCAATTACGGTCCCTCGGCTATTTTCCAAAGCGTGGGATCCGAAATATGAAACTTTTTTCGTTTCGAATGCGTTTTTTGGAAAAATTTCAAATTGAAAATTTATATGAATTTTTGGAGAAACTTGAAATTTTTTTTTGCCAATCTCGTAAAGGACGTCTAGGTCTTCGACTTGACGCAGACGCAAATCCATTCGGACGTTCGTGAGTCGAATTATCGAGGTTTATGTGTTTTTTTGGTGGCATTTTCAAAATCCAATATGGCCGCCGCCCGAAGGAAATTTCAACTTTTCGGGATTTTCCCATAGAGAGACGATTCTCCGGTTGGAAAGAGGCGATGAAAAATTAACAAAAATCAAAAAATGAGAAAAATTTACTCAGCCGAAAAAAACACTTTTTTCGTTTTGAGGGCGTTTTTTTGACCAAATTTCAAAGTGAAAATTATTACTAATTTTTGGAGAAACTTAATATTTTTTTTCTGCAATATCGTAAAGGACGTCTAGTCCTTGGACACGCCGTAGACGGCCGTCGATTTGGACGTTCTCGATTGCGTCGAATTATCGTGGAAAATGTGTGTTTTTTCAATGTTCTCTAGATGCATTTTCAAAATCCAATATGGCGGTCGGGCGAAGAAAATTTCTACTTTTTGGAGTTTTCCCATAGAGAGACGATTCTCCGGTTGGAAATAGGCGATGAAAAATTAACAAAAATCAAAAAATGAGAAAAATTAAGTCAGCCGAAAATGACACTTTTTTCGAAAAAAATATTTCCTATCGAAAGTGGAAAAATGGAAAATTTGTATGATTTTTTTGGGAATTTCAAAATTTCAAAAATGCCATTTCGCAGCTCTCGCCGAGCCCTTCGATCGCTCCTCGGACCGAAACGCTCCGCTCCTATCCGTTCTCGAGTTATGTCGGTTTCCGCGTTTTCGTCGATGCGTTTTCGAACGCAATTTTGAATTTGAAAATAGAAAAAATTTCAACTTTTCGGAATTTTCCCATAGAGAGACGATTCTCCGGTTGGAAAGAGGCGATGAAAAGTTATCAAAAATCAAAAAATGAGAAAAATTTACTCAGCCGAAAAAAAAGAGCACTTTTTGAACTTTACGTGCGAAAAAAACGAATAAAACAAACGAATAGACGAAAATAAATTTTTCCACTCGATGCGCCGTCTAATGCGGTGCGATAGTTCCCGTACTTTGCACGCCCGTAACTCGATAGATAGCGGAGATGACGAACCGCGAAGGCCGAAAACGGGCAGTTACCAACTCCCTTTTAGGGTATATGACTAGATCGGAGCGGCGCAGATCGGAGTGGCACAGAGCCCAGTGGGGTGGGGTGGTAGTGAGTTTTTTTTTGCACATCTACTTTTATTGTTACTCATTGTATGAAAGGGCACATCTACTTTCGTTGTCGTTCATTGTTAGGTTGGGGAACATCTACTTTCATTGTAAACTATGTTAGATAGGTAGAGTAAATAGGTAGGTCGAGTGAGCCCATTCAGTGTTAGTCGCGCTAACGCGACTGAGTCGAGTCGAGAACGCGCTCGTTTTCTTGTTCGACTTTTGCTTTTTACCCGCCTTCCCCTACGTGCCTCGCCATCTTTCGAAATAAATCGAAATCTTCTTCTTTCGAAATCGAGATCTTTCGAAATAATTCGATAGGTCGAGTGAGCCCATTCAGTGTTAGTCGCGCTAACGCGACTGAGTCGAGTCGAGAACGCGCTTATTTTCTTGTTCGATTTTCAAAATTTTTCAAAATTTCAAAATTTCAAAAATGCCATTTCGTAGAGATTACCGAGGCCGTCGTTCTGTCCGAACACCGTAGCGCTATAGGTTTACTCTATCACGATCTTTTTCGAAAAATGTGATTTTTTCATAATAATTTCTATGTTTAAAATGAAAGTTTATATAAAATTTTTCAAAATGTCAAAATTTCAAAAATGCCATTTTGTAGAGATTACCGAGGCCGTCGTTCTGTCCGAACACCGTAGCGCTATAGGTTTACTCTATCACGATCTTTTTCGAAAAATGTGATTTTTTCATAACAATTTCCAAGTTCAAAATGAAAGTTTATATAAAATTTTTCAAAATTTCAAAATTTCAAAAATGCCATTTTGTAGAGATTACCCAGGCCGTCGTTCTGTCCAAACACCGTAGCGCTATAGGTTTACTCTATCACGATCTTTTTCGAAAAATGTCATTTATTCATAACAATTTCTATGTTCAAAATGAAAGTTTATATAAAAAATTTCAAAATGTCAAAATTTCAAAAATGCCATTTTGTAGAGATTACCGAGGCCGTCATTCTGTCCAAACACCGTAATGCGTTAGGTTTACTCTATCATGATCTTTTTCGAAAAATGTGATTTTTTCATAATAATTTCTATGTTTAAAATGAAATTTTATATAAAATTTTTCAAAATATCAAAATTTCAAAAATTCCGTTTTGTAGAGATTACCGAGGCCGTCATTCTGTCCAAACACCGTAATGCGTTAGGTTTTCTCTATCACGATCTTTTTCAAAAAATGTGATTTTTTCATAATAATTTCTATGTTTAAAATGAAATTTTATATAAAATTTTTCAAAATGTCAAAATTTCAAAAATTCCATTTTGTAGAGATTACCGAGGCCGTCATTCTGTCCAAACACCGTAATGCGTTAGGTTTTCTCTATCACGATCTTTTTCAAAAAATGTGATTTTTTCATAATAATTTCTATGTTTAAAATGAAATTTTATATAAAATTTTTCAAAATGTCAAAATTTCAAAAATGCCATTTTGTAGAGCGTAAGCGGGGTGTCGATCTCGCCAAAGACCGCAACGCGGTAAGTTTACTCTATCTCGTTCTTTTGTGAAAAATGTGATTTTTTCATAACAATTTCTATGTTCAAAATGAAAGTTTATATAAAAAATTTCAAAATGTCAAAATTTCGAAAATGCCATTTTGTAGAGATTACCAAGGCGGTCGTTCTGTCCGAACATCGTAACGCTATAGGTTTCCTCTATCACGATCTTTTTCGAAAAATGTGATTTTTTCATAATAATTTCTATGTTTAAAATGAAAGTTTATATAAAATTTTTCAAAATGTCAAAATTTCAAAAATGCCAATTTGTAGAGCTTAAGCTGGGTGTCGATCTGGCCAAAGACCGCAACGCGGTAGGTTTCCTCTATCACGATCTTTTTCGAAAAATGTGATTTTTTCATAATAATTTCTATGTTTAAAATGAAAGTTTATATAAAAAATTTCAAAATGTCAAAATTTCGAAAATGCCATTTCGTAGAGATTTCAAAGGCCTTCGTTCTGTCCGAACACCGCAACGCGTTTAATTTACTCTATCACGGTCTTTTTCGAAAAATGTCATTTATTCATAACAATTTCTATGTTCAAAATGAAAGTTTATATAAAAAATTTCAAAATGTCAAAATTTCAAAAATGCCATTTTGTAGAGATTACCGAGGCCGTCATTCTGTCCAAACACCGTAATGCGTTAGGTTTACTCTATCATGATCTTTTTCGAAAAATGTGATTTTTTCATAATAATTTCTATGTTTAAAATGAAATTTTATATAAAATTTTTCAAAATGTCAAAATTTCAAAAATTCCGTTTTGTAGAGATTACCGAGGCCGTCATTCTGTCCAAACACCGTAATGCGTTAAGTTTTCTCTATCACGATCTTTTTCAAAAAATGTGATTTTTTCATAATAATTTCTATGTTTAAAATGAAATTTTATATAAAATTTTTCAAAATGTCAAAATTTCAAAAATGCCATTTTGTAGAGCCTAAGCGGGGTGTCGATCTCGCCAAAGACCACAACGCGGTAGGTTCACTCTATCTCGTTCTTTTGTGAAAAATGTGATTTTTTCATAACAATTTCTATGTTCAAAATGAAAGTTTATATAAAAAATTTCAAAATGTCAAAATTTCGAAAATGCCATTTCGTAGAGATTTTAAAGGCCTTCGTTCTGTCCGAACACCCCAACGCGGTAGGTTTACTCTATCTCGTTATTTTGTGAAAAATGTGATTTTTTCATAACAATTTCTATGTTCAAAATGAAAGTTTATATCAAAAAATTTCAAAATGTCAAAATTTCGAAAATGCCATTTCGTAGAGATTTCAAAGGCCTTCGTTCTGTCCGAACACCGCAATGCGGTAGGTTTACTCTATCTCGTTATTTTGTGAAAAATGTGATTTTTTCATAAAAATTTCTATGTTCAAAATGAAAGTTTATATAAAAAATTTCAAAATGTCAAAATTTCAAAAATGCCATTTTGTAGACCTCACTCGGGGCGTCGATCTCGCATAAGACCGCAACGCGGTAGGTTCGGTCTGTCTCGATCGATATCGGAAAATGTGATTTTTGTACTCGTTGGAAAAATTCAAAATCAAAATTTATATAATTTTTTTTAAAATTTCAAAATTCTGAAAATGCCACTTTGTAGTGCTGGTCGAGGCGCTACATCTCGCCGTAGAACACAACTCGACGGGAGGTCGTCCTCTCTGCGCTAATCGGGTTTTTTCGTAGCCTCGTTTCAAAATCAAAGATGGCGGCCGCACGAAGAAAATTGAAGGAAATTTCAACTTTTAGGAATTTTTCCATAGAGTTGGGGGTATTCGGGTGGAAATGTCCATTGCACAATTTCGGTCCCGCTGCTGCTTCCCAAAGCGTGGGAGCCGAAAAATTACGTTTTTTTTGTAAAAAAATTCCTTTAAAAATTGGGAAAATGGAAAATTTATATGAATTTTTGGAGAAATTCCAATTTTTTTTTTGGCAGTCTCGTAACGGATTTCTTGGACTTCGAGTTGTCACAGACGCGAATCCATTTCGACGTTTTCGATTCGAATTATCGAGGTTTTTGCGGTTTTTTCGTTGTATTTTGAAAATCCAATATGGCGGCGGCGCGAAGGAAATTTCAACTTTTTGGAGTTTTTCCATAGAGAGAAGGGTTTTCGGGTGGAGATGACGGTTGCGCAATTACGGTCCCGCGGCTATTTTCCAAAGCGTGGGATCCGAAATATGAAACTTTTTTCGTTTCGAATGCGTTTTTTGGAAAAATTTCAAATTGAAAATTTATATGAATTTTTGGAGAAACTTGAAAATTTTTTTTGCCAATCTCGTAAAGGACGTCTAGGTCTTCGACTTGCAGCAGACGCAAATCCATTCGGACGTTCGTGAGTCGAATTATCGAGGTTTATGTGTTTTTTTGGTGGCATTTTCAAAATCCAATATGGCCGCCGCCCGAAGGAAATTTCAACTTTTCGGGATTTTCCCATAGAGAGACGATTCTCCGGTTGGAAAGAGGCGATGAAAAATTAACAAAAATCTAAAAATGAGAAAAATTAAGGGAGCCGAAAAAAACACTTTTTTCGTTTTGAGGGCGTTTTTTTGACCAAATTTCAAAGTGAAAATTATTACTAATTTTTGGAGAAACTTAATATTTTTTTTCTGCAATATCGTAAAGGACCTGCAGTCCTCGGACTCGCCGTAGACGGCCGTCGATTTGGACGTTCTCGATTGCGTCGAATGATCGTGGAAAATGTGCGTTTTTTCGACGTTCTCTAGATGCATTTTCAAAATCCAATATGGCGGCCGGGCGAAGAAAATTTCTACTTTTTGGAGTTTTCCCATAGAGAGACGATTCTTCGGTTGGAAATAGGCGATGAAAAATTAACAAAAATCAAAAAATGAGAAAAATTAAGGGAGCCGAAAATGACACTTTTTTCGAAAAAAATATTTCCTATCGAAAGTGGAAAAATGGAAAATTTATATGATTTTTTTGGGAATTTCAAAATTTCAAAAATGCCATTTCGCAGCTCTCGCCGAGCCCTTCGATCGCTCCTCGGACCGAAACGCTCCGCTCCTATCCGTTCTCGAGTTATGTCGGTTTCCGCGTTTTCGTCGATGCGTTTTCGAACGCAATTTTGAATTTGAAAATCGAAAAAAATTCCACTTTTCGGAGTTTTCCCATAGAGAGACGATTCTCCGGTTGGAAAGAGGCGATGAAAAATTAACAAAAATCAAAAAATGAAAAAAATTAAGTCAGCCGAAAAAAAAGAGCACTTTTTGAACTTTACGCGCGAAAAAAACGAATAAAACAAACGAATAGACGAAAATAAATTTTTCCACTCGACGCGCCGTCTAATGCGGTGCGATAGTTCCCGTACTTTGCGCGCCCGTAACTCGATAGATAACGGAGATAATCAACCCCGAAGGCCGAAAACGGGCCGTTACCAACTCCCTTTTAGGTAATAGGACTAGATCGGAGCGGCACAGAGCCCAGTGGGGTGGGGTGGTAGTGAGTTGTGTTGTTGTTGTTCATTGTATGAAAGGGCACATCTACTTTCATTGTAAACTATGTTAGATAGGTAGAGTAAATAGGTAGGTCGAGTGAGCCCATTCGGTGTTAGTCGCGCTAACGCGACTGAGTCGAGTCGAGAACGCGCTCATTTTCTTGTTCGACTTTTGCTTTTTACCCGCCTTCCCCTACGTGCCTCGCCACCTTCGATCTTTCGAAATAAATCGAAATCTTCTTCTTTGGAAATCGAGATCTTTCGAAATAATTCGATAGGTAGAGTAAATAGGTAGGTCGAGTGAGCCCATTCAGTGTTAGTCGCGCTAACGCGACTGAGTCGAGTCGAGAACGCGCTAATTTTCTTGTTCGATTTTCAAAATTTTTCAAAATTCAAAATGTCAAAATTTCGAAAATGCCATTTTGTAGAGATTACCAAGGCGGTCGTTCTGTCCGAACATCGTAACGCTATAGGTTTCCTCTATCACGATCTTTTTCGAAAAATGTGATTTTTTCATAATAATTTCTATCTTTAAAATGAAAGTTTATATAAAATTTTTGAAAATGTCAAAATTTCAAAAATGCCATTTTCTAGAGCTTAAGCGGGGTGTCGATCTCGACAAAGACTGCAACGCGGTAGGTTTACTGTATTTCGTTCTTTTGTGAGAAATGTGATTTTTTCATAACAATTTCTATGTTCAAAATGAAAGTTTATATAAAAAATTTCAAAATGTCAAAATTTCGAAAATGCCATTTTGTAGATATTACAAAGGCGGTCGTTCGGTCCGAACATCGTAACGCTATAGGTTTCCTCTATCACGATCTTTTTCGAAAAATGTGATTTTTTCATAATAATTTTTATGTTTAAAATGAAAGTTGATATAAAATTTTTCAAAATGTCAAAATTTCAAAAATGCCATTTTGTAGAGCTTAAGCGGGGTGTCGATCTAGCCAAAGACCGCAACGCGGTAGGTTTACTCTATCTCGTTCTTTTGTGAAAAATGTGATTTTTTCATAACAATTTCTATGTTCAAAATGAAAGTTTATATAAAAAATTTCAAAATGTCAAAATTTCGAAAATGCCATTTTGTAGAGATTACCAAGGCGGTCGTTCTGTCCGAACATCGTAACGCTATAGGTTTCCTCTATCACGATCTTTTTCGAAAAATGTGATTTTTTCATAATAATTTCTATGTTTAAAATGAAAGTTTATATAAAATTTTTCAAAATGTCAAAATTTCAAAAATGCCATTTTGTAGAGCTTAAGCGGGGTGTCGATCTGGCCAAAGACCACAACGCGGTAGGTTTCCTCTATCACGATCTTTTTCGAAAAATGTGATTTTTTCATAATAATTTCTATGTTTAAAATGAAAGTTTATATAAAAAATTCCAAAATGTCAAAATTTCGAAAATGCCATTTCGTAGAGATTTCAAAGGCCTTCGTTTTGTCCGAACACTGCAACGCGTTAGGTTTACTCTATCACGATATTTTTCGAAAAATGAGATTTTTTCATAACAATTTCTATGTTTAAAATGAAATTTTATATAAAATTTTTCAAAATTTCAAAATTTCAAAAATGCCATTTTGTAGAGCTTAAGCGGGGTGTCGATCTCGCCAAAGACCGCAACGCGCTAGGTTTACTCTATCTCGTTCTTTTGTGAAAAATGTGATTTTTTGATAACAATTTCTATGTTCAAAATGAAAGTTTATATAAAAAATTTCAAAATGTCAAAATTTCGAAAATGCCATTTCGTAGAGATTTCAAAGGCCTTCGTTCTGTCCGAACACCGCAACGCGGTAGGTTTACTCTATCTCGTTATTTTGTGAAAAATGTGATTTTTTCATAACAATTTCTATGTTCAAAATGAAAGTTTATATAAAAAATTTCAAAATGTCAAAATTTCGAAAATGCCATTTTGTAGAGATTACCAAGGCGGTCGTTCTGTCCGAACATCGTAACGCTATAGGTTTCCTCTATCACGATCTTTTTCGAAAAATGTGATTTTTTCATAATAAATTCTATGTTTAAAATGAAATTTTATATAAAATTTTTCAAAATTTCAAAATTTCAAAAATGTCATTTTGTAGAGCTTAAGCGGGGTGTCGATCTCGCCAAAGACCGCAACGCGGTAGGTTTACTCTATCTCGTTCTTTTGTGAAAAATGTGATTTTTTGATAACAATTTCTATGTTCAAAATGAAAGTTTATATAAAAAATTTCAAAATGTCAAAATTTTGAAATAGCCATTTCGTAGAGATTATCAAGGCCGTCGTTCTGTTTAAACGCCGTAACGCTATAGGTTTACTCTATCACGATCTTTTTCGAAAAATGTGATTTTTTCATAATAATTTCTATGTTTAAAATGAAATTTTATATAAAATTTTTCAAAATTTCAAAATTTCAAAAATGCCATTTCGTAGACCTCACTCGGGGCGTCGATCTCGCCTAAGACCGCAACGCGGTAGGTTCGGTCTGTCTCGATCGATATCGGAAAATGTGATTTTTGTACTCGTTGGAAAAATTCAAAATCAAAATTTATACAAATTTTTTTAAAATTTCAAAATTCTGAAAATGCCACTTTGTAGTGCTGGTCGAGGCGCTACATCTCGCCGTAGAACACAACTCGACGTGAGGTCGTCCTCTCTGCGCTAATCGGGTTTTTTCGTAGCCTCGTTTAAAAATCAAATATGGCGGCCGCACGAAGAAAATTGAAGGAAATTTCAACTTTTAGGATTTTTCCCATAGAGTTGGGGGTATTCGGGTGGAAATGTCTATTGCACAATTTCGGTCCCGCTGCTGCTTCCCAAAGCGTGGGAGCCGAAAAAATACGTTTTTTTTGTAAAAAATTTGCTTCAAAAATTGGGAAAATGGAAAATTTATATGATTTTTTTGAGAAATTCCAATTTTTTTTTTGGCAGTCTCGTAACGGATTTCTCGGACTTCGAGTTGCCACAGACGCGAATCCATTTTGACGTTTTCGATTCGAATTATCGAGGTTTTTGCGGTTTTTTCGTTGTATTTTCAAAATCCAATATGGCGGCGGCGCGAGGGAAATTTCAACTTTTTGGAGTTTTTCCATAGAGAGAAGGGTTTTCGGGTGGAGATGACAGTTGCGCAATTACGGTGCCGCGGCTATTTCCCAAAGCGTGGGATCCGAAATATGAAACTTTTTTCGTTTCGAATGCGTTTTTTGGAAAAATTTCAAATTGAAAATTTATATGAATTTTTGGAGAAACTTGAAAATTTTTTTTGGCAATCACGTAAAGGACGTCTAGGTCTTCGACTTGACGCAGACGCAAATCCATTCGGACGTTCGTGAGTCGAATTATCGAGGTTTATGTGTTTTTTTGGTGGCATTTTCAAAATCCAATATGGCCGCCGGGCGAAGAAAATTTCTACTTTTTGGACTTTTCCCATAGAGAGACGATTCTCCGGTTGGAAAGAGGCGATGAAAAATTAACAAAAATCAAAAAATGAGAAAAATTAAGGAAGCCGAAAAAAACACTTTTTTCGTTTTGAGGGCGTTTTTTTGACCAAATTTCAAAGTGAAAATTATTACTAATTTTTGGAGAAACTTAATATTTTTTTTTTGCAATATCGTAAAGGACGTGCAGTCCTTGGACTGGCCGTAGACGGCCGTCGATTTGGACGTTCTCGATTGCGTCGAATTATCGTGGAAAATGTGCGTTTTTTCGACGTTCTCTAGATGCATTTTCAAAATGCAATATGGCGGCCGGGCGAAGAAAATTTCTACTTTTTGGAGTTTTCCCATAGAGAGACGATTCTCCGGTTGGAAAGAGGCGATGAAAAATTAACAAAAATCAAAAAATGAGAAAAATTAAGGGAGCCGAAAATGACACTTTTTTCGAAAAAAATATTTCCTATCGAAAGTGGAAAAATGGAAAATTTGTATGATTTTTTTGGGAATTTCAAAATTTCAAAAATGCCATTTCGCAGATCTCGCCGAGCCCTTCGATCGCTCCTCGGACCGAAACGCTCCGCTCCTATCCGTTCTCGAGTTATGTCGGTTTCCGCGTTTTCGTCGATGCGTTTTCGAACGCCATTTTGAATTTGAAAATCGAAAAAATTTCAACTTTTCGGAATTTTTCCACAGACGGAGCGTCGTCGAGATGGAGACGTAGCGAAAAAAGACTGACCGAATTGAGGAATAAAAAATCGTACAAAGCCGAAAAAAAAAGAGCACTTTTTGAACTTTACGCGCGAAAAAAACGAATAAAACGAACGAATGGACGAAAATAAATTTTTCCACGCGACGCCCCGTCTAATGCAGTGCGATAGTTCCCGTACTTTGCGCGCCCGTAACTCGACGGATAACGGAGATAATCAACCGCGAAGGCCGAAAACGGGCAGTTACCAACTCCCTTTTAGGGTATATGACTAGAGTGGCACAGAGCCCAGTGGGGTGGGGTGGTAGTGAGTTGTGTTTTTTAGTTTTTCAGTTTTTTTTTTTGCACATCTACTTTTATTGTTACTCATTGTATGAAAGGGCACATCTACTTTCGTTGTCGTACATTGTTAGGTTGGGGAACATCTACTTTCATCGTAAACTATGTTAGATAGGTAGAGTAAATAGGTAGGTCGAGTGAGCCCATTCGGTGTTAGTCGCGCTAACGCGACTGAGTCGAGTCGAGAACGCGCTCATTTTCTTGTTCGACTTTTGCTTTTTACCCGCCTTCCCCTACGTGCCTCGCCACCTTCGATCTTTCGAAATAAATCGAAATCTTCTTCTTTCGAAATCGAGACCTTTAGAAATAATTCGATAGGTAGAGTAAATAGGTAGGTCGAGTGAGCCCATTCAGTGTTAGTCGCGCTAACGCGACTGAGTCGGGTCGAGAACGCGCTCATTTTCTTGTTCGATTTTCAAAATTTTTCAAAATTTCAAAATTTCAAAAATGCCATTTTGTAGAGATTACCGAGGCCGTCGTTCTGTCCGAACACCGTAGCGCTATAGGTTTACTCTGTCACGATCTTTTTCGAAAAATGTGATTTTTTCATAATAATTTCTATGTTTAAAATGAAATTTTATATAAAATTTTTCAAAATGTCAAAATTTCAAAAATGCCATTTTGTAGAGCTTAAGCGGGGTGTCGATCTCGCCAAAGACCGCAACGCGGTAGGTTTACTCTATCACGGTCTTTTTCGAAAAATGTGATTTTTTGATAACAATTTCTATGTTGAAAATGAAAGTTTATATAAAAAATTTAAAAATGTCAAAATTTTGAAATAGCCATTTCGTAGAGATTATCAAGGCCGTCGTTCTGTCCAAACGCCGTAACGCTATAGGTTTACTCTATCACGATCTTTTTCGAAAAATGTGATTTTTTCATAATAATATCTATGTTTAAAATGAAAGTTTATACAAAAATTTTCAAAATGTCAAAATTTCAAAAATGCCATTTCGTAGAGCTTAAGCGGGGTGTCGATCTCGCCAAAGACCGCAACGCGGTAGGTTTACTCTATCTCGTTCTTTAGTGAAAAATGTAATTTTTTCATAACAATTTCTATGTTCAAAATGAAAGTTTATATAAAAAATTTCAAAATGTCAAAATTTTGAAATAGCCATTTCGTAGAGATTATCAAGGCCGTCGTTCTGTCTAAACGCCGTAACGGTATAGGTTTACTCTATCACGATCTTTTTCGAAAAATGTGATTTTTTCATAATAATTTCTATGTTTAAAATGAAATTTTATATAAAATTTTTCAAAATTTCAAAATTTCAAAAATGCCATTTTGTAGAGCTTAAGCGGGGTGTCGATCTCGCCAAAGACCGCAACGCGGTAGGTTCACTCTATCTCGTTCTTTTGTGAAAAATGTGATTTTTTCATAACAATTTTTATGTTCAAAATGAAAGTTTATATAAAAAAATTCAAAATGTCAAAATTTCGAAAATGCCATTTCGTAGAGATTTCAAAGGCCTTCGTTCTGTCCAAACACAGCAATGCGGTAGGTTTACTCTATCTCGTTATTTTGTGAAAAATGTGATTTTTTCATAATAATTTCTATGTTTAAAATGAAATTTTATATAAAATTTTTCAAAATTTCAAAATTTCAAAAATGCCATTTTGTAGAGCTTAAGCGGGGTGTCGATCTCGCCAAAGACCGCAACGCGGTAGGTTTACTCTATCTCGTTCTTTTGTGAAAAATGTAATTTTTTCATAACAATTTCTATGTTCAAAATGAAAGTTTATATAAAAAATTTCAAAATGTCAAAATTTCGAAAATGCCATTTCGTAGAGATTACCGAGGCCGTCGTTCTGTCCTAACACCGTAACGCGTTAGGTTTACTCTATCACGATTTATTTCGAAAAATGTGATTTTTTCATAATAATTTCCAAGTTCAAAATGAAAGTTTATATAAAATTTTTCAAAATTTCAAAATTTCAAAAATGCCATTTTGTAGAAATTACCGAGGCCGTCGTTTTGTCCAAACACCGTAGCGCTATAGGTTTAGTCTGTCTCGATTTATTTCGAAAAATGTGATTTTTTCATAACAATTTCCAAGTTTAAAATGAAAGTTTATATAAAAAATTTCAAAATGTCAAAATTTAGAAAATGCCATTTCGTAGAGATTACCGAGGCCGTCGTTCTGTCCGAACACCGTATTGCGTTAGGTTTACTCTATCTCGATTTATTGCGAAAAATTTGATTTTTTCATAATAATTTCCAAGTTCAAAATGAAAGTTTATATAAAATTTTTCAAAATTACAAAATTTTAAAAATGCCATTTCGTAGAGATTACCGAGGCCGTCGTTCTGTCCAAACACCGTAACGCTTTAGGTTTACTCTATCACGATTTATTTCGAAAAATGTGATTTTTTCATAAAAATTTCTATGTTCAAAATGAAAGTTTATATAAAAAATTTCAAAATGTCAAAATTTCAAAAATGCCATTTTGTAGACCTCACTCGGGGCGTCGATCTCGCATAAGACCGCAACGCGATAGGTTCGGTCTGTCTCGATCGATATCGGAAAATGTGATTTTTGTACTCGTTGGAAAAATTCAAAATCAAAATTTATATAATTTTTTTTAAAATTTCAAAATTCTGAAAATGCCACTTTGTAGTGCTGGTCGAGGCGCTACATCTCGCCGTAGAACACAACTCGACGGGAGGTCGTCCTCTCTGCGCTAATCGGGTTTTTTCGTAGCCTCGTTTCAAAATCAAAGA
This sequence comes from Micropterix aruncella, assembly GCA_944548615.1. Lineage (NCBI taxonomy): Eukaryota > Metazoa > Arthropoda > Insecta > Lepidoptera > Micropterigidae > Micropterix > Micropterix aruncella. The sequence goes on from OX155980.1 coordinate 9,375,265, forward strand.
TGGCGGCCGCACGAAGAAAATTGAAGGAAATTTCAACTTTTAGGAATTTTTCCATAGAGTTGGGGGTATTCGGGTGGAAATGTCCATTGCACAATTTCGGTCCCGCTGCTGCTTCCCAAAGCGTGGGAGCCGAAAAATTACGTTTTTTTTGTAAAAAAATTCCTTTAAAAATTGGGAAAATGGAAAATTTATATGAATTTTTGGAGAAATTCCAATTTTTTTTTTGGCAGTCTCGTAACGGATTTCTTGGACTTCGAGTTGTCACAGACGCGAATCCATTTCGACGTTTTCGATTCGAATTATCGAGGTTTTTGCGGTTTTTTCGTTGTATTTTGAAAATCCAATATGGCGGCGGCGCGAAGGAAATTTCAACTTTTTGGAGTTTTTCCATAGAGAGAAGGGTTTTCGGGTGGAGATGACGGTTGCGCAATTACGGTCCCGCGGCTATTTTCCAAAGCGTGGGATCCGAAATATGAAACTTTTTTCGTTTCGAATGCGTTTTTTGGAAAAATTTCAAATTGAAAATTTATATGAATTTTTGGAGAAACTTGAATTTTTTTTTTGCCAATCTCGTAAAGGACGTCTAGGTCTTCGACTTGCAGCAGACGCAAATCCATTCGGACGTTCGTGAGTCGAATTATCGAGGTTTATGTGTTTTTTTGGTGGCATTTTCAAAATCCAATATGGCCGCCGCCCGAAGGAAATTTCAACTTTTCGGGATTTTCCCATAGAGAGACGATTCTCCGGTTGGAAAGAGGCGATGAAAAATTAACAAAAATCTAAAAATGAGAAAAATTAAGGGAGCCGAAAAAAACACTTTTTTCGTTTTGAGGGCGTTTTTTTGACCAAATTTCAAAGTGAAAATTATTACTAATTTTTGGAGAAACTTAATATTTTTTTTCTGCAATATCGTAAAGGACCTGCAGTCCTCGGACTCGCCGTAGACGGCCGTCGATTTGGACGTTCTCGATTGCGTCGAATGATCGTGGAAAATGTGCGTTTTTTCGACGTTCTCTAGATGCATTTTCAAAATCCAATATGGCGGCCGGGCGAAGAAAATGTCTACTTTTTGGAGTTTTCCCATAGAGAGACGATTCTTCGGTTGGAAATAGGCGATGAAAAATTAACAAAAATCAAAAAATGAGAAAAATTAAGGGAGCCGAAAATGACACTTTTTTCGAAAAAAATATTTCCTATCGAAAGTGGAAAAATGGAAAATTTATATGATTTTTTTGGGAATTTCAAAATTTCAAAAATGCCATTTCGCAGGTCTCGCCGAGCCCTTCGATCGCTCCTCGGACCGAAACGCTCCGCTCCTATCCGTTCTCGAGTTATGTCGGTTTCCGCGTTTTCGTCGATGCGTTTTCGAACGCAATTTTGAATTTGAAAATCGAAAAAATTTCCACTTTTCGGAGTTTTCCCATAGAGAGACGATTCTCCGGTTGGAAAGAGGCGATGAAAAATTAACAAAAATCAAAAAATGAAAAAAATTAAGTCAGCCGAAAAAAAAGAGCACTTTTTGAACTTTACGCGCGAAAAAAACGAATAAAACCAACGAATAGACGAAAATAAATTTTTCCACTCGACGCGCCGTCTAATGCGGTGCGATAGTTTCCGTACTTTGCGCGCCCGTAACTCGATAGATAGCGGAGATAATCAACCCCGAAGGCCGAAAACGGGCGGTTACCAACTCCCTTTTAGGTAATAGGACTAGATCCCATTGGCTTCCCTGTGAAGGGGGCGGGGGGTTAAATAGTGGAGGTTTAGTATAGCAGCGGTTAGTTGAAATAAGTGAGGGGGGAAAGAAAGGGAGAATAAGGGGAGAGAAGGAGCAGAAGAGAGCCAATTTTTACGTGCTATACTTTCCTTGGGTTAGCTGTGAGAATTTGTAATAAGGCCGCGTACATATTATTATTATTACATTTCCAAAGGTTGCAATGGAACAGAGCCCAGTGGGGTGGGGTGGTAGTGAGTTGTGTTGTTGTCGTTCATTGTATGAAAGGGCACATCTACTTTCATCGTAAACTATGTTAGATTGGTAGAGTAAATAGGTAGGTCGAGTGAGCCCATTCGGTGTTAGTCGCGCTAACGCGACTGAGTCGAGTCGAGAACGCGCTCATTTTCTTGTTCGACTTTTGCTTTTTACCCGCCTTCCCCTACGTGCCTCGCCACCTTCGATCTTTCGAAATAAATCGAAATCTTCTTCTTTCGAAATCGAGACCTTTAGAAATAATTCGATAGGTAGAGTAAATAGGTAGGTCGAGTGAGCCCATTCAGTGTTAGTCGCGCTAACGCGACTGAGTCGGGTCGAGAACGCGCTCATTTTCTTGTTCGATTTTCAAAAAATTTCAAAATTTCAAAATTTCAAAAATGCGATTTTGTAGAGCTTAAGCGGGGTGTCGATCTCGCCAAAGACTGCAACGCGGTAGGTTTACTCTATCTCGTTCTTTTGTGAAAAATGTGATTTTTTCATAACAATTTCTATGTTCAAAATGAAAGTTTATATAAAATTTTTCGAAATTTCAAAATTTCAAAAATGCCATTTTGTAGAGATTACCCAGGCCGTCGTTCTGTCCGAACACCGTAGCGCTATAGGTTTACTCTATCACGATCTTTTTCGAAAAATGTGATTTTTTCATAATAATTTCTATGTTTAAAATGAAAGTTTATATAAAATTTTTCAAAATTTCAAAATTTCAAAAATGCCATTTTCTAGAGCTTACCGAGGCCGTCGTTCTGTCCAAACACCGTAGCGCTATAGGTTTACTCTGTCACGATCTTTTTCGAAAAATGTGATTTTTTCATAATAATATCTATGTTTAAAATGAAAGTTTATATAAAAATTTTCAAAATGTCAAAATTTCAAAAATGCCATTTCGTAGAGACTACCGAGGCCGTCGTTCTGTCCGAACACCGTAGCGCTATAGGTTTACTCTATCACGATCTTTTTCGAAAAATGTGATTTTTTCATAATAATTTATATGTTTAAAATGAAAGTTTATATAAAATTTTTCAAAATTTCAAAATTTCAAAAACGCCATTTTGTAGAGCTTAAGCGGGGTGTCGATCTAGCCAAAGACCGCAACGCGGTAGGTTTACTCTATCTCGTTCTTTTGGGAAAAATGTGATTTTTTCATAACAATTTCTATGTTCATAATGAAAGTTTATATAAAAAATTTCAAAATGTCAAAATTTCGAAAATGCCATTTTGTAGAGATTTCAAAGGCCTTCGTTCTGTCCGAACACCGTAACGCGGTAGGTTTACTCTATCACGATCTTTTTCGAAAAATGTGATTTTTTCATAATAATTTCTATGTTTAAAATGAAATTTTATATAAAATTTTTCAAAATGTCAAAATTTCAAAAATGCCATTTTGTAGAGCTTAAGCGGGGTGTCGATCTCGCCAAAGACCGCAACGCGGTAGGTTTACTCTATCTCGTTCTTTTGTGAAAAATGTGATTTTTTGATAACAATTTCTATGTTCAAAATGAAAGTTTATATAAAAAATTTTAAAATGTCAAAATTTTGAAATAGCCATTTCGTAGAGATTATCAAGGCCGTCGTTCTGTCCAAACGCCGTAACGCTATAGGTTTACTCTCTCACGATCTTTTTCGAAAAATGTGATTTTTTCATATTAATTTCTATGTTTAAAATGAAATTTTATATAAAATTTTTCAAAATGTCAAAATTTCAAAAATGCTATTTTGTAGAGCGTAAGCGGGGTGTCGATCTCGCCAAAGACCGCAACGCGGTAGGTTCACTCTATCTCGTTCTTTTGTGAAAAATGTGATTTTTTTATAATAATTTCTATGTTCAAAATGAAAGTTTATATAAAAAATTTCAAAATGTCAAAATTTCGAAAATGCCATTTCGTAGAGATTTCAAAGGCCTTCGTTCTGTCCAAACACAGCAACGCGGTAGGTTTACTCTATCTCGTTATTTTGTGAAAAATGTGATTTTTTCATAATAATTTCTATGTTTAAAATGAAATTTTATATAAAATTTTTCAAAATTTCAAAATTTCAAAAATGCCATTTTGTAGAGCTTAAGCGGGGTGTCGATCTCGCCAAAGACCGCAACGCGGTAGGTTTACTCTATCTCGTTCTTTTGTGAAAAATGTAATTTTTTCATAACAATTTCTATGTTCAAAATGAAAGTTTATATAAAAAATTTCAAAATGTCAAAATTTCAAAAATGCAATTTCGTAGATCTCACTCGGGGCGTCGATCTCGCCTAAGACCGCTACGCGGTAGGTTCGGTCTGTCTCGATCGATATCGGAAAATGTGATTTTTGTACTCGTTGGAAAAATTCAAAATCAAAATTTATATAAATTTTTTTAAAATTTCAAAATTCTGAAAATGCCACTTTGTAGTGCTGGTCGAGGCGCTACATCTCGCAGTAGAACACAACTCGACGGGAGGTCGTTCTCTCTGCGTTAATCGGGTTTTTTCGTAGCCCCGTTTCAAAATCAAAAATGGCGGCCGCACGAAGAAAATTGAAGGAAATTTCAACTTTTAGGATTTTTCCCATAGAGTTGGGGGTATTCGGGTGGAAATGTCCATTGCACAATTTCGGTCCCGCTGCTGCTTCCCAAAGCGTGGGAGCCGAAAAATTACGTTTTTTTTGTAAAAAAATTCCTTTAAAAATTGGGAAAATGGAAAATTTATATGAATTTTTGGAGAAATTCCAATTTTTTTTTTGGCAGTCTCGTAACGGATTTCTCGGACTTCGAGTTGCCACAGACGCGAATCCATTTCGACGTTTTCGATTCGAATTATCGAGGTTTTTGCGGTTTTTTCGTTGTATTTTCAAAATCCAATATGGCGGCGGCGCGAAGGAAATTTCAACTTTTTGGAGTTTTTCCATAGAGAGAAGGGTTTTCGGGTGGAGATGACAGTTGCGCAATTACGGTCCCGCGGCTATTTCCCAAAGCGTGGGATCCGAAAAATGAAACTTTTTTCGTTTCGAATGCGTTTTTTGGAAAAATTTCAAATTGAAAATTTATATGAATTTTTGGAGAAACTTGAAAATTTTTTTTGGCAATCTCGTAAAGGACGTCTAGGTCTTCGATTTGCCGCAGACGCAAATCCATTCGGACGTTCGTGAGTCGAATTATCGAGGTTTATGTGTTTTTTTGGTGGCATTTTAAAAATCCAATATGGCCGCCGGGCGAAGAAAATTTCTACTTTTTAGACTTTTCCCATAGAGAGACGATTCTCCGGTTGGAAAGAGGCGATGAAAAATTAACAAAAATCAAAAAATGAGAAAAATTAAGGGAGCCGAAAAAAACACTTTTTTCGTTTTGAGGGCGTTTTTTTGACCAAATTTCAAAGTGAAAATTATTACTAATTTTTGGAGAAACTTAATATTTTTTTTCTGCAATATCGTAAAGGACATGCAGTCCTTGGAGTCGCCGTAGACGGCCGTCGATTTGGACGTTCTCGATTGCGTCGAATGATCGTGGAAAATGTGCGTTTTTTCGATGTTCTCTAGATGCATTTTCAAAATCCAATATGGCGGCCGGGCGAAGAAAATTTCTACTTTTTGGAGTTTTCCCATAGAGAGACGATTCTTCGGTTGGAAAAAGGCGATGAAAAATTAACAAAAATCAAAAAATGAGAAAAATTAAGGGAGCCGAAAATGACACTTTTTTCGAAAAAAATATTTCCTATCGAAAGTGGAAAAATGGAAAATTTGTATGATTTTTTTGGGAATTTCAAAATTTCAAAAATGCCATTTCGCAGCTCTCGCCGAGCCCTTCGATCGCTCCTCGGACCGAAACGCTCCGCTCCTATCCGTTCTCGAGTTATGTCGGTTTCCGCGTTTTCGTCGATGCGTTTTCGAACGCCATTTTGAATTTGAAAATCGAAAAAATTTCAACTTTTCGGAATTTTTCCACAGACGGAGCGTCGTCGAGATGAAGGCATAGCGAAAAAAGACTGACCGAATTGAGGAATAAAAAATCGTACAAAGCCGAAAAAAAAAGAGCACTTTTTGAACTTTACGCGCGAAAAAAACGAATAAAACGAACGAATAGACGAAAACAAATTTTTCCACTCGACGCGCCGTCTAATGCGCTGCGAGAGTTCCCATACTTGCGCGCGCGTAACTCGATAGATAACGGAGATGAGGAACCCCGAAGGCCGAAAACGGGCCGTTACCAACTCCCTTTTAGGGTATATGATGATGATTATTGATTTACTCTATCACGGTCTTTTTCGAAAAATGTTTAGTTTATATAAAATTTTTCAAAATTTCAAAATTTCAAAAATGCCATTTTATAGTGCTTAAGCGGGGGTGTCAATCTCGCCAAAGACCGCAACGCGGTAGGTTTACTCTATCTCGTTCTTTTGTGAAAAATGTGATTTTTTGATAACAATTTCTATGTTCAAAATGAAAGTTTATATAAAAAATTTCAAAATGTCAAAATTTCAAAAATGCCATTTTGTAGAGATTACCGAGGCCGTCGTTCTGTCCGAACACCGTAGCGCTATAGGTTTACTCTATCACGATCTTTTTCGAAAAATGTGATTTTTTCATAATAATTTCTATGTTTAAAATGAAAGTTTATATAAAATTTTTCAAAATTTCAAAATTTCAAAATTTCAAAAATGCCATTTTGTAGAGATTGCCGAGGCCGTCGTTCTGTCCGAACACCGTAGCGCTATAGGTTTACTCTATCACGATCTTTTTCGAAAAATGTGATTTTTTCATAATAATTTCAATGTTTAAAATGAAAGTTTATATAAAAATTTTCAAAATTTCAAAATTTCAAAAATGCCATTTTGTAGAGCTTAGGCGGGGTGTCGATCTCGCCAAAGACCGCAACGCGGTACGTTTATTCTATCTCGTTCTTTTGGGAAAAATGTGATTTTTTCATAACAATTTCTATGTTCAAAATGAAAGTTTATATAAGAAATTTCAAAATGTCAAAATTTCGAAAATGCCATTTCGTAGAGATTTCAAAGGCCTTCGTTCTGTCCGAACAACGTAACGCGTTTGATTTACTATATCACCGTCGTTTTCGAAAAATGTCATTTATTCATAACAATTTCTATGTTCAAAATGAAAGTTTATATAAAAAATTTCAAAATGTCAAAATTTTGAAATAGCCATTTCGTAGAGATTATCAAGGCCGTCGTTCTGTCCAAACGCCGTAACGCTATAGGTTTACTCTATCACGATCTTTTTCGAAAAATGTGATTTTTTCATAATAATTTCTATGTTTAAAATGAAATTTTATATAAAATTTTTCAAAATTTCAAAATTTCAAAAATGCCATTTTGTAGAGCTTAAGCGGGGTGTCGATCTCGCCAAAGACCGCAACGCGGTAGGTTTACTCTATCTCGTTCTTTTGTGAAAAATGTGATTTTTTGATAACAATTTCTATGTTCAAAATGAAAGTTTATATAAAAAATTTCAAAATGTCAAAATTTTGAAATAGCCATTTCGTAGAGATTATCAAGGCCGTCGTTCTGTCCAAACGCCGTTACGCTATAGGTTTACTCTCTCACGATCTTTTTCGAAAAATGTGATTTTTTCATAATAATTTCTATGTTTAAAATGAAATTTTATATAAAATTTTTCAAAATGTCAAAATTTCAAAAATGCCATTTTGTAGAGCGTAAGCGGGGTGTCGATCTCGCCAAAGACCGCAACGCGGTAGGTTCACTCTATCTCGTTCTTTTGTGAAAAATGTGATTTTTTTATAATAATTTCTATGTTCAAAATGAAAGTTTATATAAAAAATTTCAAAATGTCAAAATTACGAAAATGCCATTTCGTAGAGATTTCAAAGGCCTTCGTTCTGTCCAAACACAGCAACGCGATAGGTTTACTCTATCTCGTTATTTTGTGAAAAATGTGATTTTTTCATAATAATTTCTATGTTTAAAATGAAATTTTATACAAAATTTTTCAAAATTTCAAAATTTCAAAAATGCCATTTTGTAGAGCTTAAGCGGGGTGTCGATCTCGCCAAAGATCGCAACGCGCTAGGTTTACTCCATCTCGTTATTTTGTGAAAAATGTGATTTTTTCATAACAATTTCTATGTTCAAAATGAAAGTTTATATAAAAAATTTCAAAATGTCAAAATTTCGAAAATGCCATTTTGTAGAGATTACCGAGGCCGTCGTTCTGTCCGAACGCCGTAACGCTATAGGTTTACTCTATCACGATATTTTACGAAAAATGTGATTTTTTCATAATAATTTCTATGTTTAAAATGAAATTTTATATAAAATTTTTCAAAATGTCAAAATTTCAAAAAAGCCATTTTGTAGAGCTTAAGCGGGGTGTCGATCTCGCCAAAGATCGCAACGCGCTAGGTTTACTCCATCTCGTTATTTTGTGAAAAATGTGATTTTTTCATAACAATTTCTATGTTCAAAATGAAAGTTTATATAAAAAATTTCAAAATGTCAAAATTTCAAAAATGCCATTTCGTAGACCTCACTCGGGGCGTCTATCTCGCCTAAGACCGCTACGCGGTAGGTTCGGTCTGTCTCGATCGATATCGGAAAATGTGATTTTTGTACTCGTTGGAAAAATTCAAAATCAAAATTTATATAAATTTTTTCAAAATTTCAAAATTCTGAAAATGCCACTTTGTAGTGCTGGTCGAGGCGCTACATCTCGCCGTAGAACACAACTCGACGGGAGGTCGTCCTCTCTGAGCTAATCGGGTTTTTTCGTAGCCTCGTTTCAAAATCAAAGATGGCGGCCGCACGAAGAAAATTGAAGGAAATTTCAACTTTTAGGAATTTTTCCATAGAGTTGGGGGTATTCGGGTGGAAATGTCCATTGCACAATTTCGGTCCCGCTGCTGCTTCCCAAAGCGTGGGAGCCGAAAAATTACGTTTTTTTTGTAAAAAAAATCCTTTAAAAATTGGGAAAATGGAAAATTTATATGAATTTTTGGAGAAATTCCAATTTTTTTTTTGGCAGTCTCGTAACGGATTTCTTGGACTTCGAGTTGCCACAGACGCGAATCCATTTCGACGTTTTCGATTCGAATTATCGAGGTTTTTGCGGTTTTTTCGTTGTATTTTCAAAATCCAATATGGCGGCGGCGCGAAGGAAATTTCAACTTTTTGGAGTTTTTCCATAGAGAGAAGGGTTTTCGGGTGGAGATGACAGTTGCGCAATTACGGTCCCGCGGCTATTTCCCAAAGCGTGGGATCCGAAAAATGAAACTTTTTTCGTTTCGAATGCGTTTTTTGGAAAAATTTCAAATTGAAAATTTATATGAATTTTTGGAGAAACTTGAAAATTTTTTTTGGCAATCTCGTAAAGGACGTCTAGGTCTTCGAATTGCCGCAGACGCAAATCCATTCGGACGTTCGTGAGTCGAATTATCGAGGTTTATGTGTTTTTTTGGTGGCATTTTCAAAATCCAATATGGCCGCCGCCCGAAGGAAATTTTAACTTTTCGGGATTTTCCCATAGAGAGACGATTCTCCGGTTGGAAAGAGGCGATGAAAAATTAGCAAAAATCAAAAAATGAGAAAAATTAAGTCAGCCGAAAATGACACTTTTTTCGTTTTGAGGGCGTTTTTTTGACCAAATTTCAAAGTGAAAATTATTACTAATTTTTGGAGAAACTTAATATTTTTTTTCTGCAATATCGTAAAGGACATGCAGTCCTCGGACTCGCCGTAGACGGCCGTCGATTTGGACGTTCTCGATTGCGTCGAATTATCGTGGAAAATGTGCGTTTTTTCGAAGTTCTCTAGATGCATTTTCAAAATCCAATATGGCGGCCGCGCGAAGAAAATTTCTACTTTTTGGAGTTTTCCCATAGAGAGACGATTCTCCGGTTGGAAATAGGCGATGAAAAATTAACAAAAATCAAAAAATGAGAAAAATTAAGGGAGCCGAAAATGACACTTTTTTCGAAAAAAATATTTCCTATCGAAAGTGGAAAAATGGAAAATTTGTATGATTTTTTTGGGAATTTCAAAATTTCAAAAATGCCATTTCGCAGCTCTCGCCGAGCCCTTCGATCGCCTCGGACCGAAACGCTCCGCTCCTATCCGTTCTCGAGTTGTGTCGGTTTCCGCGTTTTCGTCGATGCGTTTTCGAACGCAATTTTGAATTTCAAAATCGAAAAAATTTCAACTTTTCGGAATTTTTCCATAGACGGAGCGTCGTCGAGATGAAGGCATAGCGATAAAAGACTGACCGAATTGAGGAATAAAAAATCGTACAAAGCCGAAAAAAAAAGAGCACTTTTTGAACTTTACGTGCGAAAAAAACGAATAAAACAAACGAATAGACGAAAATAAATTTTTCCACTCGATGCGCCGTCTAATGCAGTGCGATAGTTCTCATACTTTGCACGCCCGTAACTCGATAGATACCGGAGATGAAGAACCGCGAAGGCTGAAAACGGGCAGTTACCAACTCCCTTTTAGGGTATATGACTAGATCGGAGCGGCACAGAGCCCAGTGGGTGGTAGTAAGTTGCGTTTTTTAGTTTTTCAGTTTTTTTTTTGCACATCTACTTTTATTGTTACTCATTGTATGAAAGGGCACATCTACTTTCGTTGTTGTTCATTGTATGAAAGGGCACATCTACTTTCATCGTAAACTATGTTAGATAGGTAGAGTAAATAGGTAGGTCGAGTGAGCCCATTCGGTGTTAGTCGCGCTAACGCGACTGAGTCGAGTCGAGAACGCGCTCATTTTCTTGTTCGACTTTTGCTTTTTACCCGCCTTCCCCTGCGTGCCTCGCCACCTTCGATCTTTCGAAATAAATCGAAATCTTCTTCTTTCGAAATCGAGATCTTTCGAAATAATTCGATAGGTAGAGTAAATAGGTAGGTCGAGTGAGCCCATTCAGTGTTAGTCGCGCTAACGCGACTGAGTCGAGTCGAGAACGCGCTCATTTTCTTGTTCGATTTTCAAAATTTTTCAAAATTTCAAAATTTCAAAAATGCCATTTTGTAGAGCTTAAGCGGGGTGTCGATCTCGCCAAAGACTGCAACGCGGTAGGTTTACTCTATCTCGTTCTTTTGTGAAAAATGTGATTTTTTCATAACAATTTCTATGTTCAAAAGGAAAGTTTATATAAAATTTTTCAAAATTTCAAAATTTCAAAAATGCCATTTTGTAGAGATTACCGAGGCCGTCGTTCTGTCCGAACACCGTAGCGCTATAGGTTTACTCTATCACGATCTTTTTCGAAAAATGTGATTTTTTCATAATAATTTCTATGTTTAAAATGAAAGTTTATATAAAATTTTTAAAAATTTCAAAATTTCAAAAATGCCATTTTCTAGAGCTTACCGAGGCCGTCGTTCTGTCCGAACACCGTAGCGCTATAGGTTTACTCTGTCACGATCTTTTTCGAAAAATGTGATTTTTTCATAATAATTTCTATGTTTAAAATGAAATTTTATATAAAATTTTTCAAAATTTCAAAATTTCAAAAATGCCATTTTGTAGAGCTTAAGCGGGGTGTCGATCTCGCCAAAGACCGCAACGCGGTAGGTTCACTCTATCTCGTTCTTTTGTGAAAAATGTGATTTTTTCATAACAATTTTTATGTTCAAAATGAAAGTTTATATAAAAAAATTCAAAATGTCAAAATTTCGAAAATGCCATTTCGTAGAGATTTCAAAGGCCTTCGTTCTGTCCAAATAGAGCAACGCGGTAGGTTTACTCTATCTCGTTATTTTGTGAAAAATGTGATTTTTTCATAATAATTTCTATGTTTAAAATGAAATTTTATATAAAATTTTTCAAAATTTCAAATTTTCAAAAATGCCATTTTGTAGAGCTTAAGCGGGGTGTCGATCTCGCCAAAGACGGCAACGCGTTAGGTTTACTCTATCTCGTTATTTTGTGAAAAATGTGATTTTTTCATAACAATTTTTATGTTCAAAATGAAAGTTTATATAAAAAAATTCAAAATGTCAAAATTTCGTAAATGCCATTTCGTAGAGATTTCAAAGGCCTTCGTTCTGTCCAAATAGAGCAACGCGGTAGGTTTACTCTATCTCGTTATTTTGTGAAAAATGTGATTTTTTCATAATAATTTCTATGTTTAAAATGAAATTTTATATAAAATTTTTCAAAATTTCAAAATTTCAAAAATGCCATTTTGTAGAGCTTAAGCGGGGTGTCGATCTCGCCAAAGACCGCAACGCGGTAGGTTTACTCTATCTCGTTATTTTGTGAAAAATGTGATTTTTTCATAACAATTTCTATGTTCAAAATGAAAGTTTATATAAAAAATTTCAAAATGTCAAAATTTCAAAAATGCCATTTTGTAGAGCTTAAGCGGGGTGTCGATCTCGCCAAAGACCGCAACGCGTTAGGTTTACTCTATCTCGTTATTTTGTGAAAAATGTGATTTTTTCATAACAATTTCTATGTTCAAAATGAAAGTTTATATAAAAAATTTCAAAATGTCAAAATTTTGAAAATGCCATTTCGTAGAGATTACCAAGGCCGTCGTTCTGTCCGAACGCCGTAACGCTATAGGTTTACTCTATCAGGATCATTTTCGAAAAATGTGATTTTTTCATAATAATTTCTATGTTTAAAATGAAATTTTATATAAAATTTTTCAATATTTCAAAATTTCAAAAATGCCATTTCGTAGACCTCACTCGGGGCGTCGATCTAGCCTAAGACGGCTACGCGGTAGGTTCGGTCTGTCTCGATCGATATCGGAAAATGTGATTTTTGTACTCGTTGGAAAAATTCAAAATCAAAATTTATATAAATTTTTTTAAAATTTCAAAATTCTGAAAATGCCACTTTGTAGTGCTGGTCGAGGCGCTACATCTCGCCGTAGAACACAACTCGACGGGAGGTCGTCCTCTCTGCGCTAATCGGGTTTTTTCGTAGCCTCGTTTCAAAATCAAAGATGGCCGCCGCACGAAGAAAATTGAAGGAAATTTCAACTTTTAGGAATTTTTCCATAGAGTTGGGGGTATTCGGGTGGAAATGTCCATTGCACAATTTCGGTCCCGCTGCTGCTTCCCAAAGCGTGGGAGCCGAAAAATTACGTTTTTTTTGTAAAAAAAATCCTTTAAAAATTGGGAAAATGGAAAATTTATATGAATTTTTGGAGAAATTCCAATTTTTTTTTTGGCAGTCTCGTAACGGACTTCTTGGACTTCGAGTTGCCACAGACGCGAATCCATTTCGACGTTTTCGATTCGAATTATCGAGGTTTTTGCGGTTTTTTCGTTGTATTTTCAAAATCCAATATGGCGGCGGCGCGAAGGAAATTTCAACTTTTTGGAGTTTTTCCATAGAGAGAAGGGTTTTCGGGTGGAGATGACAGTTGCGCAATTACGGTCCCGCGGCTATTTTCCAAAGCGTGGGATCCGAAATATGAAACTTTTTTCGTTTCGAATGCGTTTTATGGAAAAATTTCAAATTGAAAATTTATATGAATTTTTGGAGAAACTTGAAAATTTTTTTTGGCAATCTCGTAAAGGACGTCTAGGTCTTCGACATGTCGCAGACGCAAATCCATTCGGACGTTCGTGAGTCGAATTATCGAGGTTTATGTGTTTTTTTGGTGGCATTTTCAAAATGCAATATGGCCGCCGCCCGAAGGAAATTTTAACTTTTCGGGATTTTCCCATAGAGAGACGATTCTCCGGTTGGAAAGAGGCGATGAAAAATTAACAAAAATCAAAAAATGAGAAAAATTAAGGGAGCCGAAAAAAACACTTTTTTCGTTTTGAGGGCGTTTTTTTGACCAAATTTCAAAGTGAAAATTATTACTAATTTTTGGAGAAACTTAATATTTTTTTTCTGCAATATCGTAAAGGACATGCAGTCCTTGGACTCACCGTAGACGGCCGTCGATTTGGACGTTCTCGATTGCGTCGAATTATCGTGGAAAATGTGCGTTTTTTCGACGTTCTCTAGATGCATTTTCAAAATCCAATATGGCGGCCGGGCGAAGAAAATTTCTACTTTTTGGAATTTTTCCATAGAGTTGGGGGTATTCGGGTGGAAATTTATATTGCACAATTTAGGTCCCGCTGCTGCTTCCCAAAGCGTGGGACGCCGAAAATGACACTTTTTTTTGTAAAAAAAATCCTTTAAAAATTGGGAAAATGGAAAATTTATATGAATTTTTGGAGAAATTCCAATTTTTTTTTTGGCAGTCTCGTAACGGATTTCTCGAACTTCGAGTTGCCATAGACGCGAATCCATTTCGACGTTTTCGATTCGAATTATCGAGGTTTTTGCGGTTTTTTCGTTGTATTTTCAAAATCGAATATGGCGGCGACGCGAAGGAAATTTCAACTTTTTGGAATTTTTCCATAGAGAGAAGGGTTTTCGGGTGGAGATGACAGTTGCGCAATTACGGTCCCGCGGCTATTTCCCAAAGCGTGGGATCCGAAAAATGAAACTTTTTTCGTTTCGAATGCGTTTTTTGGAAAAATTTCAAATTGCAAATTTATATGAATTTTTGGAGAAACTTGAAAATTTTTTTTGGCAATCTCGTAAAGGACGTCTAGGTCTTCGACTTGCCGCAGACGCGAATCCATTCGGACGTTCGTGAGTCGAATTATCGAGGTTTATGCGTTTTTTTGGTGGCATTTTCAAAATCCAATATGGCCGCCGCCCGAAGGAAATTTCAACTTTTCGGGATTTTCCCATAGAGAGACGATTCTCCGGTTGGAAAGAGGCGATGAAAAATTAACAAAAATCAAAAAATGAGAAAAATTAAGGGAGCCGAAAAAAACACTTTTTTCGTTTTGAGGGCGTTTTTTTGACCAAATTTCAAAGTGAAAATTATTACTAATTTTTGGAGAAACTTAATATTTTTTTTCTGCAATATCGTAAAGGACGTGCAGTCCTCGGACTCGCCGTAGACGGCCGTCGATTTGGACGTTCTCGATTGCGTCGAATTATCGTGGAAAATGTGCGTTTTTTCGACGTTCTCTAGATGCATTTTCAAAATCCAATATGGCGGTCGGGCGAAGAAAATTTCTACTTTTTGGAGTTTTCCCATAGAGTTGGGGGTGTTCCGGTGGAAGTGTCCTTTGCGCGATTTCGGTCCCGCCGCTGCTTCCCAAAGCGTGGGACGCCGAAAATGACACTTTTTTCGAAAAAAATATTTCCTATCGAAAGTGGAAAAATGGAAAATTTTAATGATTTTTTTGGGAATTTCAAAATTTCAAAAATGCCATTTCGCAGCTCTCGCCGAGCCCTTCGATCGCTCCTCGGACCGAAACGCTCCGCTCCTATCCGTTCTCGAGTTATGTCGGTTTCCGCGTTTTCGTCGATGCGTTTTCGAACGCAATTTCGAATTTCAAAATCGAAAAAATTTCAACTTTTCGGAATTTTTTCACAGACGGAGCGTCGTCGAGATCGAGGCGGAGCGATAAAAGACTGACCGAATCGAGGAATAAAAAATCGTACAAAGCCGAAAAAAAAAGAGCACTTTTTGAACTTTACGTGCGAAAAAAACGAATAAAACAAACGAATAGACGAAAATAAATTTTTCCACACGACGCGCCGTCTAATGCAGTGTAACAGTTCCCGTACTTTGCGCGCCCGTAACTCGATAGATAACGGAGATAGTGAACCCCGAAGGCTGAAAACGGGCAGTTACCAACTCCCTTTTAGGGTATATGACTAGAGCCCAGTGGGGTGGGGTGGTAGTGAGTTTTTTTTTTGCACATCTACTTTTATCGTTACTCGTCGTATGAAAGGGCACATCTACTTTCGTTGTCGTTCATTGTACGAAAGGGCACATCTACTTTCATCGTAAACTATGTTCGTCGAGTGAGCCCATTCGGTGTTAGTCGCGCTAACGCGACTGAGTCGAGTCGAGAACGCGCTCATTTTCTTGTTCGACTTTTGCTTTTTACCCGCCTTCCCCTACGTGCCTCGCCACCTTCGATCTTTCGAAATAAATCGAAATCTTCTTCTTTCGAAATCGAGATCTTTCGAAATAATTCGATAGGTAGAGTAAATAGGTAGGTCGAGTGAGCCCATTCAGTGTTAGTCGCGCTAACGCGACTGAGTCGAGTCGAGAACGCGCTCATTTTCTTGTTCGATATTCAAAAATTTTCAAAATTTCAAAATTTCAAAAATGCCATTTTATAGAGCTTAAGCGGGGTGTCAATCTCGCCAAAGACCGCAACGCGGTAGGTTTACTCAATCTCGATTTATTTAAAAAAATGTGATTTTTTCATAACAATTTCTATGTTCAAAATGAAAGTTTATATAAAAAATTTCAAAATGTCAAAATTTCGAAAATGCCATTTCGTAGAGATTTCAAAGGCCTTCGTTCTGCCCGAACACCGTAACGCGTTTAATTTACTCTATCACGGTCTTTTTCGAAAAATGTCATTTATTCATAACAATTTCTATGTTCAAAATGAAAGTTTATAAAAAAAAATTCAAGATGTCAAAATTTCGAAAATGCCATTTCGTAGAGATTTCAAAGGCCTTCCTTCTATCCGAACAACGTAACGCGTTTGATTTACTCTATCACGGTCTTTTTCGAAAAATGTCATTTATTCATAACAATTTCTATGTTCAAAATGAAAGTTTATATAAAAAATTTCAAAATGTCAAAATTTCGAAAATGCCATTTCGTAGGGATTTCAAAGGCCTTCGTTCTGTCCGAACACCTTAACGCGGTAGGTTTACTCTATCACGATCTTTTTCGAAAAATGTGATTTTTTCTTAATAATTTCTATGTTTAAAATGAAATTTTATATAAAATTTTTCAAAATGTCAAAATTTCAAAAATGCCATTTTGTAGAGCTTAAGCGGGGTGTCGATCTCGCCAAAGACTGCAACACGGTAGGTTTACTCTATCTCGTTCTTTTGTGAAAAATGTGATTTTTTGATAACAATTTCTATGTTCAAAATGAAAGTTTATATAAAAAATTTCAAAATGTCAAAATTTTGAAATAGCCATTTCGTAGAGATTATCAAGGCCGTCGTTCTGTCCAAACGCAGTAACGCTATAGGTTTACTCTATCACGATCTTTTTCGAAAAATGTGATTTTTTTCATAATAATTTCTATGTTTAAAATGAAATTTTATATAAAATTTTTCAAAATGTCAAAATTTCAAAAATGCCATTTTATATAGCTTAAGCGGGGTGTCGATCTTGCCAAAGACCGCAACGCGGTAGGTTTACTCTATCTCGATTTATTTCGAAAAATGTGATTTTTTCATAACAATTTCTATGTTCAAAATGAAAGTTTATATAAAAAATTTCAAAATGTCAAAATTTCGAAAATGCCATTTCGTAGAGATTTCAAAGGCCTTCGTTCTGTCCGAACACCAAAACGCGGTAGGTTTACTCTATCTCGATTTATTTCGAAAAATGTGATTTTTTCATAATAATTTCCAAGTTCAAAATGAAAGTTTATATAAAATTTTTCAAAATGTCAAAATTTCAAAAATGCCATTTTGTAGAGCTTAAGCGGGGTGTCGATCTCGCTAAAGACCGCAACGCGGTAGGTTTACTCTATCTCGTTCTTTTGTGAAAAATGTGATTTTTTCATAACAATTTTTATGTTCAAAATGAAAGTTTATATAAAAAATTTCAAAATGTCAAAATTTCAAAAATGCCATTTCGTAGACCTCACTCGGGGCGTCTATCTCACCTAAGACCGCTACGCGGTAGGTTCGGTCTGTCTCGATCGATATCGGAAAATGTGATTTTTGTACTCGTTGGAAAAATTCAAAATCAAAATTTATATAAATTTTTTCAAAATTTCAAAATTCTGAAAATGCCACTTTGTAGTGCTGGTCGAGGCGCTACATCTCGCCGTAGAACACAACTCGACGGGAGGTCGTCCTCTCTGCGCTAATCGGGTTTTTTCGTAGCCTCGTTTCAAAATCAAAGATGGCGGCCGCACGAAGAAAATTGAAGGAAATTTCAACTTTTAGGAATTTTTCCATAGAGTTGGGGGTATTCGGGTGGAAATGTCCATTGCACAATTTCGGTCCCGCTGCTGCTTCCCAAAGCGTGGGAGCCGAAAAATTACGTTTTTTTTGTAAAAAAATTCCTTTAAAAATTGGGAAAATGGAAAATTTATATGAATTTTTGGAGAAATTCCAATTTTTTTTTTGGCAGTCTCGTAACGGATTTCTTGGACTTCGAGTTGTCACAGACGCGAATCCATTTCGACGTTTTCGATTCGAATTATCGAGGTTTTTGCGGTTTTTTCGTTGTATTTTGAAAATCCAATATGGCGGCGGCGCGAAGGAAATTTCAACTTTTTGGAGTTTTTCCATAGAGAGAAGGGTTTTCGGGTGGAGATGACGGTTGCGCAATTACGGTCCCGCGGCTATTTTCCAAAGCGTGGGATCCGAAATATGAAACTTTTTTCGTTTCGAATGCGTTTTTTGGAAAAATTTCAAATTGAAAATTTATATGAATTTTTGGAGAAACTTGAAAATTTTTTTTGCCAATCTCGTAAAGGACGTCTAGGTCTTCGACTTGCAGCAGACGCAAATCCATTCGGACGTTCGTGAGTCGAATTATCGAGGTTTATGTGTTTTTTTGGTGGCATTTTCAAAATCCAATATGGCCGCCGGCCGAAGGAAATTTCCACTTTTCGGGATTTTCCCATAGAGAGACGATTCTCCGGTTGGAAAGAGGCGATGAAAAATTAACAAAAATCAAAAAATGAGAAAAATTTACTCAGCCGAAAATGACACTTTTTTCGTTTTGAGGGCGTTTTTTTGACCAAATTTCAAAGTGAAAATTATTACTAATTTTTGGAGAAACTTTATATTTTTTTTCTGCAATATCGTAAAGGACATGCAGTCCTCGGACTCGCCGTAGACGGCCGTCGATTTGGACGTTCTCGATTGCGTCGAATTATCGTGGAAAATGTGCGTTTTTTCGACGTTCTCTAGATGCATGTTCAAAATCCAATATGGCGGCCGGGCGAAGAAAATTTCTACTTTTTGGAGTTTTCCCATAGACTTGGGGGTGTTCGCGTGGAAGTGTCCGTTGCGCGATTTCGGTCCCGCCGCTGCTTCCCAAAGCGTGGGACGCCGAAAATGACACTTTTTTCGAAAAAAATATTTCCTATCGAAAGTGGAAAAATGGAAAATTTGTATGATTTTTTTGGGAATTTCAAAATTTCAAAAATGCCATTTCGCAGCTCTCGCCGAGCCCTTCGATCGCTCCTCGGACCGAAACGCTCCGCTCCTATCCGTTCTCGAGTTATGTCGGTTTCCGCGTTTTCGTCGATGCGTTTTCGAACGCGATTTTGAATTTCAAAATCGAAAAAATTTCAACTTTTCGGAATTTTTCCATAGACGGAGCGTCGTCGAGATGAAGGCGTAGCGAAAAAAGACTGACCGAATTGAGGAATAAAAAATCGTACAAAGCCGAAAAAAAAAGAGCACTTTTTGAACTTTACGCGCGAAAAAAACGAATAAAACGAACGAATAGACGAAAACAAATTTTTCCACTCGATGCGCCGTCTAATGCAGTGCGATAGTTCCCGTACTTTGCGCGCGCGTAGCTCGATAGATAACGGAGATTATGAACCCGGAAGGCCGAAAACGGGCAGTTACCAACTCCCTTTTAGGGTATATGACTAGAGTGGCACAGAGCCCAGTGGGGTGGGGTGGTAGTGAGTTGTGTTTTTTAGTTTTTCAGTTTTTTTTTTGCACATCTACTCATTGTATGAAAGGGCACATCTACTTTCGTTGTTGTTCATTGTATGAAAGGGCACATCTACTTTCAAGGTAGAGTAAATAGGTAGGTCGAGTGAGCCCATTCGGTGTTAGTCGCGCTAACGCGACTGAGTCGAGTCGAGAACGCGCTCATTTTCTTGTTCGACTTTTGCTTTTTACCCGCCTTCCCCTACGTGCCTCGCCACCTTCGATCTTTCGAAATAAATCGAAATCTTCTTCTTTCGAAATCGAGACCTTTAGAAATAATTCGATAGGTAGAGTAAATAGGTAGGTCGAGTGAGCCCATTCAGTGTTAGTCGCGCTAACGCGACTGAGTCGGGTCGAGAACGCGCTCATTTTCTTGTTCGATTTTCAAAAATTTTCAAAATTTCAAAATTTCAAAAATGCGATTTTGTAGAGCTTAAGCGGGGTGTCGATCTCGCCAAAGACTGCAACGCGGTAGGTTTACTCTATCTCGTTCTTTTGGGAAAAATGTGATTTTTTCATAACAATTTCTATGTTCAAAATGAAAGTTTATATAAAATTTTTCAAAATTTCAAAATTTCAAAAATGCCATTTTGTAGAGATTACCCAGGCCGTCGTTCTGTCCGAACACCGTAGCGCTATAGGTTTACTCTATCACGATCTTTTTCGAAAAATGTGATTTTTTCATAATAATTTCTATGTTTTAAATGAAAGTTTATATAAAATTTTTCAAAATTTCAAAATTTCAAAAATGCCATTTTCTAGAGCTTACCGAGGCCGTCGTTCTGTCCAAACACCGTAGCGCTATAGGTTTACTCTGTCACGATCTTTTTCGAAAAATGTGATTTTTTCATAATAATATCTATGTTTAAAATGAAAGTTTATATAAAAATTTTCAAAATGTCAAAATTTCAAAAATGCCATTTCATAGAGATTACCGAGGCCGTCGTTCTGTCCGAACACCGTAGCGCTATAGGTTTACTCTATCACGATCTTTTTCGAAAAATGTGATTTTTTCATAATAATTTATATGTTTAAAATGAAAGTTTATATAAAATTTTTCAAAATTTCAAAATTTCAAAAACGCTATTTTGTAGAGCTTAAGCGGGGTGTCGATCTCGCCAAAGACCGCAACGCGGTAGGTTTACTCTATCTCGTTCTTTTGGGAAAAATGTGATTTTTTCATAACAATTTCTATGTTCAAAATGAAAGTTTATATAAAAAATTTCAAAATGTCAAAATTTCGAAAATGCCATTTTGTAGAGATTTCAAAGGCCTTCGTTCTGTCCGAACACCGTAACGCGGTAGGTTTACTCTATCACGATCTTTTTCGAAAAATGTGATTTTTTCATAATAATTTCTATGTTTAAAATGAAATTTTATATAAAATTTTTCAAAATGTCAAAATTTCAAAAATGCCATTTTGTAGATCTTAAGCGGGGTGTCGATCTCGCCAAAGAGCGCAACGCGGTAGGTTTACTCTATCTCGTTCTTTTGTGAAAAATGTGATTTTTTGATAACAATTTCTATGTTCAAAATGAAAGTTTATATAAAAAATTTCAAAATGTCAAAATTTCAAAAATGCCATTTTGTAGAGATTACCGAGGCCGTCGTTCTGTCCGAACACCGTAGCGCTATAGGTTTACTCTATCACGATCTTTTTCGAAAAATGTGATTTTTTCATAATAATTTCTATGTTTAAAATGAAAGTTTATATAAAAATTTTCAAAATTTCAAAATTTCAAAAATGCCATTTTGTAGAGCTTAAGCGGGGTGTCGATCTCGCCAAAGACCGCAACGCGGTAGGTTTACTCTATCTCGTTCTTTTGTGAAAAATGTGATTTTTTCATAACAATTTCTATGTGCAAAATGAAAGTTTATATAAAAAATTTCAAAATGTCAAAATTTTGAAATAGCCATTTCGTAGAGATTTCAAAGGCCTTCATTCTGTCCGAACACCGCAACGCGTTTAATTTACTCTATCACGGTCTTTTTCGAAAAATGTCATTTATTCATAACAATTTCTATGTTCAAAATGAAAGTTTATATAAAAAATTTCAAAATGTCAAAATTTCGAAAATGCCATTTTGTACAGATTTCAAAGGTCTTCGTTCTGTCCGAACACCGCAACGCGGTAGGTTTACTCGATCTCGTTATTTTGTGAAAAATGTGATTTTTTCATAATAATTTCTATGTTTAAAATGAAATTTTATATAAAATTTTTCAAAATTTCAAAATTTCAAAAATGCCATTTTGTAGAGCTTAAGCGGGGTGTCGATCTCGCCAAAGACCGCAACGCGGTAGGTTTACTCTATCTCGTTCTTTTGTGAAAAATGTGATTTTTTCATAACAATTTCTATGTGCAAAATGAAAGTTTATATAAAAAATTTCAAAATGTCAAAATTTTGAAATAGCCATTTCGTAGAGATTTCAAAGGCCTTCATTCTGTCCGAACACCGCAACGCGTTTAATTTACTCTATCACGGTCTTTTTCGAAAAATGTCATTTATTCATAACAATTTCTATGTTTAAAATGAAAGTTTATATAAAAAATTTCAAAATGTCAAAATTTCGAAAATGCCATTTTGTACAGATTTCAAAGGCCTTCGTTCTGTCCGAACACCGCAACGCGGTAGGTTTACTCGATCTCGTTATTTTGTGAAAAATGTGATTTTTTCATAATAATTTCTATGTTTAAAATGAAATTTTATATAAAATTTTTCAAAATTTCAAAATTTCAAAAATGCCATTTTGTAGAGCTTAAGCGGGGTGTCGATCTCGCTAAAGACCGCAACGCGGTAGGTTTACTCTATCTCGTTCTTTTGTGAAAAATGTGATTTTTTCATAACAATTTCTATGTTCAAAATGAAAGTTTATATAAAAAATTTTAAAATGTCAAAATTTCAAAAATGCCATTTCGTAGACCTCACTCGGGGCGTCTATCTCACCTAAGACCGCTACGCGGTAGGTTCGGTCTGTCTCGATCGATATCGGAAAATGTGATTTTTGTACTCGTTGGAAAAATTCAAAATCAAAATTTATATAAATTTTTTCAAAATTTCAAAATTCTGAAAATGCCACTTTGTAGTGCTGGTCGAGGCGCTACATCTCGCCGTAGAACACAACTCGACGGGAGGTCGTCCTCTCTGCGCTAATCGGGTTTTTTCGTAGCCTCGTTTCAAAATCAAAGATGGCGGCCGCACGAAGAAAATTGAAGGAAATTTCAACTTTTAGGAATTTTTCCATAGAGTTGGGGGTATTCGGGTGGAAATGTCCATTGCACAATTTCGGTCCCGCTGCTGCTTCCCAAAGCGTGGGAGCCGAAAAATTACGTTTTTTTTGTAAAAAAATTCCTTTAAAAATTGGGAAAATGGAAAATTTATATGAATTTTTGGAGAAATTCAAATTTTTTTTTTGGCAGTCTCGTAACGGATTTCTCGGACTTCGAGTTGCCACAGACGCGAATCCATTTCGACGTTTTCGATTCGAATTATCGAGGTTTTTGCGGTTTTTTCGTTGTATTTTCAAAATCCAATATGGCGGCGGCGCGAAGGAAATTTCAACTTTTTGGAGTTTTTCCATAGAGAGAAGCGTTTTCGGGTGGACATGTCGGTTGCGGAATTACGGTCCCGCGGCTATTTCCCAAAGCGTGGGATCCGAAAGATGAAACTTTTTTCGTTTCGAATGCGTTTTTTGAAAAAATTTCAAATTGAAAATTTATATAAATTTTTGGAGAAATTTGAAAATTTTTTTTGGCAATCTCGTAAAGGACGTCTAGGTCTTCGTCCTGCCGCAGACGCGAATCCATTCGGACGTTCGTGAGTCGAATTATCGAGGTTTATGTGTTTTTTTGGTGGCATTTTCAAAATCCAATATGGCCGCCGCCCGAAGGAAATTTCCACTTTTCGGGATTTTCCCATAGAGAGACGATTCTCCGGTTGGAAAGAGGCGATGAAAAATTAACAAAAATCAAAAAATGAGAAAAATTTACTCAGCCGAAAATGACACTTTTTTCGTTTTGAGGGCGTTTTTTTGACCAAATTTCAAAGTGAAAATTATTACTAATTTTTGGAGAAACTTTATATTTTTTTTCTGCAATATCGTAAAGGACATGCAGTCCTTGGACTCGCCGTAGACGGCCGTCGATTTGGACGTTCTCGATTGCGTCGAATTATCGTGGAAAATGTGCGTTTTTTCGACGTTCTCTAGATGCATGTTCAAAATCCAATATGGCGGCCGGGCGAAGAAAATTTCTACTTTTTGGAGTTTTCCCATAGAGTTGGGGGTGTTCGGGTGGAAGTGTCTTTTGCGCGATTTCGGTCCCGCCGCTGCTTCCCAAAGCGTGGGACGCCGAAAATGACACTTTTTTCGAAAAAAATATTTCCTATCGAAAGTGGAAAAATGGAAAATTTGTATGATTTTTTTGGGAATTTCAAAATTTCAAAAATGCCATTTCGCAGCTCTCGCCGAGCCCTCCGATCGCTCCTCGGACCGAAACGCTCCGCTCCTATCCGTTCTCGAGTTATGTCGGTTTCCGCGTTTTCGTCGATGCGTTTTCGAACGCCATTTTGAATTTGAAAATCGAAAAAATTTCAACTTTTCGGAGTTTTTCCATAGACGGAGCGTCGTCGAGATCGAGGCGGTCCGAAAAAAGACTGACCGAATTGAGGAATAAAAAATCGTACAAAGCCGAAAAAAAAAGAGCACTTTTTGAACTTTACGCGCGAAAAAAACGAATAAAACAAACGAACGGACGAAAATAAATTTTTCCACTCGACGCGCCGTCTAAGGCACTGCGAAAGTTCCCATACTTCGCACGCGCGTAACTCGATGGATAACGGAGATGATGAACCGCGAAGGCGGAAAACGGGCCGTTACCAACTCCCTTTTAGGGTATATGACTAGAGTGGCACAGAGCCCAGTGGGGTGGGGTGGTAGTGAGTTGTGTTGTTGTTGTTCATTGTATGAAAGGGCACATCTACTTTCATTGTAAACTATGTTAGATTGGTAGAGTAAATAGGTAGGTCGAGTGAGCCCATTCGGTGTTAGTCGCGCTAACGCGACTGAGTCGAGTCGAGAACGCGCTCATTTTCTTGTTCGACTTTTGCTTTTTACCCGCCTTCCCCTACGTGCCTCGCCACCTTCGATCTTTCGAAATAAATCGAAATCTTCTTCTTTGGAAATCTAGATCTTTCGAAATAATTCGATAGGTAGAGTAAATAGGTAGGTCGAGTGAGCCCATTCAGTGTTAGTCGCGCTAACGCGACTGAGTCGAGTCGAGAACGCGCTCATTTTCTTGTTCGATTTTCAAAATTTTTCAAAATTTCAAAATTTCAAAAATGCGATTTTGTAGAGCTTAAGCGGGGTGTCGATCTCGCCAAAGACTGCAACGCGGTAGGTTTACTCTATCTCGTTCTTTTGTGAAAAATGTGATTTTTTCATAACAATTTCTATGTTCAAAATGAAAGTTTATATAAAATTATTCAAAATTTCAAAATTTCAAAAATGCCATTTTGTAGAGGTTACCGAGGCCGTCGTTCTGTCCGAACACTGTAACGCGTTAGGTTTACTCTATCTCGATTTATTTCGAAAAATGTGATTTTTTCATAATAATTTCCAAGTTCAAAATGAAAGTTAATATAAAATTTTTCAAAATGTCAAAATTTCAAAAATGCCATTTTGTAGAGATTATTGAGGCCGTCGTTCTGTCCGAACACCGTAACGCAATAGGTTTACTCTATCACGATCTTATTCGAAAAATGTGATTTTTTCATAATAATTTCTATGTTCAAAATGAAAGTTTATATAAAAAATTTCAAAATGTCAAAATTTTGAAATAGCCATTTCGTAGAGATTATCAAGGCCGTCGTTCTGTCCAAACGCCGTTACGCTATAGGTTTACTCTCTCACGATCTTTTTCGAAAAATGTGATTTTTTCATAATAATTTCTATGTTTAAAATGAAATTTTATATAAAATTTTTCAAAATGTCAAAATTTCAAAAATGCCATTTTGTAGAGCGTAAGCGGGGTGTCGATCTCGCCAAAGACCGCAACGCGGTAGGTTCACTCTATCTCGTTCTTTTGTGAAAAATGTGATTTTTTTATAATAATTTCTATGTTCAAAATGAAAGTTTATATAAAAAATTTCAAAATGTCAAAATTACGAAAATGCCATTTCGTAGAGATTTCAAAGGCCTTCGTTCTGTCCAAACACAGCAACGCGATAGGTTTACTCTATCTCGTTATTTTGTGAAAAATGTGATTTTTTCATAATAATTTCTATGTTTAAAATGAAATTTTATACAAAATTTTTCAAAATTTCAAAATTTCAAAAATGCCATTTTGTAGAGCTTAAGCGGGGTGTCGATCTCGCCAAAGATCGCAACGCGCTAGGTTTACTCCATCTCGTTATTTTGTGAAAAATGTGATTTTTTCATAACAATTTCTATGTTCAAAATGAAAGTTTATATAAAAAATTTCAAAATGTCAAAATTTCGAAAATGCCATTTTGTAGAGATTACCGAGGCCGTCGTTCTGTCCGAACGCCGTAACGCTATAGGTTTACTCTATCACGATATTTTACGAAAAATGTGATTTTTTCATAATAATTTCTATGTTTAAAATGAAATTTTATATAAAATTTTTCAAAATGTCAAAATTTCAAAAAAGCCATTTTGTAGAGCTTAAGCGGGGTGTCGATCTCGCCAAAGATCGCAACGCGCTAGGTTTACTCCATCTCGTTATTTTGTGAAAAATGTGATTTTTTCATAACAATTTCTATGTTCAAAATGAAAGTTTATATAAAAAATTTCAAAATGTCAAAATTTCAAAAATGCCATTTCGTAGACCTCACTCGGGGCGTCTATCTCGCCTAAGACCGCTACGCGGTAGGTTCGGTCTGTCTCGATCGATATCGGAAAATGTGATTTTTGTACTCGTTGGAAAAATTCAAAATCAAAATTTATATAAATTTTTTCAAAATTTCAAAATTCTGAAAATGCCACTTTGTAGTGCTGGTCGAGGCGCTACATCTCGCCGTAGAACACAACTCGACGGGAGGTCGTCCTCTCTGAGCTAATCGGGTTTTTTCGTAGCCTCGTTTCAAAATCAAAGATGGCGGCCGCACGAAGAAAATTGAAGGAAATTTCAACTTTTAGGAATTTTTCCATAGAGTTGGGGGTATTCGGGTGGAAATGTCCATTGCACAATTTCGGTCCCGCTGCTGCTTCCCAAAGCGTGGGAGCCGAAAAATTACGTTTTTTTTGTAAAAAAAATCCTTTAAAAATTGGGAAAATGGAAAATTTATATGAATTTTTGGAGAAATTCCAATTTTTTTTTTGGCAGTCTCGTAACGGATTTCTTGGACTTCGAGTTGCCACAGACGCGAATCCATTTCGACGTTTTCGATTCGAATTATCGAGGTTTTTGCGGTTTTTTCGTTGTATTTTCAAAATCCAATATGGCGGCGGCGCGAAGGAAATTTCAACTTTTTGGAGTTTTTCCATAGAGAGAAGGGTTTTCGGGTGGAGATGACAGTTGCGCAATTACGGTCCCGCGGCTATTTCCCAAAGCGTGGGATCCGAAAAATGAAACTTTTTTCGTTTCGAATGCGTTTTTTGGAAAAATTTCAAATTGAAAATTTATATGAATTTTTGGAGAAACTTGAAAATTTTTTTTGGCAATCTCGTAAAGGACGTCTAGGTCTTCGAATTGCCGCAGACGCAAATCCATTCGGACGTTCGTGAGTCGAATTATCGAGGTTTATGTGTTTTTTTGGTGGCATTTTCAAAATCCAATATGGCCGCCGCCCGAAGGAAATTTTAACTTTTCGGGATTTTCCCATAGAGAGACGATTCTCCGGTTGGAAAGAGGCGATGAAAAATTAGCAAAAATCAAAAAATGAGAAAAATTAAGTCAGCCGAAAATGACACTTTTTTCGTTTTGAGGGCGTTTTTTTGACCAAATTTCAAAGTGAAAATTATTACTAATTTTTGGAGAAACTTAATATTTTTTTTCTGCAATATCGTAAAGGACATGCAGTCCTCGGACTCGCCGTAGACGGCCGTCGATTTGGACGTTCTCGATTGCGTCGAATTATCGTGGAAAATGTGCGTTTTTTCGAAGTTCTCTAGATGCATTTTCAAAATCCAATATGGCGGCCGCGCGAAGAAAATTTCTACTTTTTGGAGTTTTCCCATAGAGAGACGATTCTCCGGTTGGAAATAGGCGATGAAAAATTAACAAAAATCAAAAAATGAGAAAAATTAAGGGAGCCGAAAATGACACTTTTTTCGAAAAAAATATTTCCTATCGAAAGTGGAAAAATGGAAAATTTGTATGATTTTTTTGGGAATTTCAAAATTTCAAAAATGCCATTTCGCAGCTCTCGCCGAGCCCTTCGATCGCCTCGGACCGAAACGCTCCGCTCCTATCCGTTCTCGAGTTGTGTCGGTTTCCGCGTTTTCGTCGATGCGTTTTCGAACGCAATTTTGAATTTCAAAATCGAAAAAATTTCAACTTTTCGGAATTTTTCCATAGACGGAGCGTCGTCGAGATGAAGGCATAGCGATAAAAGACTGACCGAATTGAGGAATAAAAAATCGTACAAAGCCGAAAAAAAAAGAGCACTTTTTGAACTTTACGTGCGAAAAAAACGAATAAAACAAACGAATAGACGAAAATAAATTTTTCCACTCGATGCGCCGTCTAATGCAGTGCGATAGTTCTCATACTTTGCACGCCCGTAACTCGATAGATACCGGAGATGAAGAACCGCGAAGGCTGAAAACGGGCAGTTACCAACTCCCTTTTAGGGTATATGACTAGAGTGGCACAGAGCCCAGTGGGGTGGGGTGGTAGTGAGTTGTGTTGTTGTTGTTCATTGTATGAAAGGGCACATCTACTTTCATTGTAAACTATGTTAGATTGGTAGAGTAAATAGGTAGGTCGAGTGAGCCCATTCGGTGTTAGTCGCGCTAACGCGACTGAGTCGAGTCGAGAACGCGCTCATTTTCTTGTTCGACTTTTGCTTTTTACCCGCCTTCCCCTACGTGCCTCGCCACCTTCGATCTTTCGAAATAAATCGAAATCTTCTTCTTTGGAAATCTAGATCTTTCGAAATAATTCGATAGGTAGAGTAAATAGGTAGGTCGAGTGAGCCCATTCAGTGTTAGTCGCGCTAACGCGACTGAGTCGAGTCGAGAACGCGCTCATTTTCTTGTTCGATTTTCAAAATTTTTCAAAATTTCAAAATTTCAAAAATGCGATTTTGTAGAGCTTAAGCGGGGTGTCGATCTCGCCAAAGACTGCAACGCGGTAGGTTTACTCTATCTCGTTCTTTTGTGAAAAATGTGATTTTTTCATAACAATTTCTATGTTCAAAATGAAAGTTTATATAAAATTATTCAAAATTTCAAAATTTCAAAAATGCCATTTTGTAGAGGTTACCGAGGCCGTCGTTCTGTCCGAACACTGTAACGCGTTAGGTTTACTCTATCTCGATTTATTTCGAAAAATGTGATTTTTTCATAATAATTTCCAAGTTCAAAATGAAAGTTAATATAAAATTTTTCAAAATGTCAAAATTTCAAAAATGCCATTTTGTAGAGATTATTGAGGCCGTCGTTCTGTCCGAACACCGTAACGCAATAGGTTTACTCTATCACGATCTTATTCGAAAAATGTGATTTTTTCATAATAATTTCTATGTTCAAAATGAAAGTTTATATAAAAAATTTCAAAATGTCAAAATTTCGAAAATGCCATTTCGTAGAGATTTCAAAGGCCTTCGTTCTGCCCGAACACCGTAACGCGTTTCATTTACTCTATCACGGTATTTTTCGAAAAATGACATTTATTCATAACAATTTCTATGTTCAAAATGAAAGTTTATATAAAAAATTTCAAAATATCAAAATTTTGAAATAGCCATTTCGTAGAGATTATCAAGGCCGTCGTTCTGTCCAAACGCCGTAATGCGTTTGATTTACTCTATCACGATCTTTTTCGAAAAATGTGATTTTTTCATAATAATTTCTATGTTTAAAATGAAATTTTATATAAAATTTTTCAAAATTTCAAAATTTCAAAAATGACATTTTGTAGAGCTTAAGCGGGGTGTCAATCTGGCCAAAGATCGCAACGCGGTAGGTTTACTCTATCTCGTTCTTTTGTGAAAAATGTGATTTTTTCATAACAATTTCTATGTTCAAAATGAAAGTTTATATAAAAAATTTCAAAATGTCAAAATTTCGAAAATGCCATTTTGTAGAGATTATCAAGGCCGTCGTTCTGTCCAAACGCAGTAACGCTATAGATTTACTCTATCACGATCTTTTTCGAAAAATGTGATTTTTTTATAATAATTTCTATGTTTAAAATGAAATTTTATATAAAATTTTTCAAAATTTCAAAATTTCAAAAATGCCATTTTGTAGAGCGTAAGCGGGGTGTCGATCTCGCCAAAGACCGCAACGCGGTAGGTTCACTCTATCTCGTTCTTTTGTGAAAAATGTGATTTTTTTATAATAATTTCTATGTTCAAAATGAAAGTTTATATAAAAAATTTCAAAATCTCAAAATTTCGAAAATGCCATTTCGTAGAGATTTCAAAGGCCTTCGTTCTGTCCGAACACCGCAACGCGGTAGGTTTACTCTATCACGATATTTTTCGAAAAATGTGATTTTTTCATAATAATTTCTATGTTTAAAATGAAATTTTATATAAAATTTTTCAAAATGTCAAAATTTCAAAAATGCCATTTTGTAGAGCGTAAGCGGGGTGTCGATCTCGCCAAAGACCACAACGCGGTAGGTTCACTCTATCTCGTTCTTTTGTGAAAAATGTGATTTTTTCATAACAATTTCTATGTTCAAAATGAAAGTTTATATAAAAAATTTCAAAATGTCAAAATTTCGAAAATGCCATTTCGTAGAGATTTCAAAGGCCTTCGTTCTGTCCGAACACCCCAACGCGGTAGGTTTACTCTATCTCGTTATTTTGTGAAAAATGTGATTTTTTCATAACAATTTCTATGTTCAAAATGAAAGTTTATATCAAAAAATTTCAAAATGTCAAAATTTCGAAAATGCCATTTCGTAGAGATTTCAAAGGCCTTCGTTCTGTCCGAACACCGCAACGCGGTAGGTTTACTCTATCTCGTTATTTTGTGAAAAATGTGATTTTTTCATAAAAATTTCTATGTTCAAAATGAAAGTTTATATAAAAAATTTCAAAATGTCAAAATTTCAAAAATGCCATTTTGTAGACCTCACTCGGGGCGTCGATCTCGCCTAAGACCGCAACGCGGTAGGTTCGGTCTGTCTCGATCGATATCGGAAAATGTGATTTTTGTACTCGTTGGAAAAATTCAAAATCAAAATTTATATAATTTTTTTTAAAATTTCAAAATTCTGAAAATGCCACTTTGTAGTGCTGGTCGAGGCGCTACATCTCGCCGTAGAACACAACTCGACGGGAGGTCGTCCTCTCTGCGCTAATCGGGTTTTTTCGTAGCCTCGTTTCAAAATCAAAGATGGCGGCCGCACGAAGAAAATTGAAGGAAATTTCAACTTTTAGGATTTTTCCCATAGAGTTGGGGGTATTCGGGTGGAAATGTCCATTGCACAATTTCGGTCCCGCTGCTGCTTCCCAAAGCGTGGGAGCCGAAAAAATACGTTTTTTTTGTAAAAAATTTGCTTTAAAAATTGGGAAAATGGAAAATTTATATGAATTTTTGGAGAAATTCCAATTTTTTTTTTGGCAGTCTCGTAACGGATTTCTCGGACTTCGAGTTGCCACAGACGCGAATCCATTTCGACGTTTTCGATTCGAATTATCGAGGTTTTTGCGGTTTTTTCGTTGTATTTTCAAAATCCAATATGGCGGCGGCGCGAAGGAAATTTCAACTTTTTGGAGTTTTTCCATAGAGAGAAGGGTTTTCGGGTGGAGATGACAGTTGCGCAATTACGGTCTCGCGGCTATTTTCCAAAGCGTGGGATTCGAAATATGAAACTTTTTTCGTTTCGAATGCGTTTTTTGGAAAAATTTCAAATTGAAAATTTATATGAATTTTTGGAGAAACTTGAATTTTTTTTTTGGCAATCTCGTATAGGACGTCTAGGTCTTCGAATTGAAGCAGACGCAAATCCATTCGGACGTTCGTGAGTCGAATTATCGAGGTTTATGTGTTTTTTTGGTGGCATTTTCAAAATCCAATATGGCGGCCGGGCGAAGAAAATTTCTACTTTTTAGACTTTTCCCATAGAGAGACGATTCTCCGGTTGGAAAGAGGCGATGAAAAATTAACAAAAATCAAAAAATGAGAAAAATTAAGTCAGCCGAAAAAAACACTTTTTTCGTTTTGAGGGCGTTTTTTTGACCAAATTTCAAAGTGAAAATTATTACTAATTTTTGGAGAAACTTAATATTTTTTTTCTGCAATATCGTAAAGGACGTGCAGTCCTTGGACTCGCCGTAGACGGCCGTCGATTTGGACGTTCTCGATTGCGTCGAATTATCGTGGAAAATGTGCGTTTTTTCGACGTTCTCTAGATGCATTTTCAAAATCCAATATGGCGGCCGGGCGAAGAAAATTTCTACTTTTTGGAGTTTTCCCATAGAGAGACGATTCTCCCGTTGGAAATAGGCGATGAAAAATTAACAAAAATCAAAAAATGAGAAAAATTAAGGGAGCCGAAAATGACACTTTTTTCGAAAAAAATATTTCCTATCGAAAGTGGAAAAATGGAAAATTTGTATGATTTTTTTGGGAATTTCAAAATTTCAAAAATGCCATTTCGCAGCTCTCGCCGAGCCCTTCGATCGCTCCTCGGACCGAACGCTCCGGTCCTATCCGTTCTCGAGTTATGTCGGTTTCCGCGTTTTCGTCGATGCGTTTTCGAACGCCATTTTGAATTTGAAAATCGAAAAAATTTCCACTTTTCGGAATTTTTCCATAGACGGAGCGTCGTCTAGATCGAGGCGGTCCGATAAAAGACTGACCGAATTGAGGAATAAAAAATCGTACAAAGCCGAAAAAAAAAGAGCACTTTTTGAACTTTACGTGCGAAAAAAACGAATAAAACGAACGAATAGAAAAAAATAAATTTTTCCACTCGACGCGCCGTCTAATGCCCTGTGAGAGTTCCAATACTTTGCGCGCGCGTAGCTCGATAGATGGCGGAGATATGGAACCACGAAGGCCGAAAACGGGCAGTTACCAACTCCCTTTTAGGGAATAGGACTAGAGTGGCACAGAGCCCAGTGGGGTGGGGTGGTAGTGAGTTGTGTTTTTTAGTTTTTCAGTTTTTTTTTTTGCACATCTACTTTTATTGTTACTCATTGTATGAAAGGGCACATCTACTTTCGTTGTCGTTCATTGTTAGGTTGGGGAACATCTACTTTCATTGTAAACTATGTTAGATAGGTAGAGTAAATAGGTAGGTCGAGTGAGCCCATTCAGTGTTAGTCGCGCTAACGCGACTGAGTCGAGTCGAGAACGCGCTCATTTTCTTGTTCGACTTTTGCTTTTTACCCGCCTTCCCCTACGTGCCTCGCCACCTTCGATCTTTCGAAATAAATCGAAATCTTCATCTTTCGAAATCGAGATCTTTCGAAATAATTCGATAGGTAGAGTAAATAGGTAGGTCGAGTGAGCCCATTCGGTGTTAGTCGCGCTAACGCGACTGAGTCGAGTCGAGAACGCGCTCATTTTCTTGTTCGACTTTTGCTTTTTACCCGCCTTCCCCTACGTGCCTCGCCACCTTCGATCTTTCGAAATAAATCGAAATCTTCTTCTTTGGAAATCGAGATCTCTCGAAATAATTCGATAGGTAGAGTAAATAGGTAGGTCGAGTGAGCCCATTCGGTGTTAGTCGCGCTAACGCGACTGAGTCGAGTCGAGAACGCGCTCATTTTCTTGTTCGATTTTCAAAATTTTTCAAAATGTCAAAATTTCAAAAATGCCATTTTATAGAGCTTAAGCGGGGTGTCGATCTCGCCAAAGACAGCAACGCGGTAGGTTTACTCTATCTCGTTCTTTTGTGAAAAATGTGATTTTTTCATAACAATTTCTATGTTCAAAATGAAAGTTTATATAAAATTTTTCAAAATTTCAAAATTTCAAAAATGCCATTTTGTAGAGCTTACGCGGGGTGTCGATCTCGCCAAAGACCGCAATGCGCTAGGTTTACTCTATCTCGTTCTTTTGTGAAAAATGTGATTTTTTGATAACAATTTCTATGTTCAAAATGAAAGTTTATATAAAAAATTTCAAAATGTCAAAATTTTGAAATAGCCATTTCGTAGAGATTATCAAGGCCGTCGTTCTGTCGAAACGCCGTAACGCTATAGCTCTACTCTATCACGATCTTTTTCGAAAAATGTGATTTTTTCATAATAATTTCTATGTTTAAAATGAAATTTTATATAAAATTTTTCAAAATGTCAAAATTTCAAAAATGCCATTTTGTAGAGCTTAAGCGGGGTGTCGATCTCGCCAAAGACCGCAACGCGGTAGGTTTACTCTATCTCGTTCTTTTGTGAAAAATGTGATTTTTTGATAACAATTTCTATGTTCAAAATGAAAGTTTATATAAAAAATTTCAAAATGTCAAAATTTTGAAATAGCCATTTCGTAGAGATTATCAAGGCCGTCGTTCTGTCGAAACGCCGTAACGCTATAGCTTTACTCTATCACGATCTTTTTCGAAAAATGTGATTTTTTCATAATAATTTCTATGTTTAAAATGAAATTTTATATAAAATTTTTCAAAATTTCAAAATTTCAAAAATGCCATTTTGTAGAGCTTAAGCGGGGTGTCGATCACGCCAAAGACCGCAACGCGGTAGGTTTACTCTATCTCGTTCTTTTGTGAAAAATGTGATATGTTGATAACAATTTCTATGTTCAAAATGAAAGTTTATATAAAAAATTTCAAAATGTCAAAATTTTGAAATAGCCATTTCGTAGAGATTATCAAGGCCGTCGTTCTGTCCGAACGCCGTAACGCTATAGGTTTACTCTATCACGATCTTTTTCGAAAAATGTGATTTTTTCATAATAATATCTATGTTTAAAATGAAAGTTTATATAAAATTTTTCAAAATGTCAAAATGTCAAAAATGCCATTTTGTAGAGCTTAAGCGGGGTGTCGATCTCGCCAAAGACCGCAACGCGGTAGGTTTACTCTATCACGGTCTTTTTCGAAAAATGTGATTTTTTGATAACAATTTCTATGTTCAAAATGAAAGTTTATATAAGTTTATATAAGTTTTTTAGTTTTTCAGTTTTTTTTTTTGCACATCTACTTTTATTGTTACTCATTGTATGAAAGGGCACATCTACTTTCGTTGTTGTTCATTGTATGAAAGGGCACATCTACTTTCATCGTAAACTATGTTAGATAGGTAGAGTAAATAGGTAGGTCGAGTGAGCCCATTCGGTGTTAGTCGCGCGAACGCGACTGAGTCGAGTCGAGAACGCGCTCATTTTCTTGTTCGACTTTTGCTTTTTACCCGCCTTCCCCTACGTGCCTTTCCACCTTCGATCTTTCGAAATAAATCGAAATCTTCTTCTTTCGAAATCGAGATCTTTCGTAAATAGGTAGGTCGAGTGAGCCCATTCAGTGTTAGTCGCGCTAACGCGACTGAGTCGAGTCGAGAACGCTCTCATTTTCTTGTTCGATTTTCAAAATTTTTCAAAATTTCAAAATTTCAAAAATGCCATTTCGTAGAGATTACCGAGGCCGTCGTTCTGTCCAAACACCGTAGCGCTATAGGTTTACTCTATCACGATCTTTTTCGAAAAATGTGATTTTTTCATAATAATTTCTATGTTTAAAATGAAAGTTTATATAAAATTTTTCAAAATTTCAAAATTTCAAAAATGCCATTTTGTAGAGATTACCGAGGCCGTCGTTCTGTCCGAACACCGTAGCGCTATAGGTTTACTCTATCACGATCTTTTCCGAAAAATGTGATTTTTTCATAATAATTTCAATGTTTAAAATGAAAGTTTATATAAAATTTTTCAAAATGTCAAAATTCCAAAAATGCCATTTTGTAGAGATTACCGAGGCTGTCGTTCTGTCCGAACACCGTTGCGCTATAGGTTTACTCTGTCTCGATTTATTTCGAAAAATGTGATTTTTTCATAACAATTTCCAAGTTCAAAATGAAACTTTATATAAAATTTTTCAAAATTTCAAAATTGCAAAAATGCCATTTTGTAGAGATTACCGAGGCCGTCGTTCTGTCCGAACACCGTAGCGCTATAGGTTTACTCTATCACGATCTTTTCCGAAAAATGTGATTTTTTCATAATAATTTCTATGTTTAAAATGAAAGTTTATATAAAATTTTTCAAAATGTCAAAATTCCAAAAATGCCATTTTGTAGAGATTACCGAGGCTGTCGTTCTGTCCGAACACCGTAGCGCTATAGGTTTACTCTGTCTCGATTTTTTTCGAAAAATGTGATTTTTTCATAACAATTTCCAAGTTCAAAATGAAACTTTATATAAAATTTTTCAAAATTTCAAAATTGCAAAAATGCCATTTTGTAGAGATTACCGAGGCCGTCGTTCTGTCCGAACACCGTAGCGCTATAGGTTTACTCTATCACGATCTTTTTCGAAAAATGTGATTTTTTCATAATAATTTCTATGTTTAAAATGAAAGTTTATATAAAATTTTTCAAAATGTCAAAATTCCAAAAATGCCATTTTGTAGAGATTACCGAGGCTGTCGTTCTGTCCGAACACGGTAGCGCTATAGGTTAACTCTGTCTCGATTTATTTCGAAAAATGTGATTTTTTCATAACAATTTCCAAGTTCAAAATGAAACTTTATATAAAATTTTTCAAAATTTCAAAATTTCAAAAATGCCATTTTGTAGAGGTTACCGAGGCCGTCGTTCTGTCCAAACACCGTAGCGCTATAGGTTTAGTATGTCTCGATTTATTTCGAAAAATGTGATTTTTTCATAACAATTTCCAAGTTTAAAATGAAAGTTTATATAAAAAATTTCAAAATGTCAAAATTTCGAAAATGCCATTTCGTAGAGATTACCGAGGCCGTCGTTCTGTCCGAACACCGTATTGCGTTAGGTTTACTCTATCTCGATTTATTGCGAAAAATTTGATTTTTTCATAATAATTTCCAAGTTCAAAATGAAAGTTTATATAAAATTTTTCAAAATTACAAAATTTTAAAAATGCCATTTCGTAGAGATTACCGAGGCCGTCGTTCTGTCCAAACACCGTAACGCTTTAGGTTTACTCTATCACGATTTATTTCGAAAAATGTGATTTTTTCATAATAATTTCCAAGTTCAAAATGAAAGTTTATAT
Organism: Micropterix aruncella; assembly: GCA_944548615.1. Lineage (NCBI taxonomy): Eukaryota > Metazoa > Arthropoda > Insecta > Lepidoptera > Micropterigidae > Micropterix > Micropterix aruncella. Next base: position 9,412,252 of record OX155980.1, read on the forward strand.
AAAAAATTTCAAAATTTCAAAATTTCAAAAATGCCATTTCGTAGACCTCACTCGGGGCGTCGATCTCGCCTAAGACCGCAACGCGGTAGGTTCGGTCTGTCTCGATCGATATCGGAAAATGTGATTTTTGTACTCGTTGGAAAAATTCAAAATCAAAATTTATATAAATTTTTTTAAAATGTCAAAATTCTGAAAATGCCACTTTGTAGTGCTGGTCGAGGCGCTACATCTCGCCGTAGAGCACAACTCGACAGGAGGTCGTCCTCTCTGCGCTAATCGGGTTTTTTCGTAGCCTCGTTTCAAAATCAAAGATGGCGGCCGCACGAAGAAAATTGAAGGAAATTTCAACTTTTAGGATTTTTCCCATAGAGTTGGGGGTATTCGGGTGGAAATGTCCATTGCAGAATTTCGGTCCCGCTGCTGCTTCCCAAAGCGTGGAGTCCGAAAAATTACGTTTTTTTTGTAAAAAAAATCCTTTAAAAATTGGGAAAATGGAAAATTTATATGAATTTTTGGAGAAATTCCAATTTTCTTTTTGGCAGTCTCGTAACGGATTTCTCGGACTTCGAGTTTCCACAGACGCGAATCCATTTAGACGTTTTCGATTCGAATTATCGAGGTTTTTGCTGTTTTTACATTGTATTTTCAAAATCCAATATGGCGGCGGCGCGAAGGAAATTTCAACTTTTTGGAGTTTTTCCATAGAGAGAAGGGTTTTCGGGTGGAGATGACAGTTGCGCAATTACGGTCCTGCGGCTATTTCCCAAAGCGTGGAATCCGAAAAATGAAACTTTTTTCGTTTCGAATGCGTTTTTTGGAAAAATTTCAAATTGAAAATTTATATGAATTTTTGGAGAAACTTGAAAATTTTTTTTGGCAATCTCGTAAAGGACGTCTAGGTCTTCGAATTGCCGCTGACGCGAATCCATTCGGACGTTCGTGAGTCGAATTATCGAGGTTTATGTGTTTTTTTGGTGGCATTTTCAAAATCCAATATGGCCGCCGCCCGAAGGAAATTTCAACTTTTCGGGATTTTCCCATAGAGAGACGATTCTCAGGTTGGAAAGAGGTGATGAAAAATTAACAAAAATCAAAAAATGAGAAAAATTATGGTAGCCGAAAAAATCACTTTTTTCGTTTTGAGGGCGTTTTTTTGACCAAATTTCAAAGTGAAAATTATTACTAATTTTTGGAGAAACTTAATATTTTTTTTCTGCAATATCGTAAAGGACATGCAGTCCTTGGACACGCCGTAGACGGCCGTCGATTTGGACTTTCTCGATTGCGTCGAATTATCGTGGAAAATGTGCGTTTTTTCGACGTTCTCTAGATGCATTTTCAAAATGCAATATGGCGGCCGGGCGAAGAAAATTTCTACTTTTTGGAGTTTTCCCATAGAGAGACGATTCTCCGGTTGGAAATAGGCGATGAAAAATTAACAAAAATCAAAAAATGAGAAAAATTAAGGGAGCCGAAAATGACACTTTTTTCGAAAAAAATATTTCCTATCGAAAGTGGAAAAATGGAAAATTTCTATGATTTTTTTGGGAATTTCAAAATTTCAAAAATGCCATTTCGCAGCTCTCGCCGAGCCCTTCGATCGCTCCTCGGACCGAAACGCTCCGCTCCTATCCGTTCTCGAGTTATGTCGGTTTCCGCGTTTTCGTCGATGCGTTTTCGAACGCAATTTTGAATTTCAAAATCGAAAAAATTTCAACTTTTCGGAATTTTTCCATAGACGGAGCGTCGTCGAGATGAAGGCGTAGCGAAAAAAGACTGACCGAATTGAGGAATAAAAAATCGTACAAAGCCGAAAAAAAAAGAGCACTTTTTGAACTTTACGCGCGAAAAAAACGAATAAAACGAACGAATAGACGAAAACAAATTTTTCCACTCGACGCGCCGTCTAATGCGCTGCGAGAGTTCCCATACTTGCGCGCGCGTAACTCGATAGATAACGGAGATGAGGAACCCGGAAGGCCGAAAACGGGCAGTTACCAACTCCCTTTTAGGGTATATGACTAGATCGGAGTGGCACAGAGCCCAGTGGGGTGGGGTGGTAGTGAGTTGTGTTTTTTAGTTTTTCAGTTTTTTTTTTTGCACATCTACTTTTATTGTTACTCATTGTAAACTATGTTAGATAGGTAGAGTAAATAGGTAGGTCGAGTGAGCCCATTCGGTGTTAGTCGCGCTAACGCGACTGAGTCGAGTCGAGAACGCGCTCATTTTCTTGTTCGACTTTTGCTTTTTACCCGCCTTCCCCTGCGTGCCTCGCCACCTTCGATCTTTCGAAATAAATCGAAATCTTCTTCTTTCGAAATCGAGATCTTTCGAAATAATTCGATAGGTAGAGTAAATAGGTAGGTCGAGTGAGCCCATTCAGTGTTAGTCGCGCTAACGCGACTGAGTCGAGTCGAGAACGCGCTCATTTTCTTGTTCGACTTTTGCTTTTTACCCGCCTTCCCCTGCGTGCCTCGCCACCTTCGATCTTTCGAAATAAATCGAAATCTTCTTCTTTCGAAATCGAGATCTTTCGAAATAATTCGATAGGTAGATTAAATAGGTAGGTCGAGTGAGCCCATTCAGTGTTAGTCGCGCTAACGCGACTGAGTCGGGTCGAGAACGCGCTCATTTTCTTGTTCGATTTTCAAAATTTTTCAAAATTTCAAAATTTCAAAAATGCCATTTTGTAGAGATTACCTAGGCCGTCGTTCTGTCCGACCATCGTAGCGCTATAGGTTTACTCTGTCGCGATTTATTTCGAAAAATGTGATTTTTTCATAATAATTTCTATGTTTAAAATGAAAGTTTATATAAAATTTTTCAAAATGTCAAAATTTTAAGAATGCCATTTTCTAGAGCTTACCGAGGCCGTCGTTCTGTCCGAACACCGTAGCGCTATAGGTTTACTCTATCCCGATCTTTTTCGAAAAATGTGATTTTTTCATAATAATTTCTATGTTTAAAATGGAAGTTTATATAAAATTTTTCAAAATGTCAAAATTTCAAAAATGCCATTTTGTAGAGATTACCGAGGCCGTCGTTCTGTCCGAACACCGTAGCGCTATAGGTTTACTCTATCTCGTTCTTTTGTGAAAAATGTGATTTTTTGATAACAATTTCTATGTTCAAAATGAAAGTTTATATAAAAAATTTCAAAATGTCAAAATTTCGAAAATGCCATTTTGTAGATATTACCAAGGCCGTCGTTCTGTCCGAACGCCGTAACGCTATAGGTTTACTCTATCACGATCTTTTTCGAAAAATGTGATTTTTTCATAATAATTTCTATGTTTAAAATGAAATTTTATATAAAATTTTTCAAAATTTCAAAATTTCAAAAATGCCATTTTGTAGAGCTTAAGCGGGGTGTCGATCTCGCCAAAGACCGCAACGCGGTAGGTTTATTCTATCTCGTTCTTTTGTGAAAAATGTGATTTGTTGATAACAATTTCTATGTTCAAAATAAAAGTTTATATAAAAAATTTCAAAATGTCAAAATTTTGAAATAGCTATTTCGTAGAGATTATCAAGGCCGTCGTTCTGTCGAAACGCCGTAACGCTATAGCTTTACTCTATCACGATCTTTTTCGAAAAATGTGATTTTTCATAATAATTTCTATGTTTAAAATGAAATTTTATATAAAATTTTTCAAAATTTCAAAATTTCAAAAATGCCATTTTGTAGAGCTTAAGCGGGGTGTCGATCTCACCAAAGACCGCAACCGGTAGGTTTACTCTATCACGGTCTTCTTCGAAAAATGACATTTTTTCATAACAATTTCTATGTTCAAAATGAAAGTTTATATAAAAAATTTCAAAATGTCAAAATTTCGAAAATGCCATTTCGTAGAGATTTCAAAGGCCTTCGTTCTGCCCGAACACCGTAACGCGTTTAATTTACTCTATCACGGTCTTTTTCGAAAAATGTCATTTATTCATAACAATTTCTATGTTCAAAATGAAAGTTTATATAAAAAATTTCAAAATGTCAAAATTTCGAAAATGCCATTTCGTAGAGATTTCAAAGGCCTTCGTTCTGCCCGAACACCGTAACGCGTTTCATTTACTCTATCACGGTATTTTTCGAAAAATGACATTTATTCATAACAATTTCTATGTTCAAAATGAAAGTTTATATAAAAAATTTCAAAATATCAAAATTTTGAAATAGCCATTTCGTAGAGATTATCAAGGCCGTCGTTCTGTCCAAACGCCGTAATGCGTTTGATTTACTCTATCACGATCTTTTTCGAAAAATGTGATTTTTTCATAATAATTTCTATGTTTAAAATGAAATTTTATATAAAATTTTTCAAAATTTCAAAATTTCAAAAATGACATTTTGTAGAGCTTAAGCGGGGTGTCAATCTCGCCAAAGATCGCAACGCGGTAGGTTTACTCTATCTCGTTCTTTTGTGAAAAATGTGATTTTTTCATAACAATTTCTATGTTCAAAATGAAAGTTTATATAAAAAATTTCAAAATGTCAAAATTTCGAAAATGCCATTTCGTAGAGATTTCAAAGGCCTTCGTTCTGTCCGAACACCGCAACGCGGTAGGTTTACTCTATCTCGTTATTTTGTGAAAAATGTGATTTTTTCATAATAATTTCTATGTTTAAAATGAAATTTTATATAAAATTTTTCAAAATTTCAAAATTTCAAAAATGCCATTTTGTAGAGCTTAAGCGGGGTGTCGATCTCGCCAAAGACCGCAACGCGGTAGGTTTACTCTATCTCGTTCTTTTGTGAAAAATGTGATTTTTTGATAACAATTTCTATGTTCAAAATGAAAGTTTATATAAAAAATTTCAAAATGTCAAAATTTTGAAATAGCCATTTCGTAGAGATTATCAAGGCCGTCGTTCTGTCCAAACGCCGTAACGGTATAGGTTTACTCTATCACGATCTTTTTCGAAAAATGTGATTTTTTCATAATAATTTCTATGTTTAAAATGAAATTTTATATAAAATTTTTCAAAATTTCAAAATTTCAAAAATGCCATTTTGTAGAGCTTAAGCGGGGTGTCGATCTCGCCAAAGACCGCAACGCGGTAGGTTCACTCTATCTCGATCTTTTGTGAAAAATGTGATTTTTTCATAACAATTTTTATGTTCAAAATGAAATTTTATATAAAATTTTTCAAAATTTCAAAATTTCGAAAATGCCATTTCGTAGACATTTCAAAGGCCTTCGTTCTGTCCAAATACAGCAACGCGGTAGGTTTACTCTATCTCGTTATTTTGTGAAAAATGTGATTTTTTCATAATAATTTCTATGTTTAAAATGAAATTTTATATAAAATTTTTCAAAATTTCAAAATTTCAAAAATGCCATTTTGTAGAGCTTAAGCGGAGTGTCGATCTCGCCAAAGACCGCAACGCGTCAGGTTTACTCTATCTCGATTTATTTCGAAAAATGTGATTTTTTCATAACAATTTCTATGTTCAAAATGAAAGTTTATATAAAAAATTTCAAAATGTCAAAATTTCAAAAATGTTATTTCGTAGACCTCACTCGGGGCGTCGATCTCGACTAAGACCGCTACGCGGTAGGTTCGGTCTGTCTCGATCGATATCGGAAAATGTGATTTTTGTACTCGTTGGAAAAATTCAAAATCAAAATTTATACAAATTTTTTTAAAATTTCAAAATTCTGAAAATGCCACTTTGTAGTGCTGGTCGAGGCGCTACATCTCGCCGTATAACACAACTCGACAGGAGGTCGTCCTCTCTGCGCTAATCGGGTTTTTTCGTAGCCTCGTTTCAAAATCAAAGATGGCGGCCGCACGAAGAAAATTGAAGGAAATTTCAACTTTTAGGATTTTTCCCATAGAGTTGGGGGTATTCGGGTGGAAATGTCCATTGCACAATTTCGGTCCCGCTGCTGCTTCCCAAAGCGTGGAGTCCGAAAAATTACGTTTTTTTTGTAAAAAAATCCCTTTAAAAATTGGGAAAATGGAAAATTTATATGAATTTTTGGAGAAATTCCAATTTTTTTTTTGGCAGTCTCGTAACGGATTTCTCGGACTTCGAGTTGCCACAGACGCGAATCCATTTCGACGTTTTCGATTCGAATTATCGAGGTTTTTGCGGTTTTTTCGTTGTATTTTCAAAATCCAATATGGCGGCGGCGCGAAGGAAAAATCAACTTTTTGGAGTTTTTCCATAGAGAGAAGGGTTTTTGGGTGGAGATGACAGTTGCGCAATTACGGTCCCGCGGCTATTTCCCAAAGCGTGGGATCCGAAATATGAAACTTTTTTCGTTTCGAATGCGTTTTTTGGAAAAATTTCAAATTGAAAATTTATATGAATTTTTGGAGAAACTTAAAAATTTTTTTTGGCAATCTCGTAAAGGACGTCTAGGTCTTCGACTTACCGCAGACGCAAATCCATTCGGACGTTCGTGAGTCGAATTATCGAGGTTTGTGTGTTTTTTTGGTGGCATTTTCAAGATCCAATATGGCGGCCGGGCGAAGAAAATTTCTACTTTTTAGACTTTTCCCATAGAGAGACGATTCTCCGGTTGGAAAGAGGCGATGAAAAATTAACAAAAATCAAAAAATGAGAAAAATTAAGGAAGCCGAAAAAAACACTTTTTTCGTTTTGAGGGCGTTTTTTTGACCAAATTTCAAAGTGAAAATTATTACTAATTTTTGGAGAAACTTAATATTTTTTTTCTGCAATATCGTAAAGGACGTGCAGTCCTTGGACTCGCCGTAGACGGCCGTCGATTTGGACGTTCTCGATTGCGTCGAATGATCGTGGAAAATGTGCGTTTTTTCGACGTTCTCTAGATGCATTTTCAAAATCCAATATGGCGGCCGGGCGAAGAAAATTTCTACTTTTTGGAGTTTTCCCATAGACAGACGATTCTCCGGTTGGAAAGAGGCGATGAAAAATTAACAAAAATCAAAAAATGAGAAAAATTAAGGAAGCCGAAAAAAACACTTTTTTCGTTTTGAGGGCGTTTTTTTGACCAAATTTCAAAGTGAAAATTATTACTAATTTTTGGAGAAACTTAATATTTTTTTTCTGCAATATCGTAAAGGACGTGCAGTCCTTGGACTCGCCGTAGACGGCCGTCGATTTGGACGTTCTCGATTGCGTCGAATGATCGTGGAAAATGTGCGTTTTTTCGACGTTCTCTAGATGCATTTTCAAAATCCAATATGGCGGCCGCGCGAAGAAAATTTCTACTTTTTGGAGTTTTCCCATAGACAGACGATTCTCCGGTTGGAAATAGGCGATGAAAAATTAACAAAAATCAAAAAATGAGAAAAATTAAGGGAGCCGAAAATGACACTTTTTTCGAAAAAAATATTTCCTATCGAAAGTGGAAAAATGGAAAATTTCTATGATTTTTTTGGGAATTTCAAAATTTCAAAAATGCCATTTCGCAGCTGTCGCCGAGCTCTTCGATCGCTCCTCGGACCGAAACGCTCCGCTCCTATCCGTTCTCGAGTTATGTCGGTTTCCGCGTTTTCGTCGATGCGTTTTCGAACGCAATTTTGAATTTGAAAATAGAAAAAATTTCAACTTTTCGGAATTTTCCCATAGAGAGACGATTCTCCGGTTGGAAAGAGGCGATGAAAAGTTATCAAAAATCAAAAAATGAGAAAAATTTACTCAGCCGAAAAAAAAGAGCACTTTTTGAACTTTACGTGCGAAAAAAACGAATAAAACAAACGAATAGACGAAAATAAATTTTTCCACTCGATGCGCCATCTAATGCGGTGCGATAGTTCCCATACTTTGCACGCCCGTAACTCGATAGATAGCGGAGATGATGAACCGCGAAGGCCGAAAACGGGCAGTTACCAACTCCCTTTTAGGGTATATGACTAGAGCCCAGTGGGGTGGGGTGGTAGTGAGTTTTTTTTTTGCACATCTACTTTTACTCATTGTATGAAAGGGCACATCTACTTTCGTTGTTGTTCATTGTACTTTCATTGTAAACTATGTTAGATAGGTAGAGTAAATAGGTAGGTCGAGTGAGCCCATTCGGTGTTAGTCGCGCTAACGCGACTGAGTCGAGTCGAGAACGCGCTCATTTTCTTGTTCGACTTTTGCTTTTTACCCGCCTTCCCCTACGCGCCTCGCCACCTTCGATCTTTCGAAATAAATCGAAATCTTCTTCTTTGGAAATCGAGATCTTTCGAAATAATTAGATAGGTAGAGTAAATAGGTAGGTCGAGTGAGCCCATTCAGTGTTAGTCGCGCTAACGCGACTGAGTCGAGTCGAGAACGCGCTAATTTTCTTGTTCGATTTTCAAAATGTCAAAATTTCAAAAATGCCATTTTGTAGAGCTTAAGCGGGGTGTCGATCTCGCCAAAGACCGCAACGCGGTAGGTTTACTCTATCTCGTTCTTTTGTGAAAAATGTGATTTTTTGATAACAATTTCTATGTTCAAAATGAAAGTTTATATAAAAAATTTCAAAATGTCAAAATTTTGAAATAGCCATTTCGTAGAGATTATCAAGGCCGTCGTTCTGTCCAAACGCCGTAACGCTATAGGTTTACTTTATCACGATCTTTTTCGAAAAATGTGATTTTTTCATAATAATTTCTATGTTTAAAATGAAATTTTATATAAAATTTTTCAAAATGTCAAAATTTCAAAAATGCCATTTTGTAGAGCTTAAGTGGGGTGTCGATCTCGCCAAAGACCGCAACGCGGTAGGTTTACTCTATCTAGTTCTTTTGTGAAAAATGTGATTTTTTGATAACAATTTCTATGTTCAAAATGAAAGTTTATATAAAAAATTTCAAAATGTCAAAATTTTGAAATAGCCATTTCGTAGAGATTATCAAGGCCGTCGTTCTGTCCAAACGCCGTAACGCTATAGGTTTACTCTATCACGATCTTTTTCGAAAAATGTGATTTTTTCATAATAATTTCTATGTTTAAAATGAAATTTTATATAAAATTTTTCAAAATGTCAAAATTTCAAAAATGCCATTTTGTAGAGCGTACGCGGGGTGTCGATCTCGCCAAAGACCGCAACGCGGTAGGTTCACTCTATCTCGTTCTTTTGTGAAAAATGTGATTTTTTTATAATAATTTCTATGTTCAAAATGAAAGTTTATATAAAAAATTTCAAAATGTCAAAATTTCGAAAATGCCATTTCGTAGAGATTTCAAAGGCCTTCGTTCTGTCCGAACACCGCAACGCGGTAGGTTTACTCTATCTCGTTATTTTGTGAAAAATGTGATTTTTTCATAATAATTTCTATGTTTAAAATGAAATTTTATATAAAATTTTTCAAAATTTCAAAATTTCAAAAATGCCATTTTGTAGAGCTTAAGCGGGGTGTCGATCTCGCCAAAGACTGCAACGCGGTAGGTTTACTCTATCTCGTTCTTTTGTGAAAAATGTAATTTTTTCATAACAATTTCTATGTTCAAAATGAAAGTTTATATAAAAAATTTCAAAATGTCAAAATTTCGAAAATGCCATTTCGTAGAGATTTCAAAGGCCTTCGTTCTGTCCGAACACCGCAACGCGGTAGGTTTACTCTATCTCGTTATTTTGTGGAAAATGTGATTTTTTCATAACAATTTCTATGTTCAAAATGAAAGTTTATATAAAAAATTTCAAAATGTCAAAATATCGAAAATGCCATTTCGTAGAGATTTCAAAGGCCTTCGTTCTGCCCGAACACCGCAACGCGTTTAATTTACTCTATCACGGTCTTTTTCGATGTTCTCTAGATGCATTTTCAAAATCCAATATGGCCGCCGCCCGAAGGAAATTTCAACTTTTCGGAGTTTTCCCATAGAGAAACGATTCTCCGGTTGGAAAGAGGCGATGAAAAATTAACAAAAATCAAAAAATGAGAAAAATTAAGGGAGCCGAAAATGACACTTTTTTCGAAAAAAATATTTCCTATCAAAAGTGGAAAAATGGAAAATTTATATGAATTTTTGGAGAAATTCCAATTTTTTTTTGGCAGTCCCGTAACGGATTTCTCGGACTTCGAGTTGCCACAGACGCTAATCCATTTCGACGTTTTCGATTCGAATTATCGAGGTTTTTGCGGTTTTTTCGTTGTATTTTCAAAATCCAATATGGCCGCCGCCCGAAGGAAATTTCAACTTTTCGGGATTTTCCCATAGAGAGACGATTCTCCGGTTGGAAAGAGGCTATGAAAAATAAACAAAAATCAAAAAATGAGAAAAATTAAGGGAGCCGAAAAAAACACTTTTTTCGTTTTGGGGCGTTTTTTGGAAAAATTTCAAATTGAAAATTTATATGAATTTTTGGAGAAACTTGAAAATTTTTTTTGGCAATCTCGTAAAGGACGTCTAGGTCTTCGACTTACCGCAGACGCAAATCCATTCGGACGTTCGTGAGTCGAATTATCGAGGGATATGTGTTTTTTTGGTGGCATTTTCAAAATCCAATATGGCCGCCGCCCGAAGGAAATTTCACCTTTTCGGAGTTTTCCCATAGAGAGACGATTCTCCGGTTGGAAAGAGGCGATGAAAAATTAACAAAAATCAAAAAATGAGAAAAATTAAGGGAGCCGAAAAAAACACTTTTTTCGTTTTGAGGGCGTTTTTTTGACCAAATTTCAAAGTGAAAATTATTACTAATTTTTGGAGAAACTTAATATTTTTTTTCTGCAATATCGTAAAGGACGTGCAGTCCTTGGACTCGCCGTAGACGGCCGTCGATTTGGACGTTCTCGATTGCGTCGAATGATCGTGGAAAATGTGCGTTTTTTCGACGTTCTCTAGATGCATTTTCAAAATCCAATATGGCGGCCGGGCGAAGAAAATTTCTACTTTTTGGAGTTTTCCCATAGAGAGACGATTCTCCGGTTGGAAATAGGCGATGAAAAATTAACAAAAATCAAAAAATGAGAAAAATTAAGTCAGCCGAAAATGACACTTTTTTCGTTTCGAATGTGTTTGTTGGAAAAAATTCAAATTGAAAATTTATATGAATTTTTGGAGAAACTTGAAAATTTTTTTTGGCAATCTCGTAAAGGACGTCTAGGTCTTCGACTTGCCGCAGACGCAAATCCATTCGGACGTTAGTGAGTCGAATTATCGAGGTTTATGTGTTTTTTTGGTGGCATTTTCAAAATCCAATATGGCGGCCGGGCGAAGAAAATTTCTACTTTTTGGAGTTTTCCCATAGAAAGACGATTCTCCGGTTGGAAAGAGGCGATGAAAATTTAACAAAAATCAAAAAATGAGAAAAATTAAGTCAGCCGAAAATGACGAAAAAAACACTTTTTTCGTTTTGAGGGCGTTTTTTTGACCAAATTTCAAAGTGAAAATTATTACTAATTTTTGGAGAAACTTAATATTTTTTTTCTGCAATATCGTAAAGGACATGCAGTCCTTCGACTCGGCGTAGACGGCCGTCGATTTGGACGTTCTCGATTGCGTCGAATTATCGTGGAAAATGTGCGTTTTTTCGACGTTCTCTAGATGCATTTTCAAAATCCAATATGGCGGCCGGGCGAAGAAAATTTCTACTTTTTGGAGTTTTCCCATAGAGAGACGATTCTCCCGTTGGAAATAGGCGATGAAAAATTAACAAAAATCAAAAAATGAGAAAAATTAAGGGAGCCGAAAATGACACCTTTTTCGAAAAAAATATTTCCTATCGAAAGTGGAAAAATGGAAAATTTATATGATTTTTTTGGGAATTTCAAAATTTCAAAAATGCCATTTCGCAGCTCTCGCCGAGCCCTTCGATCGCTCCTTGGACCGAACGCTCCGCTCCTATCCGTTCTCGAGTTATGTCGGTTTCCGCGTTTTCGTCGATGCGTTTTCGAACGCAATATTGAATTTGAAAATCGAAAAAATTTCCACTTTTCGGAATTTTTCCATAGACGGAGCGTCGTCGAGATTAAGGCATAGCGAAAAAAGACTGACCGAATTGAGGAATAAAAAATCGTACAAAGCCGAAAAAAAAAGAGCACTTTTTGAACTTTACGTGCAAAAAAACGAATAAAACAAACGAATAAACGAAAAAAACTTTTATCCACTCGACGCGCCGTCTAATGCACTGCGAAAGTTCCCATACTTCGCCCGCGCGTAACTCGATAGATAACGGAGATAATGAACCCCGAAGGTTGAAAACGGGCAGTTACCAACTCCCTTTTAGGGTATATGATATATATATATATATATATATATATATATATATATATATATATATATATATATATATATATATATATATATATATATACATATACATATACATATACATATACATATACATATACATATACATATACATATACATATACATATACATATACATATACATATACATATACATATACATATACATATACATATACATATACATATACATATACATATACATATACATATACATATACATATACATATACATATACATATACATATACATATACATATACATATACATATACATATACATATACATATACATATACATATACATATACATATACATATACATATACATATACATATACATATACATATACATATACATATACATATACATATACATATACATATACATATATATATATATATATATATATATATATATATATATATATATATATATATATATATATATATATATATATATATATATATATGTATATATATATATATATACATATATATATATATATATATATATATATAGAATTGATCAATAAGATGATTATAAAGTAAATAATTATAAAAGCCACTTACATCGTGACGAAGGATTCCCTTAACCCCTCAAGCCCCGATTGGCCGATATCGGCCACAAACTGATTCAGCGTGACGGGCCCGTTTTAATTTTATTTTAATTTAATTTGTTGTATTTCATTATGTTTTATTATGTTCATATGTTTTATTTTAATTATGGGTACAGTGGTTTGGCAGTTATTAATGTTTTTGGTGAAACAGTGTCATAATTCAATTTTTTTACTAATTTTTACTAAAAATTTTTGTGACATCAACTTGTCAATCGGCTGAGGGGCGAGGCCTGAAGGGTTAATCGGATTCGGGAATGCTTTAGGTGTTAACGAGAATGATGAATGCCTCTCACTTGCGGAAAGAGGAGTAGGTTTAAGTTGGGCCCATTTTACTATACTAATTTAATAACTATCAATATTTCTATATATATATATATATATATATATATATATATATATATATATATATATATATATATATATATATATATATATATATATATATATATATATATATATATATATATATATATATATATATATATATATATATATATATATATATATATATATATATATATATATATATATATATATATATATATATATATATATATATATATATATATATATATATATATATATATATATATATATATATATATATATATATATATATATATATATATATATATATATATATATATATATATATATATATATATATATATATATATATATATATATATATATATATATATATATATATATATATATATATATATATATATATATATATATATATATATATATATATATATATATATATATATATATATATATATATATATATATATATATATATATATATATATAAATATATAAATATATATATATATATATATATATATATATATATATATATATATATATATATATATATATATATACCTCTTAGTTTATCCGTACAATACTAATCGAAACTATCGGCTAATCTACATTCTCTTGCTAAAGCTATGGAGCAGCTGGTTTATAACCAGTTTCTTCGTTATGTTACCGAAAACAGTTTTATTAACCCTTTTCAATCGACCAATTATTGAAGTTGAGCCAGCCAATCGGTTGGCAGCTCGTGCCTTCCTAGCGGTATTTAAACTTGGTATCACACAAAATGACAGTTCGGGGAAAATGGCTCACTTATAAACTAAGAGATAGTGGAAAATTAGATAACCTTAGTCATTTAATACCAAAAATACCAGTAGCGTTCGCGATGAGGCGAACTCAAATCAAGCATGTTTAAAACACGTCACCATGATACTCTAATTATTTGGACGAAAATGCCCTATCAAACATTTCTTTAATAATTATTGTCTTTACATAAGAGGTGGAGTAAGGCAGTCCCTTGGAATAAGGTACCTATAAATAATAATAAGCACCATTTTAGAATACCAATTATTCGGATTGACTTAATTTGCTTACAGATTTCATTATTTGGATTTTTCCCCAATCACAAATGACTCGAGTAATGAAACGGCTCATTATGACCCAAGTAATGTTAAGTACTAACTTTAGACATACATTAGGGTGGTGAAAATCATCCAGCCGGAAAATCGGCAACCTGCCGCACATATAAGATAGCCTAACTAACCATTAGTTGCAGTTTCATAATCCAATTGTGTCTGGGGAAAATTGATCCAAAAATTATCTGAGAAGCAATCGAAAACAGAGGAATGTCAAACTTCAATAGATATAAAGGTTTCAACTTTCCACTGCACGAAACCCTTCAAATAAGAAGTTCTCACCGCCGATCCATGACAACAGGAACATTAAGCAGGATACGGTAGTAACGTTTACAGTTGTTTAGCAAAATTCGCGCCAAAATATTTAACGTTTTAATAACTTTTCGAAAAAAGTCGAATAAGTCAGAAAAGTTGAAAAAGTCGAAGAAGGCGAAACAGTCGAAAAAGTCAAGTAAAAAAATTCAACTAAGTAAAAAAAGTCAAAAAAGGTCAAAAAAGTCGACAAAGTAAAAAAAAACAAAAAAGCCGAAAAAGCCAAAAAAGTCGGAAAAGTCAACAAGTCAAAAAAATCGGAAAAATCAAAAAGGTCGGAAAAGTCGAAAAAGTCGACAAAAGCAAAAAGTCGAATAAGTCAGAAAAGTCGAAAAAGTCGAAAAAGTCGGAAAAGTCGAGAAAGGCGAAAAAGTGTTAACCTGCTAACCGAGAAGTAGATAGATAGTTTAGGCATTGGTAATGCGGGTCTGAAATCACTACCGTCGAAACTCCCTTTAAGATGATAGCAAGAGTCTAGTTACATTTGGTTTGAACCTAGTAAATAAATAAATATAAACTGACCTGTTCCCGGTTCGGAAACAGAAGTAGAGACTGCAGAGCTTATGGCAGTGGACTTCACTCGTGAAGTAGGTGGAAGTGGACTCTTCATTGAAGTCGTTGATGTAGGAGCACTCGACACCGCGGTAACTGTCGACAGACTGGATGTCACGACAACGCTAGCATTCAACTGCGGTGTTGTCGTTGTCGAAGTGACTGTAGACAACAGGGTAGTGGAATTTGACACAACAGGAGAGACTTCGCCCGCATCGGACGGCGCGTCTGCCTTAGGCTTTGCTGCATTTTGAGCCGCCTGTCTTTCGTAGGTAGAGTTCACAGAAGCTTGCGTGGTTTGCGACGGTTGCGATTCGGCGGCCGGCATGACCCATTGTTGATCCTGAATGATTATAACCAGAGGAACGTGCATCTGCGTCGATGGCACCGTTTTCAACTGCGGCGTTGCAATTTGCTGCTGTGGCATTTGCTGCATATGTTGCATCTGCTTTTGCTGCGGTTGTGGTTGCACTAATATCTGCTGGGGTGGCTGTTCTTGTTGCTGCTGCTGTTGTTGATCCAGTGTCTGTGTTTAAAACAAACAAGATATTGTTATTTAAGTATAAGACTTTAAAATCGACTTCATAAAGACTTTAAAATCGAGTAAGACGCCGATTTATGATAATAATGACTTCCTAATTGCCCAAGTTGTCCTCAATATTTAAGCGGAACCACCTGCATTTTCTGCGAGGACACAAATTCAAACTTGAAAAAACACAATTCCACACCAATTCCTGAAACACTTCCTAGCCAACCAAACTGTTGACCATTGGAACAGTTTACCCGATGAAGTGGTCGAAGCCTGTAGTGCCAACGTATTTAAAAACAGACTAGAGGTAAATTTTAAAACGGATTTTAAATAAACTCTGTATTAAATTCAGATATATCAGCAATTATGATGCATGTCTGTAAGACATAATAATAATAAAATGTTTCATAACCCACGTTCAATCTTTTAATGCATGACCAATTCATGGAATTCAATTTGCTCAACGCCATTTTCAATAATGATAATATTCATTCTCCAAGGGAAATAATATACTTCTGTAATTTCAAACCAAAAGAAGTATACAATAACTTGGATTATAACAATCTCATAAATTAAAATGAGTGACTCTGAGTAGGATACAAATGATTAATTGTTAGCTATGGCAGCTAAATTTCTTTCTTTTTGCTTCTGGTGCCTTTTTCTCACTTTGACTTTCGCACAGATCGCTTATCTGAGCGATAATGAATTTTCATAAGTTGTATCAATTAAAACGAAGTGAAGAAGCAAACTCGATATTGCTAGAGATGATTAGCGCTATGCACTTTCTATAATTTAACCAAGAATTGAAAATCTTGTTTGAAATATACAAAATAAAAATTACAAAAAAACCTTTGTGATTTTTATAACATTTTTTTATTTTTTATTTTTAATTAAAATAAGACAGGTGGTGTGGGATTTTTCTTTTGGCAGCTGGGAGGCATGATAAAAATAACATTGGGAATTCCTATTATAGTTAGATGAAGAGCATCAAATTGCTCATGTCTTTTAAATAACTGGCTTTCTTCCCATATTACCTGTTTAGTGTAAGCGCTTAGGTCAAAATAACTAAATATTCCTTACAGAAAATGGTTCCTCATCTGATGAGTCCTCTTGTATTACGATTGTTTCAACATGAGTTAATATGTCGGGTTTAACCGTCGCTTTTGGAAGGCCTTTGTCAACCGATGATGATGAAGGCAGAGAAGATGAGACTGCAGTGGGATCTGATGAAACTGTAACAAGAGAATTGACTAAATTAGATGAGTGTTTTTAAAACGTGTCATGTTTCGAAAAAGTTTCGTTCCTCATTTCATCGTTTCCCCGAATTGTGCTTCACATTTGAAATGTTTGTTTAGCTGTGCCAGCCAAAAGTAGCTCTCTCTATAGTCAGAGCCCGCTAGTACGTTGTTTGAGGTAAACAACAACAGGAATAATCTCCTCCTTGGTAGACCACTTGGGGTACAGGCAATGGCACATATGCTACTATTTTGGTCATACTAAAAGTTTCCGATATCTGTTGTAAAAATGTTTTCATTGTTTTACAAAGATAATTCTTCACAATATAATTGATTCCCTGAAACTATTGTATAAAGCCGTTGCCCCAGTTTTCTTTGGAAGTTTTTTCAAAGACCTTTCGGAACGAAGACACTCCATCACTTTCCATATTCAATAACCAGACATACACTTACACAAATGTTACATGTTCACATACATACACACACTTCATAATAGGGTAAGAGGTTATCGTAAGATAATAAACCCTACAATTGTGAACTGACACTATAAAGAGTAATAACACCTTCCGAGCTTGTAAATAGTATATATATATATATATATATATATATATATATATATATATATATATATATATATATATATATATACCTCTTAGTTTATCCGTACAATACTAATCGAAACTATCGGCTAATCTACATTCTCTTGCTAAAGCTATGGAGCAGCTGGTTTATAACCAGTTTCTTCGTTATGTTGCCGAAAACAGTTTTATTAACCCTTTTCAATCGACCAATTATTGAAGTTGAGCCAGCCAATCGGTTGACAGCTCAAGCCTTCCTAGCGGTATTTAAACTTGGTATCACACAAAATGACAGTTCGGGGAAAATGGCTCACTTATAAACTAAGAGATAGTGGAAAATTTGATAACCTTAGTCATTTAATACCAAAAATACCAGTAGCGTTCGCGATGAGGCGAACTCAAATCAAACATGTTTAAAACACGTCACCATGATACTCTAATTATTTGGACGAAAATGCCCTATCAAACATTTCTTTAATAATTATTGTCTTTACATAAGAGGTGGAGTAAGGCAGTCCCTTGGAATAAGGTACCTATAAATAATAATAAGCACCATTTTAGAATACCAATTATTCGGATTGACTTAATTTACTTACAGATTTCATTATTTGGATTTTTCCCCAATCACAAATGACTCGAGTAATGAAACGGCTCATTATGACCCAAGTAATGTTAAGTACTAACTTTAGACATACATTAGGGTGGTGAAAATCATCCAGCCGGAAAATCGGCAACCTGCCGCACATACATATAAGATAGCCTAACTAACCATTAGTTGCAGTTTCATAATCCAATTGCGTCTGGGGAAAAATTGATCCAAAAATTATCTGAGAAGCAATCGAAAACAGAGGAATGTAAGGTAGTTACTGCATAATGAGTTTGTACACAATATATTTATTTTTTAATAAAATAATTGACTTTAATAAAATAATAAAATAATTTAATTTTTAATAAAATAAATGACGACACTGTGTTGCTATTCTACAGCGACACATGGACGTCTTCGTTTGACAGGGCGACTGCGGGGCTGAAGCTGGCTAATAGATGGCTTGACAATAATCTTTTGACGTTAAACGAGTACAAGACTAAATATATGACCTTTAGCATCGACAATAGACATCATCCCAATACTAACCACCATATTACGTCACATAAATGCGACTACATGAACTGTACATGTTTACCACTTGAACGCACGAACACAATAAAATATCTAGGAATAGTCATTGACCAAAATCTAAAATGGACACAACACATTGAGGCTACGACTAAACGGACTAGAAAGTTGATTTATATATTTAAAAATATAAGAAGCATACTTAACATTAACCTACTACGGACTGTTTACTATGCACTGGCGCAGACTCTACTTACATACGGACAAATCGGTTGGGGCGGTATGGCAAGAACAAATCTTGACCCACTGGTCAAAGCGCAAAAGGCTTTGCTCAGAGTCATTAACAAGAAGCCATATCGCTCCCCGTCAGACGACCTATATACAGACTTTAAATTTTTTGACGTACGCCAACTATACATACGCGCTGTTCTGGTGCGCTATCGGAGGGACCTCATGATGAACACGGATAAAGACAAACCAGAGCACAAACACAACACTAGACACAAAGACAAACAGATTCAACCAAAAATGAGGACTGTATACGGACAACGACACTACGCATATCTCGGACCTAAACTCTATAATATATTTAACTCGTACACAGGACAGATCTTAAACATAACCGACAACCAGTTCAAGACACGGGTGTCTCATTGGCTCTCAAATTATACTAGAGATGAATGCGAAAGTATGATATATTAAAATATTTTATTTCTAACCACAAATTATAGGATATATAGATGTAAATTATGGATATACAGATTATAAAATGTTATATTTTATTATGTTATACTATATTATATATTATAAATATGATACATTATTTTATATGTTATAACATATGATATTATATTATATAGTAATATGTTATATTATATTATTTATATTATATTATGCTAAATTATATTACGTATTGTTTTTTTAAGACGGAAGAAGGACAGCAGGCAATGCGTACAGGCTCAGCAAATAATACCACAGAACTTTGTATCCATCACCCCAACACAGGCGTATATCTAGTGGGGTGATGTAATCCTGACAAGTTAATGCCCTTTCGCGATTTTCTTCACATGTATTCTTTAAATTGTGTTAAAAAATGAACGCAATCTTTTTTATGTAACTATAAAAAATACGATAAATAAATAAAAAAATTTTTTTTTTTAAATCTTGACCAAAATTAAGCTTCCATATTTTTTATGGAGGACTATAAATGGCTCAACAATAAATTATTGGTTTAACAAAAATAATACAAACAATTTTTTTCTTTACGTTGCATGGACCATTTCTGACGGCATGCATCCCATTTTAAGATAATGGCCATGTCATTGTGTACTAGTCTATTGTTTCAATAAGAAAAAAAAAGAGCTCAAAATCCTTGGCTTTGACCACATTACAATAAATAAAGAAACCCTGAGGTCAGAGCGAAGACAAAAGTGAAGGTGCTAGATATGTAATGCTTTTGGCTAAATTGTGTTAAATATACCATCCTGACAAGAAATAAACAAAGATTTCAGCGGTAACAAGATCTAAGTTATCAGATTTCCGGCAGGCTTGATTCCCCTGCATTGCGTTGTTGCCACATTAAAAAAAACTACTTTAATTGGCTGGCCATTAATAAAAAATGTAATAAAATGCTTGAAGTATGGAAATATGTGATGATATTAAAAAGTACCTAGGTATTTACAAAAAAATATATGCTTTATTTATTATTATTATTATACGCAATAATATGTTTCTTACGTCGAGCTAGAATTGGCAGCGCGCGCGGCGATTCAGCGGATTATTAAACTTGTACTGTAAATTACATATACTAACCCATCATAGCCTTATTTTGTAAGTGTTGTGCTTGTACAGCGGCTGCTTGTTGCTGCCCATGCTGTTGAGCCTGATGTGCCTGAAATTGTTGCACTGCCAGTTGTTGCTGTTGCACCTGTTGCCGTTGTAGTTGCTGCTGCTGACCAAAAAATCATTGATTTATTATTTCTTTTAAAATAATATCCAGATCAGAGTATTAACAACTACTGCGTTTGTTTGTTTGTTTTATTTGATATACATACACCCTTGTTCAGAAAATAGCCAAACATTTTGTATAACGCGCTGACAGAGCATCTATGTGACATGCGGTCGACTGTATTATTATCGAAAATAGTAAACGCGTTGAAATCATTCGGAAATAAAAGTGATAGATAGTGCCGGATATTTAGAATTTTCATTGCTGCATACACAACGCGGCCAAAAAATACCTCATAATTTATTACGACATGCTTTAGTGAAATCAGAGGGGAGGGGATGCCTTTGTAAATTTTGTCTGTACGAAGTGAGGGATATACCTATACTATAAAAAAACACAACGGTATAGTGATATTATTTATTCTCTGACAAGGTGTTTCAGGTCTCAGGGCAAATTTGGAGGAGAACAATTATGATGCAAATGATCACTTGCAACACCTGCGCGAAAAATTCGCAAAAAGGAGATCAGAATTATGACAAGACAATAATCCTATAGTTTTAATGATGATTATAATAATATAGGGAATAGCCGATCGCTTAGCTACCTACAACTGGGCTTAGTTTTAGACCGATTGCAGCTTACCAAATCATATCACTGTCATTCCGCAGTTTCTTTTCTCTTCATTTATTTTTCCCAAATCTACAATGAAAGGTTGCCATTTTGACACCATTGATGACATTAAAACAAACTCATAATAGGCATTGATAATCATTTCAAAAGAATATGACATCGAAGACTATCGCAGTTGTTTGACATTTTAAAAAATAAGGCTAAAACAGATTTACCAAACGAAATTTGTAACACTGTTGTTTCGGCAAAGTCGTAACGGCCATTATCCAGTTGTCCAGAGTAGACAGAATAAATGTTAGTTATCATTCCACCGTTGTTATGTGAGTAGGTGGTAAACTACACTGGACAACGGCGGTTGCAATATCGTTGAAACGTTGGGTGCTACAAACTTCACGCGGTAAATCTGTTATTGTCTTATTTACAATATTTCAAAAGAATCTTGCTGGTATAAGATGAACTTAAGAAATTTTAAGGAGACTAAACAATAATCTTTAAGTTGAATAAATAATAAAACAGTCAAGTGCGTGTTTGACTGTGCCTTCTGAAGCAGGAGATTCCTTCTATAAACCATTCAACAGAAATTGACTAGCAAGTAAATATATTAAAAGAATAAAAAACACGACTACCTTAACAAAAAGTTAACTGTTGTATTTATGATTATTTCTATTACGGTTTTTTAATGAAATATGTGTGGTGTATGTATTTATCCATATATGATAGAAATATGTATATTTCCGGAATGTACTTAATAAGACCTTTCATTTGACACTAAACTCGATATATTTATGTTAATTTATTGACATTTGGTCATTTAGTAACTACTTACTTGATATTTGGACAGTTAAGGTATCCGATGACACTCGGGATTACAACGATTCTAACAATACCACACACCTCTAAATCGGTTGAAGTGTTTAGAAGTTATGGTGGAATAGAGAAACGGAAACATACATAGATAAACCCTAAACATATTACACTCACTTTTTATAGGGCAGTCGTTTTAAAACACAATTTTTATTTCAAAATTATAATATACCTGAGGTAGGTTGTGTCCGATGGCTTGCATGGCTTGATGCTGCTGAGTTTGAGGCAGTGTTGCCATTTGGCCTATTGTTGGCGGTGGCATTGTTGATTGCTGTAAAACAAGCCATGATTTTGGTATGTAGCTTTGCTTCGATAACCGTATTGCATAAATCACAACAAGTTAATTGGTTTTAGTTATATACCATACTAGAGGCAGGTACCCGTGGTCCCGCCTGTGATAAGTAAAATAAAATGATATTATAATTATATGAATACCAGCTCAGCAATACTAACGATATTTTAGTAGGACCCTACTCAGCTCACATAAAACTATGAACTGCAGCAGACGTCTGCGCGTCTGTCATATTGGCCTCGAGATGTTTGTCTTAAATGCTGGATATCAAATTCCTAATACTATTATCGGAAGGCATGCCATTTACTGATAAGTTAAATACAGGTTACTGATAAGTTAAATACTGTGTCTCGGCAAAATAGTTGTATTTAGAATTAACTACCAATAATATTAATATTTAAATATTCATAGTACCGTAAACATTGCACACAGCAAAGCCGTGAATATATGTATTCTACAGTTTTGAATAAGGGAATCACCAACATAGCATATTAAAGAAACCATGGAAACGAGAGAAACCATGGAAACAAGAGGCAAGGAAAATACCAACAAAAACAAAAGTAACATATTTTGTTTGAAAAAATTTTCATTCTTTCACGCATATACAATGTAACAAATAGAAATAATTGAATTTATAATTTATTTGAGCCACATTGAAAGTGGAATTATAAAGTGACAAGAAAACAGTTTTTTATTCAACCTTCAAGCGGTAGAGACAAATATAATAGAGTCAGTGTTCGGAAAACTTTCGATAATTGAGTGCACAAGAGAGAACTTCGCGAGACCAGACTTCGACAGGACCGAGTTTATAACCCGACCCCGACGATATCTACGCTTCGCAGGACAGTACTGCTCTTCAAACGGTAAGCGACAATAACAGCTTATACCTTGATGCCTCAATTATGCGAGCGGCTAGATTTACAAACTAGTGGAGAATAGATCGATCTAATAGGAAAAGAGATCGCTGCGGAATCTGCAAAAGGAGACCGTACGATACAAGAGCTTAAGGTCACCGTGTATCGCAACTCGCCGAGGAGAGACACGCCTCTACGAGTACCTGGTGTGCCATCGGCAGTAAAACGCCGGTTCACATCACCCCTGGGTGCCACCAAAATTGCACCTTGTCGTTCTATGGCTACCCTAAAATAAGGTGGCAGATTTTCGATCGGTTTAACCGCTGACCGCTGGATTTGCCACTACACTCTGTAAAACGTGACAAAACTGAGGTTGTTTCTCAAAACTACCTATTTATTAAAATGCATGATTACATTTGACAGTCAAACTTTATTAGTGATTTAAAAGATGATACCTAAGTCTGTCCGCAAGTCGGACATCCAACCCATCTTATTTATACGTAAAACATCCCCAAATCTAATCACGGGACTCCTTCGTCACTATGTAAGTGGCATTTACTATTATTATTTTCTTCATAATCATCACTAATAAAATAATAAATAAAACAAATACGTAATAAATTAAAAAACTCGTCAGCGAATTATTTCAAGAATATACAAAAAACTATCAAATATAAGTTGCATGAGTTGAAATACTGGTACTATTGAAGTTTTGTTATAATAATATTAGATATACAGAATTATATAATATAACATTCATAGTCCTGAAAAGAGACCCAATGATATCGAAATCTGGGCAGAAGAATAACATTTGAAATAATGGAAATATTACAATAAAAGAACAAGAAAAGTAATTCCTCACCTGCAAAAAATATAACTGAGGTAGGTTGTGTCCGATGGCTTGCATGGTTTGATGCTGCTGAGTTTGAGGCAGTGTTGCCATTTGGCCTATTGTTGGCGGTGGCATTGTTGATTGCTGTAAAACAAGCCATGATTTTGGTATGTAGCTTTGCTTCGATAACCGTATTGCATAAATCACAACAAGTTAATTGGTTTTAGTTATATACCATACTAGAGGCAGGTACCCGTGGTCCCGCCTGTGATAAGTAAAATAAAATGATATTATAATTATATGAATACCAGCTCAGCAATACTAACGATATTTTAGTAGGACCCTACTCAGCTCACATAAAACTATGAACTGCAGCAGACGTCTGCGCGTCTGTCATATTGGCCTCGAGATGTTTGTCTTAAATGCTGGATATCAAATTCCTAATACTATTATCGGAAGGCATGCCATTTACTGATAAGTTAAATACAGGTTACTGATAAGTTAAATACTGTGTCTCGGCAAAATAGTTGTATTTCGAATTAACTGCCAATAATATTAATATTTAAATATTCATAGTACCGTAAACATTGCACACAGCAAAGCCGTGAATATATGTATTCTACAGTTTTGAATAAGGGAATCACCAACATAGCATATTAAAGAAACCATGGAAACGAGAGAAACCATGGAAACAAGAGGCAAGGAAAATAACAACAAAAACAAAAGTAACATATTTTGTTTTAAAAAATTTTCATTCTTTCACGCATATACAATGTAACAAATAGAAATAATTGAATTTATAATTTATTTGAGCCACATTGAAAGTGGAATTATAAAGTGACAAGAAAACAGTTTTTTATTCAACCTTCAAGCGGTAGAGACAAATATAATAGAGTCAGTGTTCGGAAAACTTTCGATAATTGAGTGCACAAGAGAGAACTTCGCGAGACCAGACTTCGACAGGACCGAGTTTATAACCCGACCCCGACGATATCTATGCTTCGCAGGACAGTACTGCTCTTCAAACGGTAAGCGACAATAACAGCTTATACCTTGATGCCTCAATTATGCGAGCGGCTAGATTTACAAACTAGTGGAGACTAGATCGATCTAATAGGAAAAGAGATCGCTGCGGAATCTGCAAAAGGAGACCGTACGATACAAGAGCTTAAGGTCACCGTGTATCGCAACTCGCCGAGGAGAGACACGCCTCTACGAGTACCTGGTGTGCCATCGGCAGTAAAACGCCGGTTCACATCACCCCTGGGTGCCACCAAAATTGCACCTTGTCGTTCTATGGCTACCCTAAAATAAGGTGGCAGATTTTCGATCGGTTTAACCGCTGACCGCTGGATTTGCCACTACACTCTGTAAAACGTGACAAAACTGAGGTTGTTTCTCAAAACTACCTATTTATTAAAATGCATGATTACATTTGACAGTCAAACTTTATTAGTGATTTAAAAGATGTTACCTAAGTCTGTCCGCAAGTCGGACATCCAACCCATCTTATTTATACGTAAAACATCCCCAAATCTAATCACGGGACTCCTTCGTCACTATGTAAGTGGCATTTACTATTATTATTTTCTTCATAATCATCACTAATAAAATAATAAATAAAACAAATACGTAATAAATTAAAAAACTCGTCAGCGAATTATTTCAAGAATATACAAAAAACTATCAAATATAAGTTGCATGAGTTGAAATACTGGTACTATTGAAGTTTTGTTATAATAATATTAGATATACAGAATTATATAATATAACATTCATAGTCCTGAAAAGAGACCCAATGATATCGAAATCTGGGCAGAAGAATAACATTTGAAATAATGGAAATATTACAATAAAAGAACAAGAAAAGTAATTCCTCACCTGCAATTGCTGCGTCATGGGCATCGTCAACAGGCATCCCTGTTGTAAGTGACAAAACTGTAAAAAGTGACAAAACTGAAGTTGTTTCTCAAAACTATCTATTTATTGACATGAATGATCACATTTGACAGTCAAACTTTATTACTGATTGAAATGATTTAAATTAAATTTAAAATTATATGATTTATTTTTATTTCTAAAAGATGATACCTACTTGTCTTACCGCAAGCCAGACATCTAACCCATCTCATTTATACGTAAAGCATCCCCAAATCCAATCACGGGACTCCTTCGTCACTATGTAAGTGGCATTTATTATTATTATTTTCTTCATAATCATCACTCTAGCGAATTATTTCAATAATATACAAAAAAACAATCAAAACTAAGTTGTGTGAGTTGAAATACTGGTACTGTTGAAGTTTTGGTATAATAATATTGGATATACTGAATTATATAATATAAAATTCATTGTCCTAAAAAGGAGACTCAAGGATATCGAAGATGGGCAGTAAAAAAAACATTTGAGATAATGGAAACATAACAATAAAAGACTATAACAAGAAAAGTAATTCCTCACCTGCAATTGCTGCGTCATGGGCATCGTACCGAGAGTCTGTCCTTGGTTCATAGAGACAACAGGCATCCCACCCTGTTGCATCGTTGGCATAGTCATACCTTGCAAAAAAAATAGACGTCAGGCATAGATGTCCGTATTTTGCTTCCCAAAATTGTCCAGATGATGAAAAGAATTGAAAGATGTCTTCAGTTTCAGCAATAGTCATGTCAGATAATTAGTAAGGAAGTTACTGCACAATAAGTTTTGTACACAATATATTTACTTATTAATAAAATAATTCTTGACCAAAATAAAACTTAAAGTTTTTTTTATCGAGAACTTTAAGTGGCTTCACAATAAATTATTGGTTTAACAAAAATGATACAAGCAATTTTTTTCTTCGAGTTGAAGAAAAATGCTTTTTTTATTATTATTATATGCAATAAAATGTTTCTTATGTCGAGCAAGAATTGGATCATTTAGCAGCGATTCAGCAAATTATCAAACATGTACTGTAAATTACATATACTAACCCATCATAGCCTTATTTTGTAAGTGCTGTGTTTGCACAGCGGCTACTTGTTGCTGCCCTTGCTGTTGAGCCTGCTGATGTGTCTGAAATTGTTGCACTGCCAGTTGTTGCTGTTGAACCTGTTGCCATTGTAGTTGCTGCTGCTGACCAAAAAATCATTGATTTATTATTTCTTTTAAAATAATATACAGATCAGAGCATTAACCACTATTATGTTTGTTTGTTTGTTTTATTTGATATATATACACCCTTGTTCATAAAGTAGCCAAACATTTTGTATAACGCGGTGACGGAGCATCTATGTGACATGCGGTTGACTGTATTGCGTCAACCACACTGTTAAAAACTTGTTTAATTACCCTATTATTGTTCTTTCAGTGAAAGTAAGTCCCCCCCCCCACGCTCCCCCCTCTGACTCCACACAAAGTTCCAAAAATTAAACGAAAGAGAGGAATATGTAAGCGCAGGTGCAAGGGGGAGAGGGGAGGAAACATTGTATCCAGTTGTAAACAAAACAGGGCTGGCTGGCAGATCAAGCGCATTTTGCTAAGCGTACTATCTATTTTGTCCTTATTATATATAATACTCCAGTACACTCGTAGGTACTCAGCTCACTTCAGGATTATCCTAACCGGGAGTATCCTCCGCATAGGTGTCCATTTCCCACACTCTAATTTCCCCTGTCTTACGCTCGTATCTGCGTGTTATTATCGAAATAGGAAAAGCGTTGAAATCATTCGGAAATAAAAGTGACATATTACACTCATTTTTTGTTGGGCAGTCGTGTTAAAACACGATTTTTATTTCAAAATTATAATATAACTGAGGTAGGTTGTGTCCGATGGCTTGCATGGCTTGTTGCTGCTGAGTTTGTGGCAGTGTTGCCATTTGGCCTATTGTTGGCGGTGGCATTGTTAATTGCTGTAAAACAAGCCATGATTTTGGTATGTAGCTTTGCTTCGATAACGGTATTGCATAAATCACAACAAGTTAATTGGTTTTAGTCATATACCATACTAGAGGCAGGTACCCGTGGTCCCGCCTGTGATGGGTAAATTAAATGTGATATTATAATTATATGAATACCAGCTCAGCAATACTAACGATATTTTAGTAGGACCCTACTCAGCTCACATAAAACTATGAACTGCAGCAGACGTCTGCACGTCTGTCATATTAGCCTCGAGATGTTTGTCTTAAATGCTGGAAATCAAATTCCTAATACTATTATAGGAAGCCATGCCATTTACTGATAACTTAAATATAGGTTATTCTCTGTAAAAAGTGACAAAACTGAAGTTGTTTCTCAAAACTATCTATTTATTGACATGAATGATCACATTTGACAGTCAAACTTTATTACTGATTGAAATGATTTAAATTAAATTTAAAATTATATGATTTATTTTTATTTCTAAAAGATGATACCTACTTGTCTTACCGCAAGCCAGACATCTAACCCATCTCATTTATACGTAAAGCATCCCCAAATCCAATCACGGGACTCCTTCGTCACTATGTAAGTGGCATTTATTATTATTATTTTCTTCATAATCATCACTCTAGCGAATTATTTCAATAATATACAAAAAAACAATCAAAACTAAGTTGTGTGAGTTGAAATACTGGTACTGTTGAAGTTTTGGTATAATAATATTGGATATACTGAATTATATAATATAAAATTCATTGTCCTAAAAAGGAGACTCAAGGATATCGAAGATGGGCAATAAAAAAAACATTTGAGATAATGGAAACATAACAATAAAAGACTATAACAAGAAAAGTAATTCCTCACCTGCAATTGCTGCGTCATGGGCATCGTACCGAGAGTCTGTCCTTGGTTCATAGAGACAACAGGCATCCCACCCTGTTGCATCGTTGGCATAGTCATACCTTTAAAAAAAATAGACGTCAAGCATAGGTGTCTGTATTTTGCTTTCTAAAATTGTCCAGATGATCGAAAGTATTAAAAGATCTCTTTAGTTTCAGCAAAAGTCAAGGCAGATAATTAGGAAGGATAATAATGGCCATGTCACAGTGTACTAGTCTATTGTTTCAATAAGAAAAAAAAGAGCTCAAAATCCTTGGCTTTGACCACATTACAAAAAATAGAGAAACACTGAGGTCAGAGCGAAGACAAAAGTGAAGGTGCCAGATATGAAATGGGAATGAGCAGGACGTATTGTCGCCTTGGCAGTGAAGTTACCTAAGCCACCCTTTTGGCTAAATTGTGTTGAATATACCATCCTGACGAGAAATAAACAAAGATTTTAGCGGTAAAAAGATCAAAGTGATCAGATTTCCGGCAGGCTGGATTCCCCTGCATTGCGTTGTTGCCACATTAAAAAAAAACTAAAACTCGGCTGGTCTCGACCGTCAGGCTATGATGACTTTAATTGGCTGGCCATTAATAAAAAATGTAATAAAATGCTTGAAGTATGGAAATATGTGATGATATTATAAAGTACCTAGGTATTCATAAAAATAATAAAAATGCTTTATTTATTATTATTATTATATGCAATCATATTATGTTTCTTACGACGAGCTAGAAGTGGCAGCGATTCAGCGGATTATTAAACTTGTACTGTAAATTACATATACTAACCCATCACAGTGTTATTTTGTAAGTTCTGTGCTTGTACAGCGGCTGATTGTTGCTGCCCATGCTGTTGATCCTGCTGATGTGTCTGGAATTGTTGCACTGCCAGTTGATG
Organism: Micropterix aruncella; assembly: GCA_944548615.1. Classification (NCBI taxonomy): domain Eukaryota; kingdom Metazoa; phylum Arthropoda; class Insecta; order Lepidoptera; family Micropterigidae; genus Micropterix; species Micropterix aruncella. The sequence goes on from OX155980.1 coordinate 9,441,919, forward strand.
CTGTTGCACCTGTTGCCGTTGTAGTTGCTGCTGCTGACCAAAAAATCATTGATTTATTATTTCTTTTAAAATAATATCCAGATCAGAGTATTAACAACTACTGTGTTTGTTTGTTTGTTTTATTTGATATACATACACCCCTGTTCAGAAAATAGCCAAACATTTTGTATAACGCGGTGACGGAGCATTTATGTGACATGCGGTTGACTGTATTGCTTCAACCACACTGTTGAAATCTCGTTTAATTACCCTATTATTGTTCTTCCAGTGAAAGTAAGTCCCCCCCCCCCCCCCGCTCCCCCCTCTTACCTACTACACACCAAGTTGCAAAAAAATTAATGAAAGAGAGGAATATGTAAGCGCAGGTACAAGGGGGAGAGGGGAGGGAACATTGTATCCAGTTGTAAACAAAACTACTACGTACTACCTGTTTTGTCCTTATTATATACTCCAGTACACGCGTAGGTACTCAGCTCACTTCAGGATTGTTTCTGATTGTAACACTGTTGTTTCGGCAAAGTCGTAACGGCCATTATCCAGTTGTCCAGGGTAGACAGAATTAATGTTAGTTATCATTCCACCGTTGTTCTGTGAATAGTGATGAACTACACTGGACAACGGCGGTTGCAATACCGTTGAAACGTTGGGTGCTACAAACTTCACGCAGTAAATCTGTTATGGTCTTATTTATAACATTTCAAAAGAATCTTGCTGGTATAAGATGAAATGATGAAATTTTAAGGGAACTAAACAATAATCTTTAAGTTGAATAAATAATAAAACAGTCAAGTGCGGGTTTGACGATAAAAAATACGACTGCTATTACAGAAAGTGAACTCTAGTATTTATAATTATTTTTATTACGTTTTTTATTAAATATGTGTGGTTTATGTATTTATTCATATATATATATATATATATATATATATATATATATATATATATATATATATATATATATATATATATATATATATATATATATATATATATATATATATATATACATACATACATACATACATACATACATACATACATACATACATACATACATACGTACGTACGTACGTACGTACGTACGTACGTATGTATGTATGTATATATATATATATACGTATGTATGTATATATATATATATATACGTATGTATGTATATATATATATATATATACGTACGTACGTACGTACGTACGTATATATATATATATATATACGTACGTACGTACGTACGTACGTACGTACATACATACATACATACATACATACATACATACATACATACATACATACATACATACATACATACATACATACATACATACATACATACATACATACATACATACATACATACATACATACATACATACATACATACATACATACATACATACATACATACATACATACATACATACATACATACATACATACATACATACATACATACATACATACATACATACATACATACATACATACATACATACATACATACATACATACATACATACATACATACATACATACATACATACATACATACATACATACATACATACATACATACATACATACATACATACATACATACATACATACATACATACATACATACATACATACATACATACATACATACATACATACATACATACATACATACATACATACATACATACATACATACATACATACATACATACATACATACATACATACATACATACATACATACATACATACATACATACATACATACATACATACATACATACATACATACATACATACATACATACATACATACATACATACATACATACATACATACATGACATACATACATACATACATACATACATACATACATACATACATACATACATAACTCCGCCAACTGGGACTGCATTATGAGTTCTCTCACCGCAATGAATGTACCAGGATATCTACGAAGGACGGTAGCAAGCTACTTCACTGATAGGGTCCTGAAATACGACACGGAGACGGGCCCGAAAGAATACAGGGTCACAGGGGGGGTGCCTCAGGGCTCGGTTCTGGGCCCACTTCTATGGAATGTCATGTACGACGGGCTACTGAGACTAGTACTACCAAGGGAAGTCAAACTCACGGCATATGCAGATGACGTGGCTCTGGTGATCGTCGCAAAACATCTCGAAGAGATAAATCTGGCTTTTGATACCACCTTTGAGATAATCAGTCAGTGGATGGACACAGTTGGCCTGAAGCTGGCAGAACACAAGACTGAGGCAGTTCTCATTACCAGTAGGAAACAGCTAGAAACCATCACACTACGAGTTGGAGCCCATGAAATCACATCTCAGCCGTTTATTCGCTACTTAGGAGTGATGATCGATGCCCGACTCAATTTCAAGCAGCAGGCAGAGCATGTGGGTGCGAAAGCATCGGTGGTTAGAGCGGCTTTATCGCGATTGATGCCCAACATAGGCGGCCCAAAGCAGACTAGAAGGACACTCCTATCGTCAGTGGTCACGTCAGTGCTCACATATGGCATCTCCATATGGGGTGATACCCTTAGAATACAGGAGTCACGGAGAAAAGTCGCGCCAGTATGTCGATTGAGTGCTCTGAGAGTAGCCAGCGCCTTCCGCACAGTATCTGAGGACGCAGTGTGCGTTATCTCTGGGATGCTGCCTATTGAAATACTCGCTGAAGAGCGAAAAGCCCTCTACCGGCGAAAAGGATCAAACACTAGGAGCCCCGAAGAACTGAAAACTGAAGAACGGCGGAAAAGCATACGCCGATGGCAAACTATGTGGGACACCTCAGCAAATGGTAGGTGGACGCACCGTCTTATTCCGGAAGTAGATGTCTGGCTGAGCCGAGAGTATGGAGAGGTGAATTACTACCTGACCCAGATGATATCGGGGCAGGGGTGCTTCCGAGAATACCTCTTCAAATTCAAACACGATACTTCTCCAGAGTGCCCGTCTTGTCCTGGAGCCAATGAAGATGCTGAGCACGTGTTCTTCATGTGCCCCCGTTTCGAATCATCACGCAGTACTTGGGAAACTGCTCTTACACAGAAAATCCGGCCGGAATCCTTAATGAGAGCAATGCTCTCGTCAAAGGATGCCTGGGAGACGACAAACTCATTCGTGACGGAAGTACTGCAAGAACTTCGTCGCCTAGAAAGAGACCGAGCTCAGAACCAGGAGCACTAAATAAAAGAAAGAGTGGCTTGAACCGCCAGAAGAAGCAATAGCAAGACCCTCCCTCCGCGAAGTAATGCCTAACGGCGGGGCCGCGGAGGAAACAGAGGCAGAGACCAGAGGATGAGGTTTTTAGTCGGTAGGGGAAATTAATCCGAGTCCGACATACCCAGGCAGAATACTGTCCTGATGATACGTAAAAGTATTTTTCCTCCAAACCTCTGGAAAAAAAAAAAAAAAAAAAAAAAAAAAAAAAAAAACATACATACATACATACATACATACATACATACATACATACATGCATGCATGCATGCATGCATGCATGCATGCATGCATGCATGCATGCATGCATGCATGCATACATACATACATACATACATACATACATACATACATACATACATACATACATACATACATACATACATACATACATACATACATACATACCGTTTCGAATCATCACGCAGTACTTGGGAAACTGCTCTTACACAGAAAATCCGGCCGGAATCCTTAATGAGAGCAATGCTTTCGTCAAAGGATGCCTGGGAGACGACAAACTCATTCGTGACGGAAGTACTGCAAGAACTTCGTCGCCTAGAAAGAGACCGAGCTCAGAACCAGGAGCACTAAATAAAAGAAAGAGTGGCTTGAACCGCCAGAAGAAGCAATAGCAAGACCCTCCCTCCGCGAAGTAATGCCTAACGGCGGGGCCGCGGAGGAAACAGAGGCAGAGACCAGAGGATGAGGTTTTTAGTCGGTAGGGGAAATTAATCCGAGTCCGACATACCCAGGCAGAATACTGTCCTGATGATACGTAAAAGTATTTTTCTCCAAACCTCTGAAAAAAAAAAAAAAAAAAAAAAAAAAAAACATACATACATACATACATACATACATACATACATACATACATACATACATACATACATACATGCATGCATACATACATACATACATACATACATACATACATACATACATACATACATACATACATACATACATACATACATACATACATACATACATACATACATACATACATACATACATACATACATACATACATACATACATACATACATACTGTAACAAAAATCTTAAGTTTTTGCGTGACATACAGTGTCCAGAAACGTGAAATAGACCTTGAGACACGCTAAGCACGATTATTTCCTAGACAAATGTAGTGTTTCCCAGCTTTTCCTTGGTGTATGACGCCGCGCGACATGCATCGCGCGCAATCTTCGTCTTCCAGCATGTTACACTCCTGTTTCGTGTTCTTCCGTGTTGCCCAGAAGTCTCAAGCATGTTTTTATGTATCTTCCATGTTTTCTCGGCGTCTCCATTGGACCTAAGCATAAAAAAACCGCATTTTCCAAGTTCCCAGTCCAACATTGTCATTTTCGCGATGTTTGACAGCTGTCAACTTCTGTTCAGGTTGGTCTACAGGCAGTGTTGCTATTCTTGCGCCCGGTGAAGCGGATCGTTGCCCGCGGTTAAAATAATACGCAAATATTAAAAGCAATGTTAAGAAATGTAGTAAATATGCTAACAATCCTTGTTGAATATTTATTAATGTTAAAACATTTTTTTTTAACTTGAGTTGGTAACAGTTGTTTTGCTGAAATGTTGGCGGTCTGAACTTCCTAAAGTGACGTCACACTTCCGCCCTGTTCACTTGATTCCAAAATGGCGAAAAAGGTGCGAAGGGTTTTGTGTCAAGGAGGTGAAAAAGTGCCGTAATCGGCGGTGAAGAGTGCACCTGTCAGTGGGGTGCCAAGAATATGATGTAATTTAGTTCGTGTTTTTCTGGGGTGAGTCAACCATTTTACTCGAAGCTAGGTTATACGCCATGATGCCTGAGATAACCAGAGATTTTCCTATTTGCCCACAGGAGTGGTACTTAATTTAATCCAATTTCTATCCATTTGCAACAAACGTTCTGAGAACCGTCACCAGCGTCATTACCGCGGAGATTCTGAGAATTTTCAACATCGTGCTGACCTGAAGAAGGCAGCCACCTTTTCCTGCTGTCACAGCTTCACGAAGAATAAACGAACTACTCATCAATGTGAAAACTGTCTTTTTATTGCTTTTTGTTTCCAGGCATTCCGACGCATAAGCCTCATTCAGTGCAAGAAAAAACCACCACCCACCCCTCGAGATGTGATTTTTCTTTATGATAACCTCACTTTAGTTTTTTTGTTTTTTTGTTTGACGGTAGTAATTTTTTAGTTTCGTGGTTTTCCTCCAAAACCATGTGGCGCTCAAAATTTCTTATCTCTCATTCGGCATGACTTAGATTTTTTTGATGGTAAAATTCTTCTGATTTTGATTCTTTTTACGCAAACCGCGTGCTTAAAATTGTTATAGTGGCGCCCAACGTGGGGCCATGAACTAAATGTAGGCTTATGTGTGGGATTTTTCTGGTAAAAAAAAAAAAAAGAACACATTTTTTCTTTTTGAATTGACAGTTTAGTGCCGTAGTATTTAAATACCACACTTTTATGAAAGTAGCAAGTTTTATGTAGCATTTTACCTACTAGGCATTGGTTACTGTCGAGGTACAATTTTCTATGGGTTTCCCAAGAAGTCTTTCATAGACATGTTTTTTGGGTCGTGAGGTCGTTAGGTTTTCCCTTCGACTATTTATGATGGTCCTGTTATGAGGCCACCAGGATTTTGTCCTGGACTTTGACAGGGAGACCGGCAGGTTCCCTGAAGTTGTGAATTTAATTTGCAGTTGGAGATTTTCTTTTGGAGTTTTGTATGGTGTTTGTTTTTAGTCCTCTACGGTTTGGTAAGAGCGACGACAAATTAATAATTGACCTCTGCAGTACCATGCCGAACGGTTTTCTTTTCTCTAGTTAACGAGGACAAGTAGTAGTATGTTTGATATATTTTTTTTCTTTCTCGTCGGTAGTTTCGTGTACGCTATTCACTTTGATTTCTATTGTTCAGGTGAGATTTTTGTTTTATTTTGTTTCACGTGCGAATCGGGACGACTCGAGGAAATCGTCATGTCCTTCCGATTTCTTTTAGTGGGAGAGGCTGTAACAAAAATCGTAAGTTTTTGCGTGACATACAGTGTCCAGAAACGTGAAATAGACCTTGAGACACGCTAAGCACGATTATTTCCTAGACAAATGTAGTGTTTCCCAGCTTTTCCTTGGTGTATGACGCCGCGCGACATGCATCGCGCGCAATCTTCGTCTTCCAGCATGTTACACTCCTGTTTCGTGTTCTTCCGTGTTGCCCAGAAGTCTCAAGCATGTTTTTATGTATCTTCCATGTTTTCTCGGCGTCTCCATTGGACCTAAGCATAAAAAAACCGCATTTTCCAAGTTCCCAGTCCAACATTGTCATTTTCGCGATGTTTGACAGCTGTCAACTTCTGTTCAGGTTGGTCTACAGGCAGTGTTGCTATTCTTGCGCCCGGTGAAGCGGATCGTTGCCCGCGGTTAAAATAATACGCAAATATTAAAAGCAATGTTAAGAAATGTAGTAAATATGCTAACAATCCTTGTTGAATATTTATTAATGTTAAAACATTTTTTTTTAACTTGAGTTGGTAACAGTTGTTTTGCTGAAATGTTGGCGGTCTGAACTTCCTAAAGTGACGTCACACTTCCGCCCTGTTCACTTGATTCCAAAATGGCGAAAAAGGTGCGAAGGGTTTTGTGTCAAGGAGGTGAAAAAGTGCCGTAATCGGCGGTGAAGAGTGCACCTGTCAGTGGGGTGCCAAGAATATGATGTAATTTAGTTCGTGTTTTTCTGGGGTGAGTCAACCATTTTACTCGAAGCTAGGTTATACGCCATGATGCCTGAGATAACCAGAGATTTTCCTATTTGCCCACAGGAGTGGTACTTAATTTAATCCAATTTCTATCCATTTGCAACAAACGTTCTGAGAACCGTCACCAGCGTCATTACCGCGGAGATTCTGAGAATTTTCAACATCGTGCTGACCTGAAGAAGGCAGCCACCTTTTCCTGCTGTCACAGCTTCACGAAGAATAAACGAACTACTCATCAATGTGAAAACTGTCTTTTTATTGCTTTTTGTTTCCAGGCATTCCGACGCATAAGCCTCATTCAGTGCAAGAAAAAACCACCACCCACCCCTCGAGATGTGATTTTTCTTTATGATAACCTCACTTTAGTTTTTTTGTTTTTTTGTTTGACGGTAGTAATTTTTTAGTTTCGTGGTTTTCCTCTAAAACCATGTGGCGCTCAAAATTTCTTATCTCTCATTCGGCATGACTTAGATTTTTTTGATGGTAAAATTCTTCTGATTTTGATTCTTTTTACGCAAACCGCGTGCTTAAAATTGTTATAATACATACATACATACATACATACATACATACATACATACATACATACATACATACATACATACATACATACATACATACATACATACATACATACATACATACATACATACATACATACATACATACATACATACATACATACATACATACATACATACATACATACATACATACATACATACATACATACATACATACATACATACATACATACATACATACATACATACATACATACATACATACATACATACATACATACATACATACATACATACATACATACATACATACATACATACATACATACATACATACATACATACATACATACATACATACATACATACATACATACATACATACATACATACATACATACATACATACATACATACATACATACATACATACATACATACATACATACATACATACATACATACATACATACATACATACATACATACATACATACATACATACATACATACATACATACATACATACATACATACATACATACATACATACATACATACATACATACATACATACATACATACATACATACATACATACATACATACATACATACATACATACATACATACATACATACATACATACATACATACATACATACATACATACATACATACATACATACATACATATATATATATATATATATATATATATATATATATATATATATATATATATATATATATATATATATATATATATATATCCGGAATTTACTTAGTAAGACCTTTCATTTGACACTAAACTTGATATATTTATGTTAATTTAATGACATTTGCTCAATTAGTAACTACTTACTTGATATTTGGGCAGTTAAGTTATTGTTGTTAAAAAGTTATTTATTTTTTTGGTTTTCACAGTCTATAATTGGACTTTTTTAAATTTTGACCTTATAGAAGAGTAAATATGTGCGTTTAATTGTTTATCAATTCCCAGAAAAAAACATCCCTTTTCCATGTCAAAAAACAGGGTTTTTATTTTTACCCCTTTGGTCGCTCTTAACCCCTCACGTTGCGAGGTAAAAACTCACCTATCACTTTTGCGCGCGACATATTCCTCGCGTGTTATATGGTGTTTATGTATTATTTTTAAAAAAAACTACCGAAATGTATGGGTTTGGCGCTTTTTTGAATGCCTATATCTCGCTTATTTATTGAGACCGAATAAATATTATTGCAGATTCGGAATCAGGGTGGTGAATATAGTCTGGTGACGTTAAAAAATCAACAATCTAGAAGAGGTACCTATACTGCAATAATACCGGAATTTGCATAGCTGCTTCAAACATTGCAAGTGTCATTTCTTGAGGAGGCCGGAGTTGTCGAAGGATTCGTAGAAGCCACCGTGACCGGGCGGGTACCATCTGGAAAATTGACAATCTTCATTGTAAAAATGATATCACCGGGCTCTTTACTGAGCGTACTTTTATTTACTGCATAGTAATATATAGTTTTTTAGATGTAACCCAGATTGTCGTCTAGTCGCCGTTGTCTAGTCTACCTTGCGCGACGGCGGTTGCTACGTCGCCGAATTAATAGGTTTAATTTTCTTTCTCGAATTCTCTACTGTAATGTATACCCTATTCTCCGAATCGATAAAGTATGGGCGAGCGCGCGTGCACTGCCCTTTTTGGTTTGGACGCATCGAAGGGAGAAACGCACTAACCGGTCATCGCTCGTACTAGATAGATAGATCTTTACTGTATAACTGTACGATAGAAGTACAGATGTTTCGGTTCAAAATAATTTGATACGGTTCGCCCGCAGGGTGTACGATTTCAAATACATATTGCAATGCATATTCAAATACATATTCCGGGAGTACAATTACAAATACTTATGTTAACAGCAGGGCCGGACTGGGACATAAAATCGGCCCGGGCATTTTGAAGCCGGACGGCCCCTTAGAAAAAAAACGAAGTACATATATATTTTGATACTATTTATATTTATTATTATTAAAGACAAATGTTTCTAATCTATCAAAGTATGTAAGTTACTGACTTCAGGAGAAGCTCACTGCTTTCGGCTACTTAGTCTATTATTTCGTCAGAGTCTAGATTCATTAAGAGACCTTTTTCTACCGCCAGCAACATGAACGAATTTAAATTTTGAGGAGACAAACTGCTCCTCATACGATTTTTTATAATTTTTAAGGTAGAAAAACTCCTTTCACATGCCTGGCTTAATGGTAATGTAAGAAGAAATTTATAGCCTAGGGCAATAGACTTATAGGCACTGCTCAATAGATTAAATCTATGTAAATTTTTGAAAAAGCAAATCGAACAATTTTTACATGCACTACGTATCTCACATGCTTTGAAAGTGTCATTATCTTGGTTATCCAACGTCGTTTCTACTGTACCTTCATTATCATTATCTTCTACAATGATCTTATAATCTTCCAATTCTGAATTTTTCAAATTATCCCAATGCAACGTCATATTTTCCAATTCAATCCGCAAATTTTCGCTCGTGGCTTTTTCATCAAATTTCGTCAAGTGTCTGCTTAATTCTTCGAGTTCACCAGGTTAAGGACCATTTTTTCCATTTTTTCTTATTTCGGGGAAACGCTTTGGATCGAGGTAAGAAAAATCAGAATATAATTGTTTATTTGCAAGAAATCGGCGATCCATGCTCGCAGTAACTGTATCAAAAATAATGTTATGAACTCCTACTTTATATGAAGTGCGTGCATCGCGGACACTTTCATCCTGTACATAGATTCGTACATAGATTCGCACTTTCGCCTGGCATAGATTTATTTTTTCTATGTCTTTTCTCAGGGACATTTGATTGAACTTCTATATCCATAGTCTTCAACTTTATCCAACTTTTCATTACCCCATGCCACAAAATTATTTGTTGTTGTTTCAACTGTGTCGAAGTCTCTGACTATTTTTTTCAGTTGCGAACTCGATTGTGAAACCATATTTTGAGCTTTCAATATATGTAAACCGGCCGTTTGAAGGTATTTCGAGAGAGGTGTAGTTACTTCAAATATTCTTAAAAACGTTTTGGCTGTAATTATCGTTTCGTATTTGAGTATCGATTCTATGTATGCTTTCGCTTTCACACGCACTTCTGGCTTAAAGTGCACATTTTGTTGTATTCTTGCCAATGCCATGATCAATGTTACATACAGAGACGAGTCTGGATTTGAAAATGTCCCAAAAATTTTCTTGACGGCCGTATCTTTTGACCACCAACGTGTTTCGCCAATAGTTGGGAGTCTTTTCGTGTTGCCGTCCTCTTTAGTTTTTTCCCAAACATCCATGCGTGGATACGATTCGCGAAGGAATACTGCAACGTCATTCAACAAACTAAACAATAATGCACTTTCAATAACCGACTTAGTAGTTTCTCCTAATACTAAATTCAGTACATGTGCGTAGCACCAAACGTGAATTTGACCTGGAGACTCTTTTGATAGCCATGAAGAAAATCCGTTGTATTGGCCTTGCATACTTGCTGCCCCGTCCGTTGAATTACCGTTGCATCTTTTTATATCTATGTACATTTACAGACTTTAAAACTGCATCAATCAAGGAAAACATATCCTTTCCAGTTGACGATTCACTTTCTACGACAGCGAGAAGTCTTTCATGTACACGAATATCTGTCACGTAGCGTATTATAATTGATCATTGGTCTTTGCACGTAATATCCTGAGTGGTATCTAATTGCAAAGAAAACATACCAGCTGCTCGTACCTCCAGACAAATATTCTTACATATAAGTTCACCGACTGCTAGGATAATTTTATTAATAGTTGTTTTTGACAAAAACGTTAATAATGATCCTCTGCCTTTACCCCCCTTTGGCAAACCATGAAGTGTTTTACTTTTGTCAATGCACTCTTTCAAGTGATCTTTCAGATGGATATCATATTTGCTGAGGAGAACCACGAGTTCTAAAAAGTTGCCGTGGTCTACAGTAATGTCCTGGAGACTATATGCTGCTTCCAGTTGGTCACCTCTATAACTTAATCCGCGTTTCCCAATGAACTTCACAATGTCTATTATTCTCTGGAAAATTTCTCCTTTTCCGCACTTGTGCTCGATGTAAGGACATTTGATTGACAAAAATTAAACGAAACGACCATCCGCCATCCGATCCTGGGTAAACAGCCGGGCAAAGGACGCTGTGGTCCGCGATAGATTCGGTATACACCGTTTCACCGCTTCGTAAGGGAGAGGACCGCGCAAGCGACCTCGAACTCGTAACCAATCGAGAGACCGGAGTAATCTGGTCACAATTGAAAGTAAGGGCGTGAGTGTCGGCCCGCCAGTTAACATTCCTGGCTATCTCGCGGTTAAGGCGTTGGCCTCTTACGGGCTTGTGACGTAGCTAGATGGTGGACTGTTTTGTCCCCAAGTCTTCTACGTTCACTCCAGGGAGATAGAACGACTAATCGTTAAAACTTCCTGTGGTGACGGGCTCGCCCGCTGTAGTCGACAACCCAAGTTGACAAAAAATAAACTTTGAACGTCTTTTTTATTGGACCTCAAAATGTAAGCTTCCGCACAAGCACGATGCGTTTCAGTTTTTTCGTGTTCCTTTACTCTGATGTGAACATGTCTCTTATCTTGCATTCCTCGTAAAAAAGGGCTTGAGCTGGTATCAGAAGTTGCATAAAATGCTAGGCAAACTGAACAGAACAAAACACACTGTTCACTGCTGTAGGTCAGCCACTTGCGATTGGTTCCGTCTTTACGATTTACAGCTTTCTGTAACACAGGATCAATAATGCCTTGCTTGGGATGACATTTGAAAAGAGATCCAGCTGATCGTTTTCAGGACGTGCAAAATAATTAAATGAAGAATTTACATTTTTATCTAGTTCCCTATTAGCGTCATTTGCAGAATAATGAGGGGCATGCCCATGCTGTTCATATTGAAGGGAACTTCAAGTGGAAACTTCAACTAGAGTTAAGGTCCACTTCAACTGTTCGAGTTGCTGTTCCTGACTGATTAACTCTTTGTTACATTCAGGAGGTGATTTGACAGTTGCTTCTTCAGTTACCACCACTGCATTAGAAGTAGATGAATGAGTAAAAATATTTGTCAACAAACACACCTTCGGCTTTTTGGAAGCGGTCGATGCGGTCTCGTTCGTGCGTGGATTTGCGTGCATACAGCTCGCCTCTCCCCGTCGCACTGGCACTGGCATGCACTGGCTCCAGCCCGGCCCGCGCTGCCCCGCACCGCTCCCGCGCCAACCCTGCGCTGCCACACCGTTCGCGCGTGCGCATGCATGGCAATATGGCGACGATTGAACCACCGCGCCTGCGGCGCGGCGGCCCTATCGTCGACTCCGGCCCATCGGGCATTTGCCCGATCTGCCCGTATGGCCAGTCCGGGCCTGGTTAACAGAACACTCTTTGTGATTGTTGCTTATTATCAAGTCAGTCCATATGTTCTCACGCATTTAGAGCATAATATATGCGATACCCTATGACTCACTATGTAGAACGATAAATTTCTAACTTGTCGAATCCTGTATCGATTGCCCACTAAATTAGTCAGTTTATCACCAATTTTCATGAACGTCAAATGAAAACAGGTAACCTTAAAAAAATATTAACTATATCAATACAAACGCGCCATTTTATATTTTTTACTTTCATAGTGTGAAACTGCCAGATCTGCAGCGATAAAAATTAACAGTGTACATGGTGAACTTAGTATAAGTGTAAAGACTACCCAAAAATGGTTTAAAAAAATTAAAGATGGAGAAAGCAGTGTTGGCGTTGAGCCCTTTCTAGAACGTCCTGTTAGTTTTAACAACGATGTTCTTAAATATCTTCTGGGGTCAGCAGAGCTACAATTAATAGTGGATCATATTGCAGAAAAGATGAATTCATCTTATGGAACAGTGTTTCGCCACTGAAAGATCGGTATCTATCAAGAATGAATCAAATCTTGGCCAGCAGCGAATAAACATCTGCATTTTCTATCACCTCACTTTGATCCAGAGCCAGTTATAGACCGTTTGGTTATAGGTGATGAAAAATAGATTATTTATCGGCATGTAACAATACAAAGACAGTGCAATGACATTGCAAGACAGTGCAATGGCATGCGGTTACAGTATTCGATCTGTTTTGTGTCTCCGAAACTGTACAGTTCGCCGGATTTATGGCAAAATACATGTATTAAACGTAGAATTACCTAATTTTGTACATACCTGAATGCAAATGGGCTCCAATTTCAAGAAACGCTCGCGAAAACTATGCGATTAACACATAATAAATCCGCGATACATTTAGAAAATCGACTGACATGACAGGACATGACATCAAATATTGTTTGAAACACGGACGGACGAGTGGTCGCGTTCATGTAACTTTGAATGCTCACCAGTCATCGCAAGTAGATTAGATTGGTGGTGGCAGTATAGCGAAATGATATTGTCAGCCAATTATATCTCTACGTAAAGTTTATATTGCTCTCAAAAAGCGCGCGCTGAACAATACTTTTTTGTAACGTGCGATTCATGCACTTTCAATGCAATCGGCACGTTTATTTTTGCCAAAATCAATGGATATTGTTGACGCTTTGCGATTTTCAATTTTCGCTAAAGTTTTTTGCAAGATTTTTCGTATTAAAACCACAGTATTAACTGTGGTGACGGCGATGCGGCAAAACTGGAAGCGGCAAATCTGGAAACGTCAGTCAACTGTCAAAATCGCCTTGTGGCAAATCTGAATGCGGCAGTTTGGGATGCCTACGAAAAAATCCCAAAAACATGAATATGTGGATGCCCCCTGTTTGGAGCCGGGAGTAGATTGAAACAAGCAACTCTTTATAAAAAAAATACTTGCAGCTGATTGGATAATAAGGTAATCGGTAAAAAGAATCAGCCAATCCTATTTTGATAGATAATGAAGGTTCAAAATCCAATCGTGAATTTAACGGCGTGTTGCTAAATTCCGTTTTGACTGATTTTCATTTTTTTTTGTGAGTGTCGCGCACAGGCTTATTAGGGAACTAGTCAGACGGTAATCTATAGTACATCGGCAGAAGTTCTTATGCAAGAATAGAAGATGACAGGTCGTTTTTTTTATTTATTGGCACGTAAGGCAACGCACACGCAGGCTTTTCGCCATACCCATACAATTAATGTTATAAAAACTATTATATTTTTTAAAAATCATTTAACTCCCCGAGCCGCAAGATTTCCCGAGCGCTTGTGAAAGACTATGTATAATTATGGAAATTTTAGATTTATTATGGCGGCCGACCAAAATATTAATTTCTCCCAAACTGTTGTTGCTATAATTAAAATAAAAACGTCGTTTTGTTCCCGATGAAATTTGATAATTTACATACATTACATTAATTTTTGAAAACACTATATATATATATATATATATATATATATATATATATATATATATATATATATATATATATATATATATATATATATATATATATATATATATATATATATATATATATATATATATATATATATATATATATATATATATATATATATATATATATATATATATATATATATATATATATATATATATATTTGATAAGTTTGTAAATAAATCCGTTTAGCGTTTATAGGATGATGTTTTTATTTAAAATAAAATTAGTAAAAGCTACTTAAAAAGTAGCCAAGGAAATCCCAGCTTGTATTGGGAAATGCTTATATTTGAATGAGATATATACGGATGTGCACGACTTTCGACTGTGCAATGTAAGTTTAAGGGTCCCTTTGCAGTCAACTAACGATCACTATTCATCCATATATCTCAAAAATTGGGCTTATCTTTATGCAATACAAAATGCCTCCAATAGAGACGAATTAAAGCGAAAAAATAAAATAAAAAATTAAACACATTGATCACTTCGGCAAAGCCGTTTTATAAATGAAGGTGACATTACAAAATAATTCAAATATGCTACCAACATTTAAAATATGATACAATTAGGCTGAGTTTGTTATCAACGAGCCATTAAATCGAAATAAAAATAATAAAATACCTCCATGTCCTCCCGTTCACGCCGAGCAGCGCGGGGAGGATAAATATGTTGCCAGAACACAAAACAAGGCCGAAAAAAGACAGGGCACTCTCAAGGGTCATCGTCATCAAGGACATCGTCATCAAGGACATCAAGGACATCGTCATCAAGGACATCAAGGACATCGTCAAGGACCACATAATAATAACAGCAATAAACGCGTCGCACTTTCGGCTGGAGTATTTATTTTGACAGCTACCAAATTAGAGGTCAACCAAAACTACTTTAACCTTATCGGAACCAAAGATATATTTAAGTCTCTGCTGAATTAACTTAATGGGCAATGAAACAAATTTCATTTGCTTTCAGCGCTGCTATGCTACATAAAATAAAAAAAGTTACATGTTTCCATGAGATAAAATGACGTATCCCGTAAGAATTTTAAAAAATAACAATGAAAAATTAGGTCACAAGGTACCAATCAAATATTGTACTAATAACAGAATGTAATAAAATTGCCAGGGGCAATTTTAATAATGCGAGGGAGTGACCCGAGTGACATTGAAATGCTAAATAAATATGTCGTCATGATCGAATCCCATGCCGGACGCGGGCGAAACAGTAAAATGACCCAAATTAATCAATATATTCCGAAGTTTCAACTTTAATATGACTTTAAATATGTAGGTAACTAATTATGTAAGCATACATAACGCGCCTGCGATCAAATGCAGTAATAGCTTCTAATAATAATAATAAAAATAGTAATAAATCCAGTTATGACATTTCTTTATACAAATTAATGCCACTTCTTATTTTACACTCCCAAAAAGAGTTATAACGGTTAGATCACTAATTCGTCAATGGCACTAAAGATGTAACAGTTATGACAATTTTTGGGGATGTAAAATGAGAAATGGCGATATTTTTTATAAAGAAATATCATAACTGGAATTTTTAAACTTTTTACTGTATTTGATTGGAGATGCGATATTCTTGATAATGCATTTTTAACACATGACATTAAAAACAGAAATCTACTAGTGACATTAAAAACAAAAAAAAATACAAATTAAACTATGTTCTAGTCTAACTATGTACTTTTATAAAAAGTTATCAGTCTTACAAGTTATATTTTAAATCCCTAAAATTATAAGCTTTGTCGTACTAGAAGCCTTATATCATATATTTCAGAAATTTGGACTCATGTGCACAATAGTTTGTCTTTTTGTTCATTTAAGATATATGCTATTTTCATATTGTTACTCAGTTTTCCTTTATGAGGTTAGGTAGGTTTGTACCTAAAAATATTGCAGTAAAAAGTATTTATAAAATTTTGTGTATATTAATATGTATTATTTTAATTTAAGACTAACCACTTTTAGCGACTTTATAGTACGGAAAATGACATACCTAGCGACTTTTGGGCGCCTGGCTAGCAACATCTCCGGAGAAAGTTGTGTCAAATCTAACTTTATCAGTATTTTGTCATAAGGAAACCATTTTTGCTTGTGAAAATGATCGGCTTCCAAAAGCATAATTAGTAACGCGGAATACTTCTCGCGGTCTTTAGTATTTTGTTTTTTTTAAATTCTAATCAAATATCTTCTTTTATACTTATATGGGAGCTAATGGGCCCTTGCTAAGTTGGCCACGAAGACCCATTCTGTTCAGGGTTGGTCACACTCACGGGTCAAGACCCATCCGGCCGCCTCCAAGCATTAAGTGCGAGCCGGGCAGGACTCTGACCTTAGTGATAGTTTCCCCTAGGAATCAACCTTCAACCGTGCGGCGTAAGCCAATCGACTGTGCACTCTAACAGTCGGGGGAGTATGGCAGCAGTACTGTTTCCTATAGAGCGGGGGTGGTTGCGGACCTTACGGCGACTGCTATTAAAAGGACCATCGGCTACCCGATCCTGAATGAACAGCCGGGCAAAGGATGCCGTGGTCCGCGTTTCACGGTTTCGTTAGGGAGAGGACCGTGCAAGCGACCTCGAACTCGTAACCAATCGAGAGACCGGAGTAATCTGGTCGCAAATGGAAGTAAGGGCGTGAGTGTAACCCCGCTGGGCAACACACCTAGTTATCTCGTGGTATAGGCGTTGGCCTCATACTGGCATGTGGCGGAGCTTGACAGTGGACTGTTTTGTCCAAATCTTCTGCGTTCACTTCACGGGAGATAGAACGACTAATCGTTAAAACTTCCTGAGGTGACGGATTCGTCCGTTGTAGTTGACAGCTCTATTTTATACTTATATGTACTTAAATGTCCAATAGTATATTTCAATAGTATAGGCCAAACAATAAAGGGCTTTTGACCTGTTTTATTACCTGTTTTATACCTAGTTTTATTATATTACCAACCAAAACATTATAAAATAATTATGTTTCAGGGAGTTAATGGGCCCTTGCTGTTCAGGGTTGGTCACACTCACGGGTCAACACCCATCCGACGGCCTCCACGCTTGAAGTGCGAGCCTGGGTAGGACTCTGGCCTTGGTCAGTTTCCCCTGGGAATCAAACTTCTGGCGCTCCTGGACGGTCTGCGCACCGTGCGGCGTAAGCCAATCGACTGTGCACTCTGACTAACAGTCGGGGGAGTCTGGAAGCAGTACTGTTTCCTATAGAGCGGGGGTGGTTGCGGACCTTACGGCGACTGCTCTTGAAACGACCATCGGCCATCCGATCCTGGGTGAACAGCCGGGCAAAGGACGCTGTGGTCCGCGATAGATTCGGTATACACCGTTTCACTGCTTCGTAAGGGAGAGGACCGTGCAAGCGACCTCGAACTCGGAACCAATCGAGAGACCGGAGTAATCTGGTCACAATTGGAAGTAAGGGCGCGAGTGTCGGCCCGCCAGGTAACATTCCTGGCTATCTTGCGGTTAAGGCGTTGGCCTCTTACGGGCTTGTGGCGTAGCTAGATGGTGGACTGTTTTCGTCCCAAGTCTTCTACGTTCACTCCAGGGAGATAGAACGACCAATCGTTAAAACTTCCTGAGGTGACGGGCTCGCCCGCTGTAGTCGACAACCCAAGTTATGTTTACCTAAATACAAACGCTCTTAAAATGTCGGCGTTTGTACCTTCGATCGGCCTCTATTTGTTAATGAGGGCCACAAAACATAAAGCGACTATCGCTATGTGTATGCTTTAGCACAGACACATAATATGTTTAAATTGAATATTCAATATTTTATTAAGAAGATCACCAAGAAAATTAAGTCAATAATAATCAAGAAAAATGTCATTTGTGAAAATACTTGGTTGAAATCATGATCAGTGATCACCCACACAGCCATAAAATTAAAAAGAAAAGAAGTCAATGATTTTGCAAAGATTTCTACTATTGGTTGAATTTTTGGCTGCTAATATTTTTTGTATGAAGATCACCGGGTATGATACATATGATGTGCATATGATCAGTGGATGATACCGCGTGGACACCGCGTGGATACCGCGTCTCGTCTCGTCGTTTAGGTCGTTAGTGGTAGTTTAGCAAGTAATTTAGCAGTTTGAAAGTAGCGTCGTTGCATTTTACGAAGTATTAAGGATTGTAAATTGTCTAGAGACCAGTGGGCGGCCACTTCCATAGAAAGAAAATTTGTATGGAGCCAGCGACTATCAAGGTGGCAACTTAACTATGCCACAATAACACGAAATGCGGTTGTCAGCCTGCGAGACGCGTCTCCCACTTTTCCGCGAGCTGTATATTGTCTTTGCTCTGTCTGACCATCACACTTACTGCGCATTTTGCTGCGCATACGCACGCATAGCGTCCGCACACCGCTTCCGCTCTGCTGTCAGTCGTGCGTGTGATCAATGGTGCGTCTTATGTGCGTTGTTTGCTTACAGTTTGCTGCGTCACTTGTGGTTTAGGTCTTACCGGCTTCATTTTGGGTTTTTCGAGTTTTGTGCCGCCTCTCGGGAAGTGACGATATATAAGAAATGTGTACATAGTTTGCGGACTAATTAGGCGCAAGAGAGGAGAACCTGAGGGTGTGAGTGTCTTATGGCAGTATTTTAATGGCACATTTTTTCATAGTAGGTATTAATATTTATTTTAATACATCAATAAACCGTATGCTGATTCGTAATTTTGTTTTTATTTCTATCGATTTATGTATCCGGTAAGGGTGGGCTACACTGGCTTGTGGCGTTTTTATCGATATCGATAGGTGGGCTGCGCTGGCTTGTGGCGTTTTTATCGATATCGATAAATAGGCTGGTTAATGATTAACTATTGCATTGGTCAGATGTTGCCATTTCGCAAGACCAGAGGGTTGCCATTCTGCTAAAACCAGAGTGTTGAAAAAGAGTGTGACAGACACATTCTACAAGAAATTGCGACGGTTGGCTGCAATGCGGTTTTTGTGCTGTTGGCTATATTATAGTCGCTGGTACTAACAAAAGTGAATTTCGATTCAAATGTACTGAGTTCCGCATCTTATTTATATGATCAGTGTCTAGAGACGACGATAGAACTCTTTTCGCCGATATTTTCCAGCCATTCGATATGAACGAATGCGGTAAATCTGAGATTAGTATTGAGCTGTGGTATTGAGCTGTGCCGAATTCAATGGAAGGTCCGAAAATGGTATGTTTTCAAGTTTATTGTTTTGGACACGGCTTAGTCGGTATCGCACTTGTCTATTACAAAACACTTTAGGGGTACTACCGGTGAAACGGTGTATACCGAATCTATCGCGGACCAAGGCGTCCTTTGCCCGCCTCTCACGCTGGGATCGGATGGCCAATGGTAATTCAAGAGCAGTCGCCGTAAGGTACGCAACCACCCCCGCTCTATAGGAAACAATACAGCTTCCAGACTCCCCCGACTGTTACCGTGACCTCGCAAATGCCGTCACCCGGAACGGCTTCACTGTTCACCTTCACGCGGTGGAAGTAGGCGCTCGAGGCCTGCCAGCTAAACCTTTGTTTTACCTTTTTAAAGATCTTGGTCTCTCCAGGAAAATAATCAACTCCGTTCTAGAAAAAATATCTAAAACCGCGATTTCTGCATCTCAAATTCTATGGCTTCGAAGGGGGAGTGAATGGGTGTTAAGGTGAACGCTCACATGTGGCAAGACAGCTGTCCTAAACCTAGTCCGGAATCCACCCTTCACCTCCCAGAAGTGTAATAATTATATATGATGGGCCCGATTTTTGGTCGGTGAATTCCATGGCAGCTCCGTTTCTATTTTATTTATCTAGCATTGGTCTGATGTAGGTTTTGTATAGTGACACAAATAAGGCTAGTGTGAAATAGTTAGTTATGCCTTTTTTAAGATCCGCGATGAATAAGTTGAACAGCGTGAGGCCCAACACTGATCTTTGCACAACTCCGCTGACCACATTGAATTCATCTGAGAGAGTGTCGCCCATTCGCACTTTAAATGTGCGGCCATTCAGAAAGGACTTAATCCAGCTGTGCAGCTTGCCTCGTATGCCGATATGTTCTAGCTTAGCGAGAAGCCTTTCCAGCGGTACCTTGTCAAATGCCTTTTCAAAGTCCAAGTCGGTCGGGATGTGGATATCCATAGCAATGCTCCATGCGTTTAGCAGGAAAGGAGATTAGTGGTAAAGGATTTCCCAGGGATAAAGCCGTGCTGCTCTTCCGGTAGTAAGTGGTGGTCTGTTGTGTACTTCCTGATAGAGTTAGCCACTATTCTTTCCATACATTTGCATAAAATAGAAGTTACACTTATGGGACGGTAGTTGACCGGATCCATTTTATCTCCTTTTTAAAAAATTGGCGTAATTGTAGCAGTTTTCCACCCCTGAGGTACAGAGCCATTCTCAAGCGAATAGGTCATAAATACAAAGGTTCATGGAGTCCTTTCCAGCTTTGTCCCTCTTCGTGAAGGCTACCGGATGGGAGTTAAACCGTGAGTTAAGCCGACCCAAGGTAACGAGCAGGTCATATGGCCCGAGCTACGTGGCCTTTAGCAGAACCGTTAACTGCAGTCGGTGCTACAGTCGGGAGCTACAAACCGTGATAGTCTTCTATTGCATATATATATATTTTTGTTATAAGCTCATTGGCTATATGCCATATGCTCATTGTCCATGGCCATATGCCGTATGCCGTGGCCATGGCCCAGTCGCGTGCAAAGAGTTGGTGAATAGGGTAAGCCCAACATACCTTTTTGTGTTTCTTACTCTTTTTATAGTAAAAAAAAAGTGGCACCTCTTCACTCTTCAATCTTCAGTTTGGCTGGGCTTTTTGGCTTGTATGAAGGACCGCCACTGCCATGGCCATATGCCTATTTGCTATATGGCTCATTGGCCACTAATGCTGATTACGCTTTCTCTGAGGCAATTTATAGACTCGTTATTTTGCTTTTAATTGCAGTTTTTTTGAAGAGGTACAACTCGTTTGGAGATTTGCAGACCGTTACTTTATTTTATTTTTTATTTTATTTTATTTTATTCGGTTAACAAACAGCGTTTATATATAACAAATATAACATATAACAATAAAACTATGACTAATTATATGTTAACACTATTAATCGTTAATACTTGTGTACATTACATATCTCCGCTATTATACCTTATTTATACTTACATTTCTTTAACAGTGATTTACGGATAGACAAAGAGAAAGAACAAAAAACAAATGAGAATGAAATTTTAAGAATGAAATTTTAAGATTATAACCATTATTAATTATTTTGTACCAAAAATATATTTTTTAAAATATTACAAAAAACTATTCATGTAAACCGTTTAAGGGATTAAGAGTCATTAGATGAAATAGGGAGGTCACTTGGAAACGATATAAATTAAGCGATGAGAGTGCGTGGTCTAACCTTGTGACTGCATTGAGTTTGAAAATTAGGCAACTGAAGAAAGATTTAAAGAAGGCACTAGCTCAAGTAAGTATTTAAAATCTTACAACAAACATACTCTTTAAGAGGGTATTCTCACAGTAAATAAATTAGCTAAAGCAGTATGGAAAGTACGTACAAACAATCAAAACGAACGCACTCCTACATAAGCACGCTTCAACAATAATCTAAGCGGTTGTTGCAGTACTGTCAGTCTTGAGTGCCACCTCGAGGCAAAAGGTTGCATTATGCTTTTCTCTGTGTTGCTTGCGCCACGGACAGTCCGCAATCTTTTTAAAAATGCCAGGAATGTATTGCGTAGTATACGGCTGCTTGAATTCATCTTCAAAACCTGAGCAACTTTCACCATGAAATGGCTGATGTACCCTGGGTTGACTCCCGACGAGGGAACTCCTCATCGGTCAACAGCAGAGATTCAAAATTTTGTATACGCATTCAATTATGATATCCCCTTCTAAGTTTCATTATGACATGGCAGATGTACCCTGTGTTGGTTTCCGATGAGGGGACTCCTCAACGGTCAACAGCAGAGACCCAAAATTTTGTGTACGCATTCAATTATGATAGCAACTTAGTTTCAGCATATTACATGGCTGATGTACCCTGGGTTGGTTCCCAATGAGGGAACTACTCAATGGTCAACAGCGGATACTCAAAATTTTGTATACACATTCAATTATGATAGCCCCTTCCAAGTTCCACCATGACATGGCTGATGTACCCTGGGTTGGCCCCGACGAAGGAGCTCTTCGACGGTCCGCAAACGCAACTGCAGACGCGACCGTAAACGCGACGGATAACGCAACCATAAACAGCTACTTCGACGTCCATCGCGCAGTCACTTTCTGGAGAGTGATTGACTCCAAATCGGATCCGGCATCCGACTAGTGTGAACAAAGCGACGACATCCGATTAAAAATCGGCTGTCACCCCAAGACTTTCCAAGCCATGGTTCATCAGCCATGTCATGGTGGAACTTGGAAGGGGCTATCATAATCGAATGCATATACAAAATTTAGTTTCTGTGCTGTCAACCGTCGAGGAGTCACCTCGTTGGAAGCCAAACCTTGGTGCAGCAGCCATGTTATAGTGGAACTTAGAACGGGCTATCGTAAGTGAATGCTATACAGAATTTCGTGTCTGTGCTATTGACCGTTGAGGAGTCCCCTTGTTGGAAGCCAACCCTTGGTGCCGCAGCCCTATTGCGGTTAAACATAGAACGGGCTATCATAATTGAATGCAGATACAAAATTTCGTTTCTGTGATGTTGACCGTTGAGGAGTCCCCTCGTCGGGAGCCAACCCTGGGTGCAGCAGCCATGTCGTGGTGAAATTTAGAATGGACTATCATAATTGAATTCGTATACAAAATTGTGTGTGTGTGCTTTTGATAGTGGAAGAGTATCCTCGTCAGGAATCGATCCAGGCTGTAAAATCAGGTCATGATCATGCCATAAAAATGCATTGGCATCGAAACTGTACTGCCAAATAAATGATTTTATTAATAATTTAAAATAACTTCATTTTTACAAAAAATAAAAAATGACAACCCTAGCCCTCCAATAGAGCGTAGATATTTATAAAATCGAAGACTATCGCGGTTGTTTGACATTATAAATAGGATAGAATACGAATTTACCGCGTGAAATATGTAGCACCCGACGTTTCGGTGACGTTGCAGCCGCCGTTGTCCAGGGTAGAATGAAGAGCTGTCAATCCGTTGTTTTGCTGGTAGGCCGCATACCGCTGCCGTCACTGCGTAGGTTATACTGGTGGTGGGGTGCGAATTTTGAAAATCCGTCTTGCACACAACACTCACTGTCTCCTGTCTTGGGATTAGGCATTTTTCCGAAAAGGATAAAAAAAACATTTATTCAATATTTTCTTTTTCAAAATGATCAATGAAAAACAACAAAAATTGAGCGAATTGTCAGCGACTTGTCAGCGACTTTTCTTTTTAAAAAATCACCAATGAAAAACAACAAAAATTCAGCGACTTGTCTGCAAGGAAACTGACTCCAAATTTTTTTATATGTGCAGCAGCCATGTCATGGTGAAACTTAGAACGGGCTATCATAACTAAATTACAACATTTCGTGTCTGTGCTGTTGACCATTGAGCAGTCCCCTCATCGGGAACCAACCCTGGGTGTAGAATCAGGTCATGCTTACCATAAAAAATGGATTGTGATCGGAACTGAACCAACATGTACATTTTCAACTTCATATGGTAATATTTGGAAGTTCCCTAAATTAGTCATGGATCCCATCAGAACAGGATTTTGATAAAAATGACACCAATCTGTAAGTATATCCTTTCAAATAAATCCGTCATAAATGACGTAGTTCTGAGGTAACAAACATTAAAAAAAATGCAACTAAATTCATTACCTCCACTTTTTTTGAAGTCGGTTAATAAGCTCGACAATTTGTATATTTTTTTTATTTTATGCAAATAAAGAGTGTTTACATATTCCATACTATAATTTCTGTACAACTTGTTATTGTAATCTGTCTACTTTGCAGGTTACTCCCTTGGAGGAGAGTATTAATGTACTTATTAATGTACATCTGTACTTCTCCTTGGTAGTCAGCTTCCATTCTGACATTGGTCGCGAGCAGTTCAGTCTGCTGTACTTTCTGTAGAGCGGCCAAGAACATATGCGCACCGGCGCCCCACGTCATTTCCAGGGGGCTGGTCTCTTCCGACTGGGAGCTCAACAGCTCCGAATCTTGGCTCTCGCTGTGGAGTACATCCATCCACTCAATCTGGGGCTCTACCAGAGAAGTGCAATGGAGCTGTAATTTTAACATATACATTAACCTCTCATCTGTGGAGGTTCGCGGCTAAAAATGGGCCCAAACCGCAGCACGTAATTGGAGCACAGCCCGCTGCGATGGGTTTGTTTATGAATAAGAAAATAAAGACCTCTTTCCAAGTCCGGGAATGTGGACAAATGCTTCTGGGCAGTCTGATGACAATAAAAGATGGTTAACGAATGGTAACGATGGTAATAATAAAAGATGAAAGATAAAGGATGAGACAACGAATTAGAAAATGATGAAAGAATTTTCTAATTCGTTGTCTCCCTTTTAACCAGCCGGGAGGTCGGAGGTATCCTAATAGATATATCTTGACGGAGATATGCTCATTGTTATATTTTATTACAGATATTGCATAAGACAAATAAACCGGCATCCACTGCTCAAACCGGGTCTCAGTCCGAATTGGAAAAAGCTGAGGCAGAGGTATTATATATTTTATGTTGCTATTATTCTTAACTTCTAACCTTCACAACTGGATCAATTCATGCGCAGCCCGCTGTAGATAGGTGATTATAGAAGACTTTGGGACGAGTACAAATCTACCGTCCAGCAAAGCCAACATGTCCGTCAGAGGCCAACGTTTCACGGCAAGGCACCGGTTAGGTAAACCAGCGGTCAGCCTCGCCCCCTGACTACCAGTTTTGGTAGGATATCTCCGTCAAGATATATCTATTAGGATACCTCCGACCTCCCGGCTGGTTAAAAGGGAGACAACGAATTAGAAAATTCTTTCATCATTTTCTAATTCGTTGTCTCATCCTTTATCTTTCATCTTTTATTATTACCATCGTTACCATTCGTTAACCATCTTTTATTGTCATCAGACTGCCCAGAAGCATTTGTCCACATTCCCGGACTTGGAAAGAGGTCTTTATTTTCTTATTCATAAACAAACCCATCGCAGCGGGCTGTGCTCCAATTACGTGCTGCGGTTTGGGCCCATTTTTAGCCGCGAACCTCCACAGATGAGAGGTTAATGTATATGTTAAAATTACAGCTCCATTGCACTTCTCTGGTAGAGCCCCAGATTGAGTGGATGGATGTACTCCACAGCGAGAGCCAAGATTCGGAGCTGTTGAGCTCCCAGTCGGAAGAGACCAGCCCCCTGGAAATGACGTGGGGCGCCGGTGCGCATATGTTCTTGGCCGCTCTACAGAAAGTACAGCAGACTGAACTGCTCGCGACCAATGTCAGAATGGAAGCTGACTACCAAGGAGAAGTACAGATGAAGAACGTGAGTTGATTTTTCTTTATCCGCTGCGCCAATCGAGTTTGCTAAACTATTTTATTGTGTCTTCTTCTTGTAGTCTCCATCTTCTATCAGAGGTCATCATAGCTATCTATCTTGTACTTTGTCCATACCGTTCCATTCCAATTTCCCTATTGTTATTATTGCATTACCAATTGCTATTCCCCGATGTGCTATTCGCTGAATTCAATAAGAGGAGGTTTATGTTCGCCAGCTATTTATAAAATATGCTGCTTTGTAAGTTAAAGAGAAGTTATTAGATCTCATTAAGCGAGCATCAGCGTCCGTTCACCGGAATATCATAATGGTTCAAGGAAACATATCCCCGCTTAGTAATAGCCGTAACAGACGCTCGGACTTGGTACAGCGGACCGAATACGCGGACCAAACGTAAGGGGACGTTCAAGTATTACGTAACGTATACGTATTATCTAATTTAATATGCATCGTGTTACGTAATGCAATTCGGGGGGAAGGGGGGGTCTTGTAAAACGTTTATTAGTAAAAATAAATAGTAAAAAAAAAAAAATTTAGTAAAAAAAATTAAAATAGAAGAATGCATGGTCAATGAAGCCAAAAATGTATGTAAGGACAGGACCAAGTTAGGAAAATGGCATAAATTCTTCACTCCACCAACCCACATGCTACGTTCAGTGACAATCTGAAAAGCACTTTTTCTTTCTAGTTTTGTGTTCTCTTTCCAGCATAATTATGTATGTCGGTGCATGAAAGGGTGTCCACGCCGCGACTGCTATGCTGATGGTATGTTAATGTTGCCAGCGTATACATTGTTATTAAAATGTAACAAAACTTTAATAGCGGCATGCCAGAATTGTGGGTTGGCAACATTGGGTCAGCCGTGGGCGGGGCTTCCAGCCAACCTGGCTGTTACTAGTTTCACTTACTGCTTGGCCAGACCCCAGACCCGGAGAAGCGGACCGTTAGGTCATTAGTGATACATTTTAATTGCCATCCTATGTGACACATGCTTATTTATTTTCAGTGTTATCTTTAGCAATTCTACAGAGAGATCGATTTTTGCACTTTAAGAAGAGCTCTTTTTAGGATCGTCTAATAAATTGTAATCAAAATCCGGCTCCTATGCACAGCAAACAGCCCGTTATGAATAGGCTTATATTCTAGTTTTAGTATATTTCATTTAACAGTCATGCTCATTGTTATATTTTATTACAGATATTGCATAAGACAAATAAACCGGCATCCACTGCTCAAACCGGGTCTCAGTCCGAATTGGAAAAAGCTGAGGCAGAGGTATTATATATTTTATGTTGCTATTATTCTTAACTTCTAACCTTCACAACTGGATCAATTCATGCGCAGCCCGCTGTAGATAGGTGATTATAGAAGACTTTGGGACGAGTACAAATCTACCGTCCAGCAAAGCCAACATGTCCGTCAGAGGCCAACGTTTCACGGCAAGGCACCGGTTAGGTAAACCAGCGGTCAGCCTCGCCCCCTGACTACCAGTTTTGGTAGGATATCTCCGTCAAGATATATCTATTAGGATACCTCCGACCTCCCGGCTGGTTAAAAGGGAGACAACGAATTAGAAAATTCTTTCATCATTTTCTAATTCGTTGTCTCATCCTTTATCTTTCATCTTTTATTATTACCATCGTTACCATTCGTTAACCATCTTTTATTGTCATCAGACTGCCCAGAAGCATTTGTCCACATTCCCGGACTTGGAAAGAGGTCTTTATTTTCTTATTCATAAACAAACCCATCGCAGCGGGCTGTGCTCCAATTACGTGCTGCGGTTTGGGCCCATTTTTAGCCGCGAACCTCCACAGATGAGAGGTTAATGTATATGTTAAAATTACAGCTCCATTGCACTTCTCTGGTAGAGCCCCAGATTGAGTGGATGGATGTACTCCACAGCGAGAGCCAAGATTCGGAGCTGTTGAGCTCCCAGTCGGAAGAGACCAGCCCCCTGGAAATGACGTGGGGCGCCGGTGCGCATATGTTCTTGGCCGCTCTACAGAAAGTACAGCAGACTGAACTGCTCGCGACCAATGTCAGAATGGAAGCTGACTACCAAGGAGAAGTACAGATGAAGAACGTGAGTTGATTTTTCTTTATCCGCTGCGCCAATCGAGTTTGCTAAACTATTTTATTGTGTCTTCTTCTTGTAGTCTCCATCTTCTATCAGAGGTCATCATAGCTATCTATCTTGTACTTTGTCCATACCGTTCCATTCCAATTTCCCTATTGTTATTATTGCATTACCAATTGCTATTCCCCGATGTGCTATTCGCTGAATTCAATAAGAGGAGGTTTATGTTCGCCAGCTATTTATAAAATATGCTGCTTTGTAAGTTAAAGAGAAGTTATTAGATCTCATTAAGCGAGCATCAGCGTCCGTTCACCGGAATATCATAATGGTTCAAGGAAACATATCCCCGCTTAGTAATAGCCGTAACAGACGCTCGGACTTGGTACAGCGGACCGAATACGCGGACCAAACCTAAGGGGACGTTCAAGTATTACGTAACGTATACGTATTATCTAATTTAATATGCATCGTGTTACGTAATGCAATTCGGGGGGAAGGGGGGGTCTTGTAAAACGTTTATTAGTAAAAATAAATAGTAAAAAAAATAATATAGTAAAAAAAATTAAAATAGAAGAATGCATGGTCAATGAAGCCAAAAATGTATGTAAGGACAGGACCAAGTTAGGAAAATGGCATAAATTCTTCACTCCACCAACCCACATGCTACGTTCAGTGACAATCTGAAAAGCACTTTTTCTTTCTAGTTTTGTGTTCTCTTTCCAGCATAATTATGTATGTCGGTGCATGAAAGGGTGTCCACGCCGCGACTGCTATGCTGATGGTATGTTAATGTTGCCAGCGTATACATTGTTATTAAAATGTAACAAAACTTTAATAGCGGCATGCCAGAATTGTGGGTTGGCAACATTGGGTCAGCCGTGGGCGGGGCTTCCAGCCAACCTGGCTGTTACTAGTTTCACTTACTGCTTGGCCAGACCCCAGACCCGGAGAAGCGGACCGTTAGGTCATTAGTGATACATTTTAATTGCCATCCTATGTGACACATGCTTATTTATTTTCAGTGTTATCTTTAGCAATTCTACAGAGAGATCGATTTTTGCACTTTAAGAAGAGCTCTTTTTAGGATCGTCTAATAAATTGTAATCAAAATCCGGCTCCTATGCACAGCAAACAGCCCGTTATGAATAGGCTTATATTCTAGTTTTAGTATATTTCATTTAACAGTCATGCTCATTGTTATATTTTATTACAGATATTGCATAAGACAAATAAACCGGCATCCACTGCTCAAACCGGGTCTCAGTCCGAATTGGAAAAAGCTGAGGCAGAGGTATTATATATTTTATGTTGCTATTATTCTTAACTTCTAACCTTCACAACTGGATCAATTCATGCGCAGCCCGCTGTAGATAGGTGATTATAGAAGACTTTGGGACGAGTACAAATCTACCGTCCAGCAAAGCCAACATGTCCGTCAGAGGCCAACGTTTCACGGCAAGGCACCGGTTAGGTAAACCAGCGGTCAGCCTCGCCCCCTGACTACCAGTTTTGGTAGGATATCTCCGTCAAGATATATCTATTAGGATACCTCCGACCTCCCGGCTGGTTAAAAGGGAGACAACGAATTAGAAAATTCTTTCATCATTTTCTAATTCGTTGTCTCATCCTTTATCTTTCATCTTTTATTATTACCATCGTTACCATTCGTTAACCATCTTTTATTGTCATCAGACTGCCCAGAAGCATTTGTCCACATTCCCGGACTTGGAAAGAGGTCTTTATTTTCTTATTCATAAACAAACCCATCGCAGCGGGCTGTGCTCCAATTACGTGCTGCGGTTTGGGCCCATTTTTAGCCGCGAACCTCCACAGATGAGAGGTTAATGTATATGTTAAAATTACAGCTCCATTGCACTTCTCTGGTAGAGCCCCAGATTGAGTGGATGGATGTACTCCACAGCGAGAGCCAAGATTCGGAGCTGTTGAGCTCCCAGTCGGAAGAGACCAGCCCCCTGGAAATGACGTGGGGCGCCGGTGCGCATATGTTCTTGGCCGCTCTACAGAAAGTACAGCAGACTGAACTGCTCGCGACCAATGTCAGAATGGAAGCTGACTACCAAGGAGAAGTACAGATGAAGAACGTGAGTTGATTTTTCTTTATCCGCTGCGCCAATCGAGTTTGCTAAACTATTTTATTGTGTCTTCTTCTTGTAGTCTCCATCTTCTATCAGAGGTCATCATAGCTATCTATCTTGTACTTTGTCCATACCGTTCCATTCCAATTTCCCTATTGTTATTATTGCATTACCAATTGCTATTCCCCGATGTGCTATTCGCTGAATTCAATAAGAGGAGGTTTATGTTCGCCAGCTATTTATAAAATATGCTGCTTTGTAAGTTAAAGAGAAGTTATTAGATCTCATTAAGCGAGCATCAGCGTCCGTTCACCGGAATATCATAATGGTTCAAGGAAACATATCCCCGCTTAGTAATAGCCGTAACAGACGCTCGGACTTGGTACAGCGGACCGAATACGCGGACCAAACCTAAGGGGACGTTCAAGTATTACGTAACGTATACGTATTATCTAATTTAATATGCATCGTGTTACGTAATGCAATTCGGGGGGAAGGGGGGGTCTTGTAAAACGTTTATTAGTAAAAATAAATAGTAAAAAAAATAATATAGTAAAAAAAATTAAAATAGAAGAATGCATGGTCAATGAAGCCAAAAATGTATGTAAGGACAGGACCAAGTTAGGAAAATGGCATAAATTCTTCACTCCACCAACCCACATGCTACGTTCAGTGACAATCTGAAAAGCACTTTTTCTTTCTAGTTTTGTGTTCTCTTTCCAGCATAATTATGTATGTCGGTGCATGAAAGGGTGTCCACGCCGCGACTGCTATGCTGATGGTATGTTAATGTTGCCAGCGTATACATTGTTATTAAAATGTAACAAAACTTTAATAGCGGCATGCCAGAATTGTGGGTTGGCAACATTGGGTCAGCCGTGGGCGGGGCTTCCAGCCAACCTGGCTGTTACTAGTTTCACTTACTGCTTGGCCAGACCCCAGACCCGGAGAAGCGGACCGTTAGGTCATTAGTGATACATTTTAATTGCCATCCTATGTGACACATGCTTATTTATTTTCAGTGTTATCTTTAGCAATTCTACAGAGAGATCGATTTTTGCACTTTAAGAAGAGCTCTTTTTAGGATCGTCTAATAAATTGTAATCAAAATCCGGCTCCTATGCACAGCAAACAGCCCGTTATGAATAGGCTTATATTCTAGTTTTAGTATATTTCATTTAACAGTCATGCTCATTGTTATATTTTATTACAGATATTGCATAAGACAAATAAACCGGCATCCACTGCTCAAACCGGGTCTCAGTCCGAATTGGAAAAAGCTGAGGCAGAGGTATTATATATTTTATGTTGCTATTATTCTTAACTTCTAACCTTCACAACTGGATCAATTCATGCGCAGCCCGCTGTAGATAGGTTGATACCCGCATTTGTGTATCCATCTATCTATAAATAGAATTGTAAATGTTTGCTCATTTTCAGTCGATTTTGTGTATAAATACTAACATATTTTTAAGCTATTGCATAGCTTTTATCGCGGGCCTAGGCCAGCGCGGCAACCGAATGACGTCTAAACGAATACTGCTTACGATTCGAAAAAAATATATGTTAAACAAGAACATTTTCCTAATATTTTTAGTTTTGAAAATTTCAGATTTTGTTTATATCACATAATTTAATTAATTTGTGAAATTAGGTCTAACCGAACACAAAAACGACTACAACGCAAATGAATCGTTTATTTGAGAAACCCCATAAGTCCATGTTGACAAACTTGTGGGAAATCGAAAAAAACTGTGTCCTGAAAAATTTTGCAGGAAATATAATAAAGACTTGTATGAAAGTATTGTAGTATTCATTGATATATATTAGATTCCATTTATTTTTTTTTGTTTTTAGGGGTCGTTATAATTTATTTTTAATTTTTAATTTGCTGGACTTTTGGGGTTTCTCCAATACATAACATTTCGTCTTAAAAAAAATTAAATGAAACCACGTTAGAGAATACAACATTTTTTTTATTCATTATCATGATTTCCTAAATCATCACAGGTTGTAGTTGGCCAGTTATACAATGAATTATAGAACTCCTGCATCTCATTTTCATGGGGAATGTATTTTTGTAGTTGGCGCAGATCGGTGATTTTTTTTATATTGATGGGAATCTTTTCTGAGTAGGCTTTTTTTGTTGGCAGCCTGATGATATTATCTCGGTTTGCATTTCTCAGTTTGAATGTTTGTGTTACCAGTCCATCAATAAAGTCTTTGGCGAACACGACACCGTCATGACCCTGAACATGAATGAAATGTCTGAAACTGGCAATTTTAAAAGTTTGTTTCTTGTTGCGGGGTACGTTACGTCCTATAGATTCTAATGACAACATGGTCTTCTTATAATGTATTGGCCACCAATCCTTAAAGTTAAAAACCTGATCAGCCGTAGGCAAAACGACAGTAAAACGTTGATTGTTTCTCGAGGATTTGATGATAAGTTCAGCATATTCCTTCAAAGTGAAGATTCGGTCTGACTTTTTGATGTTCCTTTTCAGTATCGCAAAATCCCGGTCGCATGGGAGGAAACTATGACCTCGGATAGGATAGAATTGCTCGATTTTTAAAAATCGTTTTATTGACACAAGCGCAGAGAAAAATCGTATTAGCGTATGATTCTTATTTTGGGCAGCACAGGCATCTGCGAAAAAATGCAGGTGTTCGATATCTTTCAGGTTAGTGTTAATGTAATCCAACAAAAAGGTATTCACCTCATTTGGCCCTTTCGCACCTTCTCCTTCGTGGTATACATAAAATGAGGCTTTGTCATCTTTAAGGTTATGAATACATAATACATTAACATTAACTTGGCGTAGGTAAAACGTTTCTTGTACAGGGATTACAGGTAATTGGAGGTTTTGCATGTAATCGATGACGATCCCACCAACTTTTTCTTCATTTCTGCATAGCTCGGCCACTTCTCTGATTTTGGAAAAAAACTTTTTCGATCTTCGGATGTGAACGGTTTTTTCAGCTATTGCTGCTCGTTTAGAATTTTCATTTAAGAATCTACTGGATATTTTCACGTTTAGCTCTTCGCATTGGCTGCAAGTGTCGACCTGGGGTCTCCCGAAGGAGAGTGAAAATTGCTCTTTGAATATTTTCCTGTAGTATCCGTACTTTACATCCAGATGTGGTTTTTTTTCTTTGAAGAGAGTAAACATTATGAGAATGCTCAATTTTTCGCTCAAGTATCGATATACTCGACTGCTATAATGCGAAATTTTCACAGGAAATGAGCGTATGTGCTCCATCACTTCATGCATTATAGCTCCAGATTTCGCATTCCCAGGTATGTTTTTTCCACGCATGTCTTGAGGCATCTTTCCCTCCCGCAGCCGATCATCAGATATGCCATGAAGATTGTTGAATGCCTTGCGACACACATAAGTCTTACCTTCTGGACAAGATATGTCATATTTGAAAGTCATTGGACGATCAGGTTTAGAGGATACTTCGGCGGCTATTCGTCTCCGTTTCCTACATACGGGTTGTAGGGATATGTGGGCTTGCAAGTAGCAGTCCTGTTCATTTTTTGTATTCAACTTTCGGAAATTTAGGAAAACTTGGTTTCGTACGTCTTCTCCAATTTTTTCGAAGCATTTCTTGCGACATCTGAAAAGTGAGGTTACATTAGTTTCATTATTTTATAATTTATCAAGAAGCTCACACCACGACCAATTTGGCGATATGTTGGAAGAATAAAAAATCGGTGACGCGCACCCATTAAAGGTAGATTTCTTTGCCCGGACAAAATTAATAGTCTCGAGAAAAATGTAGCGGTTAACAAGAGTTTTCCAACGATATATCATATGTCAAGTTTGGACCTATGGTTGTACCTAAAAGTACAAAACTGAGGAACGTCATGACACTTAGGGAAGCTGCAGTGTTCAAAGGATAATGAAAAGTGGAACTCCATTATCTCAGGCTACCTATATATAGAGTCTATCTGCTTAAAATCAACATGTATGCCCATAACGACTTCTTAAAATATTTTGAAAATACATAGCATCGTATCTACCCATTTAATCTAATACATATTATTTACCGTTAATTGTTTTGTTGTAAACTGTTATCATATAGTCTATGTTTTTGTAAATTGGTAAGTTTAAAACTATATATTGTATATCATCTCTTGTCTAAATTGAGTAACTAGTTTAATATTAATTACTGTCATTCCTACACAATTGTATGGTTGTATTGGAAATAAATACCTTTTACTTTACTTTACTTTTACTTATATCTAATAACGTAAACTTGAGATACGCAAATGAAACGAATCGGTAAATAGTTTACCTGCAGTTGCTGCCCTGAACTATTCCAGGCACCGGATTTCCCTTCCAGTTCGAGTAAGGTGCTCCTTCCACCCTTGACTGTTTGATTGTATTGTGTTTATACTGGTTTGTATTCCTCACTCCCCTTTTTTTCCTTTGTGGCGACTGATCCTCGTCTTCGCTTGATACTTCAGCAGGCACTTCCATTATTTACAGATTTATTGTCAAATAATTGCAACTTTACAGGGAAAACACCAGCACACACAACCTACAACACGCTTCCAATAAAATATAACCCCAAAAAAGCTTGAATTAATGACAGCGACCGCAGAAGAGTGTTGCCAGATTGAATAACAACAGCTGATTGGGATGCGTTCAGTTACTCGAATAGTTGTTTATTTGAGAAACACCAAAAGTCCATTGGACTTTTGGTGTTTCTCAAATACATGAAATTTGTTCGATTTATTTTTAGTATGATAGAGACGTGACTCTTGGGGTATCTCTGGAACATACGATGCGTCTTGGTTCATAGAATAGTAATTTGCAAAAAAGTGAATTTCGAAAAAAGTGTGACTTTTGGGGTTTCTCAAATAAACGATTCAAATACTATCTGGCTTATTATTATGAAACCTGCACCATTTTAAAGATAATTTCATTATCTATCTTTTTATCTACGATTTTTTTTCGAATGGTCAAAGAATAATATCCGAAACTTGCATGACGCATGATAATCCGATTGAAATACCTAATTTCAATTGTATTGTTCAATTCAAACGAAATACTGATCCAAAAGGTGGGGTAGCTATTTACCAAAATAATAATAATGTTACTAATATTATGACTCCGAATATTGCAATAAATATTGCACACGTTAGCGATGTTAATGTTAGGCGCTCATTTGTTGGAGATATTTGTGTGTGCTTATGCAAACTTAGAAATGGCCTACACATAGTCATGGTAGCAATTTACATTTCACCGAATCCAAAATTGGACGAGGTAGAGCGTTTTATTCATCGCACTTTACTGGAGTACACTGAAGAAGGGTCGAAAATACTTGGTACAAATGGTAATAAATTTCCACTTATCTTGGCTGGCGATTTCAACATCAACTTCGCTGATAAAAAATCAGAGCGGTTGACAACTTTTCTTTCGGAAAAATTGAATTTGAAAATGAATACTGATCCACAAGAATCCACAACAAAATTTGGACCACCATTGACGCGGTATTTTCCAGATATTTAGAGGATATCAAGTCTCAAACTTATGTTTCTTATTTCAGTTACCATAAACCTATAGTTTCAATGATAACAATTCCTCAATAACCTACATGTATTGTAAGATAATAAAAATATTTTAAACAATATTAACTTCTCATTTATTCAATAAAAGAAAAAAAATGTTTTCTTATCGGTCACCACGCTCAAAAAGTGTAACTTGAATTAATATAAAAAAAAACTTGAATTAATATTGAAGAAAAAAAATACTGCATAAATAAAATAAATAAATAATTATAATTGCATAAGTTGTTAAAAAATGTGCCACACGTATTTTTTTTATGAATTATCTCTTGTTACCTAATAATGAATCTTGTAAATCATGTATATTATATATTTATATAATATATATGGAGGTCGGCCGAAATGGCTACGCGCAGATCTGTTAACTACGGCAACCACCGATCGGCATTTTCGGCCTCCCAGGGGTTAAGCATCATTATAATATGAATTATGATAATAAGACGTCAATATAATAAGACCTATGGATTTAATGTTCATGATAAACTCATGTTCCGATATACAGCTCCAAGGCCGCCGGTTTGTGTCGCCAAATGTAGTTATTTGCGTATTTTATAGAAACCCGACTATATTTCATCGAAAAAACAATGATGAATAGAGTAAATATGCAAAAACTTATAAGTGACAGCTTGTAATTTGACAGCAGTAACCGATAAAAAGAAACCACCGAACCGAATAAAAATAAAATGAAGAATAAAGCCTTTGTTTTGGTAGATTATTATAATTATTAAACCTTAATTATCAATTTTTACTAACTCAATAAAATCACTTAATAGTGAAACAACTCCTTTTTGTCACCTTTTCAGTACACTATTTATCAAAACTCTCACCTGAGTAGCTTTCTGAAACTCAAATCTGAGGTTGGAAGGTTAAACAATATCATTGATAATAATATCATTGTAACAGAAATTCATTTTTTCCGTTGGTTTATTACAAGAATTATAAAAGTTTTCAGTTTTCAGGTTCAGGTAAAAAAAAACAGGGTTTTATATAACATTTAGATGTCCAGAAATGTGTTTATTGTTGCATTTGCGAAATTCCTCCAAAATCTTCATTGACAGCTGCCAGCTGTCAATAACAGAAGTGTTGCCATAATTGAATAACGTCAATAAGAAAATAAATCAATTGAAAAAAAACCATTAATTAATAAATAGTCTAATTAAAAAATAATTTTTTTAAAAATATACATAAAATAAACTTTTAATTATGACTTTTTGGCATAAAGTGTACAATTTTATGATATCATAGATTAGAAAAAATATTGTTGGTAGGTTGGTAAAAACTGGCATCCATCATTTCTTTCCTGTTTCGAAGATGGCGGGAGTCACAGCGGTGCTCTTAGCCAGGAAAGGCAGAACAGAAGTTTTTTAAAAAGGGTTACGGCTCTGTGAAGAAATAAAAAATATGTAGTGTAATTACCGTTAAACACAGTTTCTTGGGCACATCTGTATAGCTGTAAATTCTGTTAAATCATGCACATACATCGTCGATAAAACCGCTCGAGGATGTGTAGACTTGGCACCGATTAAAACACATTTCAACATCTTCGATTTTACGGGTTTTTTATGTAAAACCACATGTCACAAGATTTTTAAAAAAAAATTAATGCCTTGTGCGTATGCTCAGGTCATACTACATATTTTTCTGGTGAAATAATCCAGCTTTAACCCTTCAGGCCTCGGCCCCTCAGGCGTTTGACAAGTTGATGTCCCAAAAATTTTTAGCAAAAATTAGTAAAAAAAAATTATAATGACACTGTCTCACCAAAACATTAATTACTGCCAAACCACTGTACCCATAATTAAAATAAAACATAATAACATAATAAAATAAAACAAATTAAATTAAAATAAAATTAAAATGGAGCCGTCACGCTGAATCGTGTTTTGGCCGATATCGGCCAATCGGGGCTCTAGGGGTTAAGGCTTCTGGTACCCTATGTAAGTAAGTATAAGTACCCGTTATTTTTTGTAATCTGGGAATTTAAAACCCCGAAACCACATTTTTTTGTTCTTTGTAACAGTAATTGGTAACATTATAAAGTATTTCTGCACTAAATGTTATTTGTTTTATTTGTGGAAACCTACCTCTATGCTAGATTAGTAGAAAGAAGTTTTAAGTACTCACTCCTGAGTTTTGATTCAGTTTTTTTTTTTTAAGTAATTTTTTTTAGGTTGTTTCTTTGTTTTTTTTTTTTAAATTTAGTTTTCCACGTTTCCTCTTGTAAGACGTAGAGGTGCCCATACGAGTTTTGTTTCATTCATAAATTCCCGTTATATCATGTAAAAAATCGCTGAGATCTAGTTATGGCGAATAGGGTGGTTGCGGAAGCAATTCAAACTCACGCAACACTCGTGCAACATGTCCGCCCGGTTATGGTCGATCGTCAACAAGCGCGGCACCCAGCGCGCAGATAATTTTCTCACTAAATCTTCATGTAAAATCTTCTGATAGACAAGGTCCAAAATGGGCATGTTCCTTGTGTCGAGCGGCGGCTAATAAAGTTGTTCTAGCCAATATAATAGTCGATAGAGATATAATACAACATTTAATAGTGAACATGGCACCAGAAGAAGTCACCTACAACAGATTTCTTGTATGTTATGAAATCGAAGACTTTCACGGTTGTTTGACATTTTCAAAAGGTTTAAAAACGACCGCGTGAATTGTGTATCATCCAATGTTTTGGCAATGTTGCAACTGCCGTTGTCCAGGGTAGACTCAATTCATTGATCTGCGGGTAGGCGGCAAACCGCTACCACTGCGCAGATTATAATGGCGGGGTGGTGGTTTCGAAGTGTAAAACCATCATCTTTATAGAGTTCGTTGTTCTTCTTAGTTTGGGGATAGTGTGCGAGGGAAGAGAGCAGATGTTTTTAAACCTTCTTTTATGTTTTCAGGTTCAGCGACTCCATCAAGTGATCGAAAGATTGGAGTTGGAAGGAGCTAAGATGTCGCAGCGATTATCAGTCTATGGTCGGAACGAGCGACTCAAATGAACTTCAGGCACTGAGGCAAGAGCTTGAAGGCAGCAACGTGGAGGAAA
This sequence comes from Micropterix aruncella, assembly GCA_944548615.1. Lineage (NCBI taxonomy): Eukaryota > Metazoa > Arthropoda > Insecta > Lepidoptera > Micropterigidae > Micropterix > Micropterix aruncella. Next base: position 9,481,218 of record OX155980.1, read on the forward strand.
AAAAAGTGGAGGAATAAATAATTTAGAGGATAAAAGTGTGTGTTTTTTTTTTAATTTAAAAACCAAATTGTTTCGAAAAATAGTATATAAGAGTTGAACGCGTAGCGCCATCTAGCGGTAGGTAAAACAGCGAGCTCACCATAGTTCAGTATCGTAGAGTTATTGAGGAAGAAGAAGAGTGAAATTTAAAATAAAAGCAAGCCAATAGATTGCGTTTTTTCATGAACTAAAATTGGAAATACTTCATAGGAACAAGACAAGTCTTGGTATACAGTATACCGAGATAACAAACAGTATCGACTGTAACTCTCGACTGGCAAGGCGTTGCGTGGCAAGGGATAGCGTGCGAGGAATGGGAGCAGAAGTATGCGTTACCGCAGACGCCTGTAGTTGGCACTACGTGCGGGTGGGGGTTGTCAAAGTTCTCGGTTGTTTGAATATCTACGTCCGCAGATGAACGGCCATATGCAAGCCCTTAGGCCCCAAGGTCCACGGCACGTTATTTTCACCGTACGTGCGCTACCTGCGCCCTAGAAAAAATCATGAGCTCTTGTCCACTGGTCAAGTCTACTATGCTATGGATAAACGCGCATGCGCAACTAGACAAGGATAGAGGGAGTCTCATATGCCCTTATCTCTTTATATTCGGTGAACGCATTCACTCAGAGCGCGCCCACATACTTTTGTTACTCTCTATAGTGTCTCTTCGCGCTGTCGATAGATAACGCGAAGAGTAATTCCTCCTATACACGTCGACAGATGCAGCCGCAGATGGATCAGCAGACGTATCTGCGGATAAATTCGCAATCCGTGAGCCATTCAGTCTAAGTTCAACCAAAGATAAGTGATAACCTCGAAAGACGCAGCTCGTGCCGCAAGAAATGGATGTGGAGACAGTCGCGGCCGCTGCTATTTATTTATTAATAATTGATAGCTCTCATTTGGCAAAGAAACTGTCATTGTTGGTTCCGCCACGAGGGGTTCGCTCTCCTCGTATGTTTGAAATCCCTGTTAGCGGATAGTGTTAGCTCTAGTTACGCCCAAAACTCTGTTATGCACCGATTCGAAGATATCGACATTTTTCACTTCAACCAACCTAAATTCAGCGAGGCTGTCCTTAGCTCACTAGGCTTCTAGGAAGTGAGTATATAATATGCACATACAAATTGTTTCAAAACACTTGGAGCAAAAATGAGAATAGCAAAGACTATAATTTGAATATCCTATCCTACATATATCCCATCCCTCTCCTTTCCTATCCTCGCAATAGTTCGATAGTAATTTAATTTAATTTAGTGCAATGCAATTTTTGATTTACCCTATAAGAAAATAATATAGGAAACAATTAATCGGCCAGCGAAAAACTGTATTAAGATTATTAGTCATAGTTAATGAAGCGCTGTATGTTTCCCGAAAATGAAATAAATAAAATAACGTTTGATGTAATGAAAAATATAGGTACCTACCTACGTAATTGTATACTTACTACATTTATATTTTTGGGGTTCCATAAGCAGTTTTTGGTTTGATACAACTCTATGAACTTGAAAGTTTCCTCAGTTATCATATTATAGTAGCCATTCTAAACGACAACAAAAAAGTAAGTACGCCTGCACTCTCATTTACTTTCCGAGCAATACTGATGCATCGGCTAGTGTGTGGACAGACGCCTTGCGTTCGCTCTGTTAACCTTTGATCCGTGTCGCAAAAACCGACAACAATCGGATAAGGGCCAGACGCATTGGCGGACTATTAATGGGGCAATCACACTACTTGATAATTCGGGCCCTAACTCAGTTAGGGCCCTAATTATTGTGTAGTGTTATCGCAGTTAGCCAGTTAGGGTCCTGACTTAGGGCGATCGGGCTCGCCCGTTCGCCCCAATTCTCTAACTAGTGGACTAAATAGGGTAGTGTATTGCAATATTTTGAAAAGCATACTGCGTTTGACGAGATTTTGTGAAATAGAATTAATTCAATAACTCCTGAAATATTCCAGCTCTAAATGGTCGAAATTGTTCATGATGGACATTTTTTTTTATGATAAATTGGACTGACTGTGTTTGTGTGCTTGCTGTGATTCTGGTATTTTAAACCGTTTTTTTTAATATAAATAACAATCTAAACGCGTAAAAAGTGGTGTCAGTGAGAAGCTGCAAAAGTGCTCTTAAAAGCCTAACGGCAAATCCTGAAATTTTCACGTATGTTTCAAAAATAAACTAAAATCTTAAGTGACAATTCACAAGTCGGTTAGTAATATAGCACTGATTCGGTCACTACTACTTTCGGTCAACGTAGCGCACTTGCGAATTCATCGCTCTAAACCGAGAGTACCTAAGTTCGATCCAGCGAGAGAGATAGTTTTTTAATTTTTTCTTTTCTTTGCTTTTGTCACTGATATAACTAGCGCCATCTATTCATCATTAAAGAGTGCTAAAAAAATAAAATTATAAAAAAATAAAGCGACCCATCTACAAAGCACAAAACAATTTAATTCAAATAATATCTGCAGTAAATCGCGCCATCTACAGTTTGAGAGGATAACAAATTCGGATAATAGAGATGGCACCATTGTCGGCATTATCGTACGCCTGTGAAAAGTGCAAAAAAAAAACATCGTAATCGCCGACGAAAATCTAATATACATACGGAATGTAAGGAAACTGCGCATAATGGATGTAATACTGCGACAAAATAAATAAGGTAGCGGTGAAGTCAAAGAAATGCGACACCTGCGAGAATCTGCCAAGAAACATCTTTCCACACCTGACTGTAAGTAAGCGCTACCAAAATAGGGTCCAGTAACCCAGAATTATCGTTTTATTCGCCAGCGACATCTCTGACTGACACAACCCGGTACGAGCATGCTTACGCCAGAGCTCCTGCAAAGAACTCTCAACGACTTCAAGAGTAACATTGCGGGGATGATGGAGGATAAGATCCTTCAGAGATATTCCGACTTAGCCTCGCAGAATAATGCCATTTTTGAAGCAGTTCAAATGATGTCTGGCAAATATGATGACATAATGCAACGTATAGCGGTCGTCGAAGAAGAATGCAGCAAAAAAATAAATAGGAATAAAAATTAAAGCCTCCGTAAGAGGATTGCCTTGCTCGAAGAAAGGTTTGATTTGATTGCGGACGGATCGATTCACACGCATCAGCAGGGGTACGCTAGAAAGATACTTGATCGTTTCAATATGACGAATTGCAATGCAGTGTCAACGCCATTGGACAATTCACAAAATCTTGGCAATTTTGAGGCCGACAAGGAGAACGAGTTTCCATATTGCGAAGCAGTTGGAAGTTTGATGTATTTGGCCGTCGCAACCAGGCCGCATATCAGCTTCGGAGTTGGGAGTGTCAGCAGATACTTGGAAAAGCCAGCTGCAGCGCATGTAAATGCAGTTAAACGCATTCTGAAGTACATTCGAGGAACGATGGACATGGGGATTCGTTTCGAAGGCGGAAACGACTTATCATTCTGCGGATACAGTGACGCTGACTACACTGGAGATATGCAGACGAGAAGATCTACGTCAGGCTATGTTTTCATGCTTGGCGGAAGCGTCATCAGTTGGGGATCGGAACGACAGAAGTCAGTCGCATTATCCACAACGGAATCCGAGTACATGGCAGCATCACACGCTGTGAAGGAACTCGTTTGGTAGAAAAATCTATTGGGCGAGTTGCTTCAATCAATGTTGGATGCACCAACGTTTTTCATGGACAACCAAAGTGCAATTCGACTTGTGAAAAACCCAGAATTTCACAAAAGGTCAAAACATATCAATGTGCGGTACCATTTCATTCGGGAAAAATACGAGGATGGAATTTTCGACTTGAAATACATTCAGACGGATGACCGAGCAGCTGACATCATGACGAAGGCACTATCGAAATCGAAGCATCAACGTATCTGTAATATGTTGAGTGTCATGCCAGAGAATTAACGTAGGATTTTTTCAATTTTTGTTTTGATCAAAATGACAATACGTTTTATTTTTTTAAGTAAATGTTGGCATTTGACTTGTAACAAAATGTGGGAGTATAGGGACCGTGCACGAAGTCACGTGATAAAATATTTCGACTTCAGCGCTCGCAGTGGCAAAATTTTGAAATTTTCGAATGACCGCTAGTGTTAAAGTGCCTTTGATTCATACGATTCGGTGTTAATTTGCTCTTGGAATTTCGTTTGTTTTAAATGTAAAATGGCGATGTCTGCGTCTCATGATGACATTATTATTTCGACCGGATTCCAAACCATCGATATTGGCGATAGTTTCAGGCCTCCGACTAAAGAGAAAGGCCAACTCCTCTTCGAAAGTGACCACGTTTTTAATGTGCAAGAACTTTGCGATTGGGGAAATATCCCTGGCAGAGTAATAAGACAAACGTCTGTGTCTTGCCGACCATATCAGATCACCGTAGAAGTGAGTTGTACAACATTATATTTGTTATTTAAATCATAGTAGATTGGATTTTTTGTGGTTAGTTTAGTGTCTTTTTTTTAATAGAGACGTTAAAACACCTTCAATGCAGACTTTGCAAACAAACTACACAAATAACTTGCGTTTTGCATCCTTTTCTACCATATAATAATTTATATGACTTTCAGTTAACGGCAGATCGTAAAATTAAAAATGCTTCATGTGACTGTCCTACCGGAGCAGCCCAGTGCTGCAAGCATATATTTGCAGTAGTATTTTATATCAACCACGAAAGGAATTGCAGCAAAACAAGCTTTTCGCAACAGTGGGGAAAACCTTCGCAAGCAGCGAGTAAAAAATATTCCACACCAGTAAAAATGCCGGAAAGAATAATTATATAAAATATAATGTATAATTATTGCCTGTAAATACACTGAATAAAAACTAAACTGAACTGGAAGTATGCTTTATTTTAAGCTATTGCATAGCTTTTATCGCGGGCCTAGGCCAGCGCAGCGACCGAATGAAGAAATTTCTTAACGAAAATTAATGATTTTAAACTGATAATTGCGTCTAAACGAGTACTGCTTACGATTCGAAAAAAATATATGTTAAACAAGAACATTTTCCTAATATTCTTAGCTTTGAATATTTTAGATTTTGTTTATATTACATAGTGTAATTAATTTGTGAAATTAGGTCTAACCGAACACAAAAACGACTACTACGCAAATACTATCTGGCGTATTATTATGAAACCTGCACCATTTTAAAGATAATTTAATTATCTATCTTTTTATCTACGATTTTTTTCGAATAACCTGTTTTTTTTGCTTTATCGAATAAAAAATTCGTGCGCTGCGCTCTATCGAAAGACGTTTAAATTATTTCGATAGAGCGCAGTTATCTGATATCAGAAAAAATAAAATAAATAAATAATTATAATTGCATAAGTTGTTAAAAATGCTATGCAATAGCTTTACCGCGGCAGTCCCCGAGTGCCACACGTTTTTATTTAGTTTTTTGAACATATGTACTTAATCATACATATCATACACACATATCATACATATACTGTTATTTTACTGATCCACAAATCTCCGATGTGGTCTTGTGTAAACAGAAAAGTATCCTAACAAATAGGATAGTTCTTTAAAAATAGGATCGCCAGAAGTTTTCTGAATATATTGAGTGGATTATATTGACTAAAAACTATGTCGGTTGAAAAAAAAATGTATTTTATATTTTAATAATGGGCTTTTGGAGATTTGCTAAAACAGCACACATAAAAACAATATCATCAGCAAATGGTAGCATCGCAATGGTGAATGTGTCAAGTATCTTATATATTTTCACCCTTTGAATACAGCGTTCTATATGCACGCGGGCACTGGCCACTTTATAGGTTTCAAACACCTTGCTAACTTCAAACCGCACAAAAGAACGTGTTGCTATCACAGTTTGGAGAATCCTTTGTTTCTGCAATAAACACTTGAACACTTTTGTCCACCAAGCTAGTTATGAGTGGCTCCCCATATATGAACACTTGTTCGTTTTGTGGTTGACAGGTAAATGGTATGTCATTCAACTGCCTTTTCTTTGCCCGATTGAAGCGGGAATGCGAAGATTGTGAGTCGACCTGTCGCTTTCGGTACACTGCGGGGAATAGCGAAGGATTATACGAAGGGCTCAAGGGATGATCCGACTTCTCATTTCCGATAAAATGCGCGCTGCAAATCCTCGAAGTTTTATTCGGCTGCCACGGCGTATTGTTTGGCCTGTGAATCATAAACAGTGTTTAATCCGAAGCCCAATTTAATAATGTCACGGAATTAAGGTATTTCATATACATACCCAATGCGACTGATCAAAGAAATCCATTTTTCTCGCCTTTGCAGGTTATGTGCAAGCTTAGGAATACTGTAACTTTTTACATTTTTCGTGTTGTAATAGGTTTTACTACACCCAACAACACAACATATAGTGCCCCGTGACGTTTTGGCATGGTGTCCTCCTTGCTAAAGCCGCTCATATTTTAGTAACGATAAACAAAACAAACCAATTCTCCATGCAAAACCACAGGCTATGCGAGAACTGTCATCAACTGTCACCACACTGTCACTCAGATTGTTTAGCAGTGTACGCGTGAGGGCGCTGGTGGTGTTCGTGCACGGTCCCTATTAATTTAGTTGCTCAGCGCTATTTCGTTTCAAGTCAAGCACCCATGCATGTGGAACAACTCTACAGATCAGAGCTGTCAGTTCACTTTTGTAAAATTTTGCTTTCTTTCACCCGTTTTTCTTGTGTGATGCGATAATTCGCTTAATAAACCAATTATTTTCTTCTATTCATAAGTTTTATTCATTATCGGACTAAAATCAACAGAGTGTAGTCAATAAAATAAATGAAGTACATGTCAATAATAAATTTCTTTAGTGCAATTATCTGCAGCAGTCCTATTTCCGGGGCATTATTTTTTCCATACTTTTTCGCGCAGTTTCATACATTCCAAATTTTCTGATAGTAATACCATTGATTTTATAGTGTAATATCAATGGTAATACGCACTTAATTTTACCGCTGTGCGCGCCTAGCCTAATTGAGCTATCATAATTTAGCCAAACGGACTAGCATCTAACAGACCCTCAATAAATAAATAAAAACAAATGACAGCTGGAAAAGCCGGCTCCGGCTCGGGGCTGTTTCCACCGGAATGAAACTGGCCCCTGCCTCAGCAACAAATCGCAAGCCATCTTATTGGTTTGAGCCAATCACAGTCGAGGCTTAACCAATCAGAAGCAGCTAAAATAAGTGTTTTGCAACAAACCAATATGAGGAATATATTTTAACAGGACACCAACATTATTATAGTAAATCGTCCATCATGTCTGATTTCTACGACTTTTTCGGCTTATCTCCGAAAAGCAACTAATATCTCGATTGTTTATTTCTGTATTAGATTTAAAGCTGAATAAAAAAACTGCATGAGACATTAAATTGGAAATATTAATACTCAACTTGAACTCAAGGCCCGCCGATGTTAATATGCGTACACTTCGGTTTGGCAGCCATCGAGGAAGCAATTTTAAAATGTTCAAAATTTTACTATACATAGATTATGATATCATACATCACATATAAAAGTGCGAGGAGTTGTTGTTTCTTAAATTGGAGATATTAATTCGCGCATCACCGATGTTAGTATGCAGCGGTGTCGAGGCAACCGCACAAATTTTGGGCAGGTGCATGAATTTTGATTTTTGTTGCTGTGTTAGCATCTATTGAGAATCCTACTTTTGGAGCTTCAAAATACATAGCTGATGATATCTCCAATTTAAAAAATAACGACCTCACGCACTTTTTATAAGTGATGTACTTATAATATCATCAGCTATGTATAGTAAAATTTTAAACTTCCTAAAGTGGGATTCTAGGTGACAGCCAGACCAAAGTTTGAGCGGCTGCCACGACCATTACATACAGTCATCGGTGGGACGCAGGGCCAATTTCAGGAATTAATATATCCAATTTAAGAAAAAACGACTTCACGCACTTTTTACATGTGATGTATAATATCATCAGCTATGTATAGTAAAGCCGATGCCAGCCAGACCGAAGTTTGAGCGGCCGCCTTCATAGGCGGAGAGCAGGCCCGAGTTTTGAAATTAATTTGCATAGTAAAACTTTGAACCTCCTAAATTATGATTCTCGATCATTCAGGGGGGCAATTCTTGAAAAATTTAGCATGCCATATTTGTCTATGGTCCATTTGATTTACATGGGCCATAGACAAATTTAGCATGCTAAATTTTTCAAGAATAGGGGGCCAGAACAAAATTTGAGTATCCGATTCGGTCTATTGCCTACTCTGCTAAATATGACAGGCATAATTTGTATTTACCGCGGGAGCTTTAATATTTATTTTCATTTGCAGCATAATTCACATGTTGTCATTGGTGGACTGATATTGGCTCGCTATATGTACGTATTATTTATATATAGCTTATGTATTTATATATACGTCCGTAAGCCGCGGCTTACGAACGTATGCACAGGCGTCCGCGACTGACGTCCGATAATGTGCACGGCTCAATAGAAATTCATTACACAGATACCTATTCAGTCGCGCGGCTGACGGACGCGTCCGATAATGTGTTTGCCCCTTTACCGTTTTCTGGCGTTATATTTATATGCAGTGTTTATATGATCAGTGGCGCTAGCTTCAGAGATCTGTTTTTTCCGTTGTTTGTTTTTGCGTGTTATCTTGCCGCTTGCGTTTGCTGATATTATTATGTGATAATAAGTAGGTAATTAAAGTAAGCACCTGATAGACGAAACATAATTTGTCACTGGACGAATTATTCCATTGTTTCGTGGAGGATGAGCGTGAAAAACATTTACGAAAGCATTGGGGTAGCGGACGACCCTAATAGGAAATATCGCAATGAAAGACACGAGGTTAGTATCTGTACACCACTGTTCGGGCATTTTCCACGGGGCTATGTACAAAAGTAAGAAAGTTAGGAATTATTGCAGTATAGGTACCTTTCTCAGAAATCGAAAAAACAAAGAAATACTACTAGGTTAGATCATTGTAATGCTAAATGTGAAAGAAAAAAGCTTCGGACGCGTAAATTTTCAAAACCAAATTTACATACAAAAAAAAAAAAAAATTTTTTTACCTCAGTTTTTAAGGTCGTTTAAAAAAACCTAACCTAACCTAACCTACCGCCAAATAGGTGTTTATGTATTATTTTTAAAAAAAAACTACCGAAATGTATGGGTTTGGCGCTTTTTTGAATGCCTATATCTCGCTTATTTATTGAGACCGAATAAATATTATTGCAGATTCGGAATCAGCGTGGTGAATATAGTCTGGTGACGTTAAAAAATCAACAATCTAGAAGAGGTACCTATACTGCAATAATACCGAAAGTTATTATTATTATTACTATTAAATATTACTTTCTTACTGAGTAAGAAAGTAATATTTCTTTTTGGAATATATGCAGTATAGGAACCTTTCTCAAACAAAACAAATTGACATACAAAAAAACTTTTTTAAACCCAGTTTTTAGGATTGTTAAAAAAATAATAATAACGCATTCTTTGAATGCCTATATCTTAATTATTTATTGAGGCCGAATTAAGATTATTGCAGATTCGGAATCAGCGAGGTGAATATAGTTGCGTGACTTTAAAAAATCATCAATTTAGAACAGGTTTTTATTGCAATATAGGAACCTCTTCTAGATTGTTGATTTTTAACGTCACCAGACTGATTCCGAATCTGCAATAATCTTTATTCGGTCTCAATAAATAAGCGAGATAAAAGGCATTCAAAAAAGCGCCAAACCCATACATTTCGGTAGGTTAAGTTGTTTTTTTTAATTATACATTAACACCTATTTGGCGGTAGGTTAGATCAGTTTTTTTAAAACAACCCTTAAAACTAGCTTAAAAAACCCTTTTTTTTGTATGTAAATTTGGTCTTTGAAATTTTACTCGTCCGATGTTTTTTTCTTTCACATTTAGCATTACAATGATCGTCTCTAGTAGTATTTCTTTATTTTTTCGATTTCTGAGAAAGGTTCCTATACTGCAATAATTCTTAATAATGCAGAAAAAACCTTTTTTTATAAGTTGCTTTTTTTGTTGACTAAAGCGCCACTTTTATACAGGGCACATTGTATGTACTATTGATTGTTTATTTGATTTTAAAACCTGAGTGTGATGTCTGCCAGGGTAATTTTCGTCGGTTCTAGAAAAATTCCTCGCCCACGGACAGAAGTGCGCGGGGCTTTAGAGCCGAGCTGAATAAACCCAAACGGCCAAACGTCATTGGCCGGTATTTATGTGGCTGATTATGTGAGCAAGTAATTTGCGTTGCTTTTCTTTAGTAAAAAATACTCTTAACGAGTCACTATAATTATTAGTTGATGTGGTAATAGATTCTTAAGCAGAAAGGAAACCTCGACGCGTAAAGCTGTAGCAAGATTAGATAGTAAAATTTGTTGATTACTGATAACCTAAGGATTGAAAGTGTGTGTACAGTCTGGCTTGTGCGCTGTCTACACCGGTTGTATGTATTTTATATTAATGTCACACAGGAAAAAATATTAGCCAATAGGTAATCGAGAGTAAATTTACTTAAGGGTTCTTACTCTCTCGGTCACAAAAAATCACACCCAAAATATTTGTTTTGTTAGTTTAACAGATTGACTGCAGTTAAAAAATAGTAAAAATTGTCTCTAGACCAAGTTAAACTTCAAGTTGATAACTACTATGGAAAGGAAATGTCTTATTAACCGCTCGAAAGCCAGCCTCCGCGGGCTAAAAACTGCGCTGCAACTTTTTCTTTGATTTTGTAAATAAATACTGACAAATCAAAAACGCAGGCGATTATCATCGGTAGCAGTTACTTTACCTCGAGGATTAATATAAATGAAGTCCTAAAGATCTGCATCGGTGAGGATGAAGTCCCTTTCACTTTCGAGGTTAAAAACCTCGGTGTCCATAAGGACGACAACCTCTCATGGCGGCCACATATTCGAGAAATGCGACGCAAACTCTTCGGCCGATTTCATTCGCTGAATAGGTTGAAAAATATCCTCCCAGAGGAGAGCAAGATTACGATTTGTCAGTCTGCTCTCCTTCCCCTTCTGGATTATGGAGATGTCGCATTTCTCGACCTCACAGAGGAGTTATCCACCAAAGTTGAGCGTCTCCAAAATGTTTGCATTCGATATATCCATGGCCTCAGAAAATTTGACCACATCACAGAGTACAGAGAGAAGCTTCACTGGCTGTCAACCCGAGAGGCGTCGCTACCAATTATCTTACCGGCAGATTTACTGCACTATCGGCTCATGGACACCCTCTGAGATCAAAAGACAACCTGCTACTCTATCTATCCCTAGTCACAGCACTGACTTCTTCTAATTCTTTTTCACCGTGCATGAAGCTCGTCTTTGGAATGCTTTGCCAAAAAATGTGAGAACCGCACCAAGCATAACAACTTTTAAAAACAGACTCAGAGAGCATTTGAAATATTCTAGATAAATTCCCTTCTACGCTATAGTTTGAAAAGGAGGGGAACGGGAGGGCCGATCCCCTCCTTTTTAAACTATAGCGTCCTTTTAGGTGTTAGATAATTTTGGTGTGGCACACAAAGAGTTAAGTATATATTTCTTTCTATCCTCCTTTATTTTATTTGTCATACTCTTTATATAGGTTAAGTTATATAGTTAGCTCTAAAATATTGCCTGCAGGCAATAAGCTTGCATTTTATTAAGAATAAAGCGTTTTATTATTATTATTATTAATATCGTTTTTTCATGAATTCCCTCTTGTTACCTAGTAATTAATCTTGATAGTCGTGTATATTATATATTTTTAAAATATATATGGCGGCTGGCCGAAATGGTTATGCGAGGATCTGTCAAACGACGCAAATTGCCTATGGCAAAGGCACTGTTGGCATCCGACGGGTTAATATTTCGTTTATTGTTATAAACAATTAAATTTTGGAATGAATTCATTGAGCGGTCGTACGAGCGCTCAATGTCGAGTAAAGAAAGTAGTAACCTATTGCGATGATCAGCCACTATTCGGTTCGACCACTTCAGCAGGTAAACTGTTCCACTGGTCCACAGTCCGGTTGGTCAGGAAATATTTCCTGGAATTCATGTGGAATCGTGTTTTCTCCAGCTTAAAATTGTGTCCTCGCAGATGATGCTTGTAGTTTCTCTTGAAGATAGAAGACAATTCGGGGCAATCATAGCATCCGTTGAGGATCTTATATGTTTCAATGAGGTCACCCCTGGTCCGACGATCCTTGAGTGTAGGCAGTTGCAATCTGCAGAGTCGTTCTGAATATTCCAGATTCTAGATTAAATAGATTTGTTTTGTTCCTTTTGTTCATATTTCTAATGTTTTGTTATTTTAGCATTAAAATTTTAATGTAGGATTATGAATTGTTTTTTTTTTCTAGAATTCAGTCTAGCTTTAGGTAAGCATGTGCCAGAGCGGACGTTTAACGTGCATTAGGCTACGCAATAAACTACCCCTGACATATTATACATGACATTTGGGCAGAGCAACGCAGCGGTTGTATACGACTGCCATGGCGCATCAGGCACTTTAAGTCGTATACAACCGCTTGTCAGTCAACCTTAATCAGTATTCTCAACTGCTGGAAGGAATATGCGTCCATGACAAGTTTTTGCGCCTGCTCGGAAAAATCGTAGATCCGGGGCTGGAGATGAGATATATTATACAAACAGTATGTATTTTGGTGTATAGAATCCGAATCTACCTTAGAAAAAAGTTCTAGGAAGTAGTATATGTTACTGAAAAGGAAGATGTGAAAAACACTATTGGTTCAGCGTGATAAAATCATTTTGCCTCCTCTTCATGTCAAATTTTGAAACGAAGAACTTTGTAAAAGATCTGGATAAAGGAAGTCAAACCTATAATCATTTAATAAGTTTCCCAAATTGAATCAAGCAAAACTGAAAAAAGGTGTATTTGTTGAACCACAAATAAAAAAATTGTTTAAAGATCCAACGTTTGATACCAAACTCACAAATGAATCGATTATTTGAGAAACAACACTAGTTTGAGAAACAACAAAATTATTGAGATTACATAGATTATAGATTATTTGAGTTTTGGGATAGATTTTTGATTATTTGAGTATAGATTATTTGAGATTTGAGAATTATTATAGATTATTTGAGAAACAACAAAAAGTTTCACTTTTTGATGCAACTTTATTCTCAATGCCTAAATGCACCTTCTCAACGTTGATGTATTATAAATAAGATAAAAAACGAATTTACCGGGTGAATTTTGTAGCACCCGATACTTCGGCGATGTTGCAGCCGCCGTTATCTAAGGTAAACTGTCTAACCCTCTACATCTCAACGGCGGCTGCATCGTCGCCAAAACGTCGGGTGCTACATAATTCACCCGGTAAATTCGTGTTTTATCTTACTTATAATGTCAAATAACCGTGATAGTCTTCGATTTCATACTTTGATGTATATTATATATCGCATACATTTATGTATATAATGAGGGAATTGGCGAAAAAGGCCCAAATGAGGTCTGCTCAATATTAATACAATACTTCAAGGAGCACATGGCTTCTGTAGACCACCTGCACATCTTCTCTGATGGTCAGAACAAAAACCATACAGTGGTTCGAATGTGCTCCACCCTAGTGTCAGAGGGATAGTTTAATGTTATCGAGCAAAATTACCCGTTGAGAGAGCATTCTTTTCTAGCATGTGATAGGGACTTTGCTGTTTTAGAGAAAAAAATAAAACAGCAGACAGAGTTTTCACACTGAAACAGTACTTCGAACTCGTGTTTCATTCATCCAACAAAGCAAACTTCTTCATTTTCTTACCAGAAAACGACACATTCATTGATTTATGATGGTCTGTTCAACAACTATGAGAACATAGTGTGTAAAATGTTGCTTAAAATTATTTTTTTACGTACCAACCTTGATTTCCCCCCTTAAAATGTGGGAGTTGTAAACCATAAGCAGGGTAGACGCTTTCACCAAGACATCCTCACGATAGCATACTGTTATCAAGGTCACTTAAACCCACATCAGGTCACATTGATATTTATCATACAATAGTAAATTAAAGTTATTTTGACAATTTATGGTGTTCACAAGATTGACTGTAACTTTTTGTATAAATTACCCAAATTATCACAAAATCTCAATGTAAATCCTCACTGGTATAAAAGCTATTTGGTAAATATCCTTTCTTTATTACATATTTTATCTGCATTTAACAGCCTTCTTGCATAGTTGACCTGATTATATCACTTTTCTCTTTTAGAAGATTTTTTAACGGCATTTAAAATTAAAATAAATGTATACTGTATCATTATCGGGTCCGAAGACAGGTTTAGGCAACTATGAACCTCATCCCCCTGAACTAAAATACCATACCCGAGCTGTTTCAATTCTTAGACTAGGAAAAGAAGTGCGGTGATTTTCTTTTGCCCTCCGTACTGCTTTTAAAACCCTGCAACTGTGAATTCTACTAGAACCCTGAGAATGTATATCTCACATGACAATATTTACTTTTGGTTCACATGATAGTAAGTTCGATTTTATAAATTTCTTTCAGGTTTCTCCACTGGTTTTCTTGGCTATCGGATTATTCCTTTGCATTTCTTGCTATAAAGTGAATAAACTAGATAATTGGCTTCCTGATGCGGTGGATGAAATACATGCAGTAAGTGATTTTTATTTATTATGATGTCCTTTTGTCATGCATGCACAGCCAGTGGCAAAGCAACGACACGAACCAACAAATTGTACTTACCAAAAGAAAAATCTGGTTTATACGCTGGCGAACAAAAAAAAAACGGGCCACCTCAAAAATTCTAATTGGAATGTGTATAAGCAAAAGAAATATATTTATTATGATGATGCTATTTATTGTAAAAGAGCTTAACCCTTCAGGCCTCAGCCCCTCAGCCGATTGACAAGTTGCTGTCCCAAAAATTTTTTTGTAAAAATTAATAAAAAAATTGAATTACGACACTGTCTCACCAAAACATTAATTACTGCCAAACCACTGTACCCATAATTAAAATGAAACATATTAACATAATAAAACCTAATAAAATAAAACAAATTAAATTAAAATAAAATTAAAACTGCATGTATCTGGTTCGATATTCTGATTGAACGCTGGTTCGATCAGAAACATGCTAAGCAATAGAGCATGTGGATAATATCACAATACACAGAAGTGAGGGCTGTTATGGAAAAGGGGTGCCCTTAACCCTTCAGGCCTCGGCCCCTCAGCCGATTGACAAGTTGCTGTCTCAAAAAATTTTGGTAAAAATTAGTTAAATAATTGAATTACGACACTGTCTCACCAAAACATTAATTACTGCCAAACCACTGTACCCATAATTAAAATGAAACATATTAACATAATAAAACCTAATAAAATAAAACAAATTAAATTAAAATAAAATTAAAACTGCATGTATTATTACAAAATAAGTATAATAGTTAGTAACAGGTGTTACACAGAAGATATTGCTATTATAAAAAATAGTACTAAAATAATAAAAATATTGCTATTATCTTTAAAAAACTATTTTTCCTTATGCTGCTGCTTTTATTAATAAAAAAATGGTCGATTTACTCGAAATAATAGCTGTATTACTATCTTTTCAGTATTATTTATAACTAGCGGAACCCGGCGAACTTCGTCTCGCCACGAATTTGTTCGCTTAGCAGCAGATGACGTTACCATAGGTAATTTTCATCGACAGTTGTTTGAAATTTGCATTGTTTGTTTAAATTCTCCATTGAAAGCAGTCTGATTGTTTATTTTTTGTCTCACCAAAAGAGCAGTTTCATCAATTGCCATTTGTGGATTGCTAGTGCTCGTTGTGCCCTAAATGGTGTAAAAAGTACGATTTTGTTTGACAGAGAATGTTAGACATAAAATGCTTAGAATCTGGTGCATTTCCAGACACGAACGATCCTAATGGAACCAATGGTGTCAATGTCATTTTACCCCCTGCGCAACACAAAGCAAGTGGTTCGTGGCGGTAGTTCAATGCATTGCAATATTGGCACAAATGGTCCATTTCTCCAATTTGCATGCATTTATAATCGCTGTATTGTTTCGTCAGGTCATAATAAATTGCCTCTCTGTATGTGTTTTGTCTCAAATTCAATCGTCTTCGCACTGCAACATTACGGATCCGTGCCGCTTTATTCAATTTTTGGCGACGCTCATCGCTTTCAGTTGCTCGAACCTCTCTTCACGAGTTACACCAATTTATTTAATTCAGTTGATTTACCTTCAGAATCACGAAAACGCTATCAAGAAATCGTAAAATTCAACTTAACTGTCAAATGTTAACTGTACCGCCATCTTGATTTTCGAATTTTTATTCTTGTCAAGCAACGCCATCTATGATCAAGCTTAGTACTAAAATAATTTTCGGTTTTTCACATTTTTCTCACTTTTCCGAGAGATTTTCCGGATTTTTTATTGCCTATAGTAAGACCGAAGTGATTATGAACAAAACAAAAAAAGAATCATCCAAATCGGGTTAGCCGATCGTGAGTTATTAGGTAACATACATAAAACCCGACTCATTTTTATTATATAGATTTTTCACCATTTTCTATCTGAAAAAAACAGTATTCTATCTTAAACACAGTTTTAGCTTAGAATCGAATCGATAAAGAATAAACAGAATTACGACCACACGATTCACGCTGAATCGTGTTGTGGCCGATATCGGCCAATCGGGGCCTGAGGGGTTAAGCAAAGAAAAATACCAAGGATTACCAGTTTTTACAGGGTATTCCCGAAAGACACAAAAAAACTGTTTTTTAACATCGATATATTAGCTAGATATGGCCTCAAATACAAGTAAGTTGACTCCACTACCCTTTGGTCGTAAATCATGTGACAGAGAGAGCAATAAATTGAACAGTATGCGAGAGAATAGCGCGCCGATATTCTTTGCGGCAGCTTTCACTCTGTCACGACCACCACTATTCTCAGGATCCTGGGACAATTGTTTTCTATTCTAGCATTGATAATAACCGAGTTATGAATTAATAAATCTCCTGATTATAATAGCACTGTTAGCTCAAAACCCGCTGAAGATGTCGAAAGTAACGTAAGCATGAGTTGTAGACAATGGTTTCAGAATTCTAAATCACATTTATTCATTATTTTAGGATGAGTATTAATGGATTTCTGTTTTTTTTTTAATTTCAAATTTCTTTGAATTTTGAAAGGGATATCTTTCATCAGGTTTTCAAATCTCAGCATTAGAATGAACTAATTTTGTAAGCAATTTGGTCCTTATATGTGGTGTAGTTTCTGAGTCACACACACACACACACGCATGCACGCACATACGCACACGTTTTCACACACACATACACACCCTCTCACAAACACATACACACATACACACGAAACATTTTTCAGAAATCACTTATAGATTCCGGCGCAAACTCAAATTCTAAAATTTGCTCGAAAACAAAACTCCCTATTTATATATTTTGTATAACACATTTTTTTTTTAAATAAAAAAAATTCTGTCCCAATATCTCACGAATACATTGTCCCAGTTGAATAATTCTTTTTAAACTTATTAGATTTAGGGTCCGTACCTAATAATGAGAATGAGAACTTTCATAAATACGGATCCCACTCCGGTGCCTGCATCTTGAAAAGTGGTTGTATGTGTCAACTTACTACTAGTTTTGTTTTGCAATATGCCCGATCCTAGTCAGATCACTGAGACCATGATTTATGCTTTTAATTTTCTGGATTTACATGAATGTCTTTACCTGAAAAAGCCACTCTATTTTAAAAAATTGTAGAACACTATTTTACCACATAATAATTCCATTGGATATAACCTATTCTTTCCTCAACAGGGCTTTCAGAATTTTAGTGCAGTGAGAGCGTTCGACGATTTGAAGAAATTAACTGACATCGGACCCAAAGTTGCCGGCAGTGATGAATGTGTCAAGGCGGAAATCATGATAACAAGTAGACTGAATAAAATAAGACTGAATGGTAAACGTGAAGTATTAGTAGAAAGGCAGCAGGCAACGGGTGAGCGTTTCACATATTTCTTCATTTATTAACCTTTTATAATCCTAAAGCAAAGTGTGTTCGTCAGTTAAACCATTGATTATATATGGTATTAGATTGCTAAACTCCGTAGAAAAATTTGGCAACCTTCCAAAACGGCGAAATGAGGTGGCGCTGATAGCATTGACTGCCAAACTAATAGCAATATATTTGACCATCTACACTGGCGTGCAAAAAATATGGGCCACCTGCAAAATTCTAATTGGATATAGTTCAATCAAAATAAATATATTTTTGATGATGCCATTTATTGTAAAACATCTTAAGCAAAGATAAATACCAATCAGTTGCTAACCAGTTTTCCTGAAAGACGTAAAAAACGCACTATTTTTAACAAATTCTAAAAGGAACTTTATATAATAATATTAATGATAAAAAGGAAAAATCAAATATAAAAGTACAATAACTTTTTTTTTATTTGGGGATATTTCCCCGTCTTATTTTTATCATGGCCTTATAACAATATTTAAAATACTATTAGTTTTTTTTAATTACTTGACAAATGCCATTCTATTCTTCAAGCATGGCCACTTTCAGCTCGCGAATATTGTATGGAGCCCATCAACCTCACTCATTATTTTAGGTCATCCCTTACGTCCTCAATTAGATTTAACCCCTGGAAGGCCTAAAACGCCAATCGATGGTGGTGGTGGTTAACAGATCTGCGAGTAGCTTTTTCGGCCAGCCTCCATATATATAATATACTTGAGACTCATGGCGGGCCATCCCATTGCTTGGAAACCGACCTCCCGAATTTACTGAGTGATCTTGCAAGAGCAGGTATTTTCTTTCTACAATAAAACCCACAAAAGCGACGAAATGTTCTTCAAGAACCTCTCTTAATGTATCTCTCAGAAGTTAAATGTATCATTCAATAAAAACCAACTTGGATTTTGAGTCGAAAGAAAAACCCGCCTAGAACATAATGGAGCCTCCTCCATGAGGCACTCTCTCCGATGTGACTTATTGCGAGTATTTCTCTCCCGGTCGTCGATACAGAAGCATAAGACCGTCGGAACTGTCATCCTGCTTTCGTCTGTGATCGGGATCCCCTTCCACTGCTCAAATGTCAAATTTACGTTTTCCTTAGCAAACCGCAATTCGCAATCGCCCTGGGGAGTTTAGACCCAGCAGCTGGCATATGTGTCATCAGGGAAGCTTCTCTGAGCCGTCGTCTTATAGTCCATTCAGACATTCACTACTTGACTGCCTTTTAAAAGTTGCCTAACTTCAACTCCACTGAGGAGGCGATTACGGTGTACCATTGTCACAATATAATGGTTGTTTCTCTGCTAAGTCATTCGTCGCCAACCAGAGCCTCATCTTTGTACGAAGCCAACAGACAATATACTCTCTGGATAGTAAAACGGCTAATAGCCAGACTTCTTGCCACTAAACATTGACTTTGCCTTAATCCAAGAGAAGTTACAATTTGGGCAACTTCTGCTTTGGTCAGAGCCATATTTCAAATGCCACTGATTGTCATCTCATTCTTAAAAGCTCAAACCAAAATGTATTAAAAAACGATGATTTTGTATCTCTAAAATATTTTAAGAGAAATGTGTTTTTACCCAAGTTAATGATGTTTTATGACCAGGCATATTGTTAGGCACTTAGGTGTACTTCTTAGGAGTAACAAGTATTTAGAGAGTAGTTAAGAAACGTATTAAACTCTTTGTAGCAAAGTTATATGACTGAAGTATTCAAAACATGCAATTTTGCAGGTGGTCAATTTTTTGCACCCTAGTATAATACACTGCACACATTGATAATTAATGTTTTTTTTTTATAAAGAACCAATTGATTATAAAAACCCAATAATTTAACCAACGATAACAATAATAACATTCAGTTATTAGTGGCATCTATTGCATTTTTTATATAGGCTGATTACATCACAGAAATAATACGGAGAAATAGAATGCCATCAATAAGTCTATCTGAACATAAACTGCATAATTATTAAAACATGTATACCAAAGAATAATTGGCATCTCATCTATAACTACCTATGGGAATGTTAGTCAGAGTTGTGTTAGGACATTTAACCCGTTGAGTATGATACGACCAAATCTGGTTCTGAAACAATTATCCGTTGAGTATGATACGACCAGATCTGGTTTCGCGTTTTTTTCACTTCTTTGACGTTCTCATATTTATTCATAATTATCTAATTGTTTTACAAAATGATATTTCAATATTCTATATTCGAAATTTCAATGCAATCATTGTGCAGTTGTTCTTTTTATGATTGGTGTAGTAGTTTCGTAGTTATAGTACTTTAAGGTCGATGTCGCCGAAAATCCTGCAAAAGAGACAGATGCATCCATGAAAATACCCATTTACTCCAAGGGTTAATTTATTTAATAACATGTTTACTTGTGTATTATATGGAATGTCTCATTTCAGGTCATTATTGGTTGGGATTTTCAACCGGGTTTATAAATTCCTATTCAAATGCTGTAAATGTTGTAGCAATGCTAGTCGGAAGTAAAGAAAATGAATCGTCAAGTCTTCTGTTAAACTGTCATTATGACAGTGTACCGGAGAGTCCAGGTAATGCCGCATACCCTTTGATGTCAAATAATAAATTGATACTATGTATAAAAAAAACATTTTTGGCAGGTGCTTCTGACGATATTATAAGCTGTGCAGCCATGCTGGAAATATTAACTGTCTTATCGCAACGAGACGAACCTCTGCGGCATAATATTGTGTTCCTATTTAACGGCGCTGAAGAAAATCCCTTGAGGTAAGTGTCACATTTCTCCTATATATCGATGCAGAAGACCCTTGTTAATCTGGTGACCTCATTAACCTGGATGGGGACGCAACTGGCAAAGTTGTAATAAAACTGGCAAAGTTAAGAAAATCTTTTGACACAAAAGAGTGATTAAAAAGACACATAGAAGTAACGCTTGTGACGTTGTATATATGTGATTCGTAACACTTTATAGTTGTATAATGTTAAACAACAAAATTGTGACATTAACCTGATATAAACGTTTGCTCGACCGCTTTGTATAACGCATAAAACACAGATAAACTAATACAACAATCATTATAAAACATTTATATTCTATTTTATGTTTTCATAGTACCGTTAAAAAGCAAAGGTGAGCTAATGTATTTATTACCTACAATGTATTATTCGTACAAATTTTGTGTTTTGATTTGTATTATAGTGTTATTTTTTTATTATTATATATTATTCAATCTTAATTAAGTACATTCATTAATTATAAAAATAAAAAGTTTTTTTACTTTAATTATGATAATTGTTACATAAGTTGTATTACTTATTGTAATTACGCTGACCCGCCTAGATACGGCACAGTTTAGTCTTAGTTAGGTGGGCAATGAGCATTAGCTGCATTTCGATGTTCAATTTTTCCGAGTTACTTATAACATTGATAACAATGGGGCTAAATGTACAAAAATTAAATGAATAAAGTATTAAACCTTAAAAAAAAAGTGGCTTCCAAATGGCTAATATAGCGCTGGTGCTAAAACTAGAACTATTGCAACTGATTCTAGATACAATAGATGTCATTAAAGCGATTATAAATAAGATATGCTTTAAAGAGACTTCCACTAACGCCTGCGCTCAAATAGTCATAATTAGACCTTTGTTAACACTCAAAAGATGTAAAAGCGTATTGTGCAAGACTCATATATCACCAGTTACATAATAACAATTTTTCTCTTCTTAAATGCTATAAAGTGCATAATCTTTTCTCAAGGACATCTCTATAAAAGCTTCCTCCTAAATATAAAAAAATCTAATACCTATTATTACATATCAGTTGATTAGTAGCAACCGCAACTATAATTAGTATTATATTGATGTCTTCAAAAATAATTTATATATAGTTAAATATTTAAATTCTGATTCGAAATTTTAATTCAAAGTGTCAACATATATTTTGAAATTTTCTCAACAATTCTACTAATATTATAAACGCGAAAGTTTGTATGTATGTATGGATGTTTGTTACTCTTTCACGCAAAAACTACTGAATGGATTTTGATGAAACTTTACAATAATATAGATTACACACCAGAATAACACATAGGCTATAATTTATAAAGATATATGGTTTTCTATCATCATTATCACAATTTTCCATCACCACGCGGGTGAAACCGCTGGGCGCAGCTAGTACATACCTACATATGCAGTAAAAATACAACCCTTCTTTTGGCAGTCATTAAATAAATCATAGCACTCAGTACTAACCGAACCACACTCCCTAACAGTAAAAAGTTTTACCGCCCAACGAAGTGGGCACGGGTCAGCTAGTAAATAATAATTAAATAATAAATTTAGTGAATATAGTGCAATTTGGCGGTTAAGTAACCCGACCAGGTTGCCACAAGCCTAGGAAATGGAAATATTTTCCTGAAAGTGTGGAGCTCGCCAAGACGTGTGGCCGACGTGGCGGGTATCGGGCTAAATACCTCCAATCATGATGAACAGTGTAACCTTATGTCTATATAGGAAGACTGAGCGGAGACTTCAGAGAATGCAAAATGCCTGCGCAAGATTTTGCTTTAGGATTCCTCCGCGTCATCATGTGTCACCATTCCTTGCGAAAGCTTCCATGTTGAATATGAGTAAAAGAAGGCAGCTCCATCTTGCGACCCTTGTACTCAAGGTAGTACGCAATAAACAGCCGCGATATCTTTACAAGATTATGACGTGGTCCCGTAACCGGCATGTCCATTCAACACGGGCACGTGAACAACTTGCTATAATACCCAAGCACAAAACTACACATTTCCAGTGCAGCTTTTCGTATTATTCTGCGGTTGTATGGAATCGGTTGGGAATGGCTTTGCGATCGAAATCAATTGCAGTATTTAAGGACCACTTTAAAAGTTTATTATTAAAGGAAGATATTTAGATGTCATAATTTGATTTTATTTTAAAATAACTATTGCTAATTGGATTATTACTATTGTCTTCGTTTATTTATTAATTTGTAACCTGATTATTTAATGTTAAATATTTTGATTTTGATTATTTTTGATTTATTATATGTAGATTATTAAATTTATGTAATTACTTTATTTTCTTTTAATATCATTTGATGTTAAATATCTTGATTTTGATTATTTCGATTTGTGTATTTATTTGATTATGATTATTTGGATTTTTTGTTTTAAGATTTATTTCATTAGGTTATTTTATTCTAAAAATCATATACCTATGTATCAATAATAATAGGTGTGTCCTGAAAACCAGGATAAGAGATATCCTGAGGATACACCTAATTTGCAGCGTTTGTAGCTTTATTTCATAGTCTTTGTCTATTTATAGTTTTAATTTTTATCTGTGTGTTCTTGTTTTTTTTGTATATGTTTTTTATAACAGCTGCAAATAAATAAATAAATAAATAAAAATAAATCAAGGAGATAGCTGGACCTGTCTGGATGAGGGAAACGGACAACCGATCCGGATGGAGAGTGATTGGAGAGGCGTATGCCCAACGGTGGGCGAATGCGCGCTGATGAAGAAGAAGAAGAGAAGTTAAATATTGAAATATCAAGGGTTAATATACTACTCATATATCAATATAATTTGCAACTGCGAGTGATATATACTCTTGTCACAGATTAGACATAAATAGCGTAATAAACGACGCAATAATAAATGTGCGGTCTCATATCCTAATTCACTCTCGTACTGAAAATTGGGATATGTGGAAAGCCGCCCCTGAAAGCTCTCCGACCTATTGTCCTAGAAATTGTCCCTGCAGATTGCCTCGCTTTCACCGATTTATTTTGTAATGTCAAAACTTTTGAGTGATTTCAGAAACATGCTGTATTTATTTAAGATTGAATTATGTCTCCTATATTTCAGGCATCTCATGCTTTTATAACACAACATAAGTGGGCCAGAAATATATCAGTGTTTATCAACCTAGAAGCTGGTGGCATGGGCGGTAGGGAATGCCTATTTCAAGCTGGTCCAGGTCGTGCATTTTTAGTCGAGGTAAATCCTCTTTTTTATAATTCATCTACTTTGTTTAATACGAAAGACTTTCAATTCTATTGTTACGGTAACTTCGAAAACAGCAATCGAAAGTATCAGCTAAATTGCTGCAATTCCACAAAATCTATTAATATGTTTTGTTCAACCGGTATCGGAGAAGTCACGTAATTTTATGACAAAAATGGATATTTGAATACTCGGATGACTCAGTACCATCAATGATAGTCTGGCTAGTAGTAGCAGTTATGTTGTAGCAGCTCCTGAACAGTAGCAATTACCTTAAGCCTACCATGTGCTAGTTATGCTAATGTTGACATTTTATTGGGTCTCAATCAAGCTAAACATTATGAAAATAGTGGTGCAACATCAACAGTTTTTATTGAATTGGCAGTATAAATTGCAGCAGCTGGAAAAGTTGGCAGTGAAATTTCGAAAGATATTCCAATACAAATCCCCGCACAGCTACTTTCCACGAATGAACTAATTTTTGAAACTAAAAATTTTATAATTTTTAAAAAGCAATTTAAGAGATATAATAATTACGATTATTAAGCTTGTGGTGAGTAAGAGGAGAGGTGATTGGACTTAACCCCTCAGGCCCCGATTGGCCGATATCGGTCACAATACGATTCAGCGTGACGGCCCCGTTTTAATTTAATTTTAATTTAATTTGTTTTATTTTATTATGTTAATATGTTTCATTTTAATTATGGGTACAGTGGTTTGGCAGTAATTAATGTTTTGGTGAGACAGTGTCGTAATTCAATTATTTAACTAATTTTTACCAAAATTTTTTGAGACAGCAACTTGTCAATCGGCTGAGGGGCCGAGGCCTGAAGGGTTAAGGGCACCCCTTTTCCATAACAGCCCTCACTTCTGTGTATTGTGATATTATCCACATGCTCTATTGCTTAGCATGTTTCTGATCGAACCAGCGTTCAATCAGAATATCGAACCAGATTTCTGATCGAAACCGAGTTTTCAGTGGTATTTCAATTCTAGTTGATGATGTCTTGTCAAAGGCTCATATGTCAATAAAAACACCCAGAGTTGACATCTTATTTTCTATAGCTCATTGTACTTTTGTTACCGTATTGTGCAACGCTGTTTCTGTAGGAAAGTAGACATGCTGGTTTTCATTATTTTTCACCTTATTTCACTTAAGATTCACTCTTGCTAACCAGACTGGCATTTTTATGGTCCTTAGAATCTAAGTAATGTAAATGGTAGGTATTTTGAATATAAAATGGTGTGACTTCTTCGCCCACGTCTCCTATACTATATATTATAAATTTATGTATTGATAATGTTTTACTTTTTCAGGCTTACCACAACTCAGCACCGTATCCACATGCTCAAGTGGTGGCAGAAGAATTATTTCAAGGTGGTGTGATTCCATCCGATACTGACTTTCGAGTGTTTAGGGATTTTGCTGACATACCAGGTATTTACATTTTTACTGTTCATTTCCTTATGGTGCATTGCACTCCATTCGGCTGTATATATATGCACTGGCTATCTAGGCTACAGTTTATAGGCCTGCACCACAAGGAGATCAACATTACAAAAGGAAATGCTTTTTGCCACGAGTTTAAACAAGATTTAAGGAAAATTAAAACATCATTAGGCAGGGAAAGTGTATGTATAAACTTCTCCTAGGAAAAAACCTCAAAGATTGTTTTCCTAATATTGCGGTCCCTCTAAAAATGTACCTGTCACTAGTGATCCCAAACAGCAGTGGAGAAGATCATTTTCAAAATTGATGTTGGTCAAAAACAGGCTTCGAACCTCCGTGTTAGAAAACAATCTCAAGGTTTTGGCTTTGCTCAGCGTTAGAAATGGCATTTTAAGACAACTAAGTAATGAATAGGTTATAATTAGCTTCTTCACTTTGAAGCCACCCAGTCTGATTGTTTGGGAAAGTACTGTATTGAAATTAGGTACATAGTTGTATAAGTAAAATTGCTTGTTTGTTATGTTGTTTTAAATGTTGCAGTTGCCTTAAGTGTTTACTTAAAATTACGATTATTTTAAAAATTGAAATGCTGATTATTGCATATTTGGTAACCTAGATATGAATACAAACTGTGTTATTTTTTTTATATATAAAAAAATCCCCCCTGTAGGGCCCACACCACAGGTTCAACCTAGAATCGTACAGCCCTAGCCCCGCTTCACTATAACTCTTCACTGTCCACAGATTAGCCGTCCTCCAGCATCCCCAATAGGGGGACAATATCAGCCACTCAGAGAATCACAAATGAGTAGTTTATAATCACAGTTATCGCGGTAATAGCCTCCTTTCGATCGTCGGCAAAGTATTTACGAAAATCATACAGTCGAGGCTACAGAAACATCGAGAACAAACGAGTCGAGAGGAACAAGCAGGATTTAGACGACATCGAGGATGCATTGATCATATATTCGCTCTTTGTTGTCAGCTAACGGAAGAAAGAATACAGTGCGGCAAACGAACAATCGTCGTCTTCATAGACTTTAAATCCGCCTTCGATTGCATAGATTGGAACTGCTTATGAAGTGCCTTGGAGCACCAAAAATCATCCAACTTCTCCAAGCATCGTACGATGGCTCAACCAGCAGCGTTCGAATCTGTAACGATTTGTCTGAGGAATTCCCGATTGAAACTGGTGTTCGACAAGGAGATGTCACATCGCCGCTACTTTTTAATGTGATCGACGCGTATATGCGGAAGCATTCGACGGTCGATGCGGAGTTATATTAGGTTAGGTTAGGTTTAAAAAGAATTTTCAATGTTATTTTGGCATCATGCTACAATAGCAAGCTAAACTTTTTTTTTTGTTTTGGAATGCAACAAATATTTATTGATTATATTGTCGATGTTTAAAGTACCCTAAGAACTTTAATTCATCGGCATTAAATTATTCTTTTTGCCGTAGTTGGACTATCAATGAATTTTTTGTAGATGTGAATTTCCAAACGCGTCTATCTCAGAAGTGTCTTTTTGCACGACTGGACCGTAAGGAGCTGTAATGGCAAACACCTGCACTGGACCACTTTCAATTTATCCATGATTTCAAACATTAAAATACCCGAGCAATAACAAACGACAGAAACACAAATAAACAATTGTTTTAGAAAAAGGAATAGCACAGCTTTGAACTTAAATTTATTTGAATGTAGAATTTCAACTCAAAGCGAAGTTATCAAAGCTTGAATTAGCCATTTTGAAAAATCAGCAATGATATAGAATAACTGTGTTTAAACTCATTTATTTTTCATTTTCAGGTCTTGACATGGCATTTGCGAGATATGGTCAAGTTTATCATACTAAATATGATAAAGCCTCACTCGTTCCTATTGGATCTCTGCAGAGAATGGGGGATAATGTACTCGCTATATCAAAATCATTGGCAAACTCTGAGCACTTGGATATTAAACAGGTTTGTAAATTGATAAAAGAATACACCATACAGTATACACGATGAAAAATACTAAATTGATTAAACTGATTAAAATACTATACTATACTGTACAGCCGACACTCCTTTAACCCTTTGAAAGCCAGCCATTCTGACGCCGCGCCTTTGTATTTTTTGTTCAATTTTGTATACATAACAATATTGTTTTTTATGAATTTTCTCTTGTTACTCATTAATTTATCTTGTTAGTCATGTATATTATATATTCATACAATATATACTTCATCCAGAGTAGTTAATTTTACCAAAGGATTAATCGTTTTTTCTCAAATGTGAATGAAAAATTGCATTTGACTGGGCTGTTATTTTATGTTTATTATTTATTTATATATGTATATACCTGGATAAATATTACAAATTACTACATTACATTCTTATAAGGTAAATAACAGTATAATACTTATAAAAACAATTTGAAAAGCTGAATATTTTCAACTCACGATGGCATGTTTTCAACCCTGAAAAATTTGTTTGTTGGGGGGGGGGGGGTAAGTGCTTGCATACTAGTATATAATGGTTGCTTGTTCAATGATGAGGGTGAAATAGAGCTGTGTTCAGTGGAGGGTGAAATAGAGCTGATAATTACATAAATACAGAGATCACCCGCTGCATATTGTCACAGAAACAGAAAAACTACCAAATAGTGGTAATTTCGTCCCAAAGGCTAAAGAGGTAACTGCACGTGAAACTATACTAGATTATATGTTACCCAATAGATTATATGTAGAATCATATGTTAACATTAGAAATAGTTTTTTTTAGACAATACTTTTTATACCTTTGAGAGTTCATACATTATACCACGGTAAATATTATCAACAGTATTTGATATACAGGTTGAGTTTTAATTAACCGGCATCCTTAAAGGGGGTGAATCAATACAAGCAAATGAGCAACTTTTGATTTAAAAAAAAAACAAAAATCAAAAAAACCTTGTTTTTAAATTTATTTTTTCATTTTTTTTTTAAATTTGTAACTTTTAAGTACCTGACTGTTGAATAAAAGTTTGAGAAGCGTTTGAGCGTGCTGCGCCACTATCGGTAATAAACTATATTAGCGATATTTTACCTACTGCTAGATGACGCATTGTGTATATATTTTTTTTTCTTGAAGGGGGTTAATCAGTACAAACAAATAAGCAACTTTCGACAAAAAAATGTTAAAAATAAAAAGCAAAAATATATTTTTTTAAATCAATTTTTTGAGAAAGTTTTTTTTTATAAATAGTATAAAAAATGCTGAGCACGATGTGCTATCTATCGGTAGGTAAAATACTGCTAATATTGTTTATTACGGCTATATGGCGCTGCACGCTGACACCTGCGTCACACTTTTATTTAACAGTTTAAGTACTTAAAATTTTCAAATAATATTTTTTGTTCTTCCCAATTTTATTTTATTGAAAGTTGCTTACCTACTCGTACCCCCCCTTGAAGGATGCCGGTTTAAAACTCACCCTGTATATTGTTCTATTCTATAAATAAATATATATTGTTCTATAAACAAATTGTTTTATTCTATTCTAAAGTATTTTGAAAAGTATAGACTCCAAATCTGATAAAAAACTAATAATGATTAAACATATTACTTATGTATATAGTCATTATATTCATTATATAGTCATTATATATCTATTTCACTGTACTTCTTTGATTTCAGCCCCGCGACGACAGCACCAACATGGTGTATTTCGATTATTTCGGATGTTTCATGGTGGTGATAAAAGCAAAGTACGCTCTGATTATTAACTGGGTCGTAATAGCTTTCGCGATAGCAACGGCGTACCCTCAAATCAGAAGAATTTCAAAAAGTAAGTCGTATTTTCTATACTAATCATTATGATTAGCATCCAAAGTGTCGTTTTAACTGTATTTAAATTTGCCCCACTCTTTATTTGCAGCCAATTCTGGTATGAGGGAAATAGGAATCTGTTTTCTGTCATTATTTTGCAGCGGGGCAATTACATTCATTTTTGCATGTTACATTTTGCCCTATATCATACGTTTTGGATCGCATTTAACCGGTGGATTTCTTATGAAGTGGTATTCTAGACACTGGCTGGTAATTCCGTTGCATTGTCTGCCTATAATTGCTGTTTATTTGACAACCAGCATTTCAGTTGATATTTGGAGATCTAATAAGGTAACCTACTTTGTTAATAATTTTTAGTTTACTTTGATTACATTGGTAATAATTTGATATTCTTACACTCATAGGCTATTTATTGCCTACAACAATGTGTACACACGGAGGTAGACATGCAACGCATGAACCTGAAAGAAAAGAATTACCAATTATTGTTATGGCATGTTAAAGTCATGAATATTAAAAAAAGGTCCTATTTCGAAGCGCTATCGTCATAATAACGATCATTTCATTAATTTTTATTTGTCCCTTGCTAACTATAGAAATCCACATCATACTCACATACTTCCATTTTAAACTAGCTTTGGGTTTTTATTCAAAAAGTAGGTAAAAAATCCTTGGGTTTTTTCATTAGATTTTTTTTTCAATAACAATATTTGTTTACAATATACCGAACTAATTTTTTAGGCATTAGACCTATTAATGACCCTTTTTTGTATCCTTTGTAAGTCAAAGGTTGTCAATAGTCAAAGGTAGTCACCAAATATATTTTTTTGTTACTCTATTGAATATTTTTTAAACCTTCGAGTAGCGGCATAATTTCATGGCAGACTGCTGCAATTTATTGGAATTCTTGCAATATCGCCGCGCTCGACAAAAAGTACTATAACTATGGAACTACTATAGAAAGCATAAAAAGAATAACTGTGCAATAATCGTATTGAAATTTGGTATATAGAAAATCTCATTTTGTAAAACAATTACATAAATATGAATAAATATGAGATAATCGAAAAAGTGAAAAAAACTCGGCATTTCTAACTTGTACTTGTCTTACGGAAAAATACGGAACCCTATTTAGAAATTGTAAATACTATCGTGAGCTTTGTTGGATTCTCTATCAAACGTAATATTCCAATTTGCTTATTTACATACAAAAATATTTAAATATTAGCTCATAAAAACCAATAAAAATTTAGATGATTTCTCGAGAAAAAAAAAATTATGATGTTTGATAATGGAATTTTACCAGAAATATCGGCGAAATGACGCGCGAAATTATTCTAGCGGCCGTCTATATATCTATGGTAATAATGAGATACTTAGTATGGATTTTAGTATGCGTTCGAATTAGAAAATAATATTACTGTGAGCTCCGGGAGCAAGCCGCCAATATTGGTCATTACGTAGTCAATGTTGTTCTGATGTGCAACCAAATTTGGTCGTTACGTAGCCGAAGGGTTAAAGTATATTTTGTATTGAATGTAATATATCAATCATCCTAAACTCGATACATTCTGCTAATTAACTGCTAAATATGAATTCCTTCCTCTTACAAACCAATCTCAAAAAAGTTCAGTCAAAATGTTTTTTTTATTTTAATTGAATGTACGGGGTACGGCCTGTTGCGTTCGGGTGATAATATTGCGGCCGTATCACATATGTTCGTATGGGTAGGGCGGTTAAATCACATTAAACCCAACACACTGCATATCAAGTACGTGCTTGTAGTATCATCAGGCGGCAGGTTTAAACGATAATAGAGAGTATGTATACCGCAAAAAGGTCATTTTTTTAGTGGTAAAAGATGGTCGATTGGTAAACCCATCATAAAATATCAAGGCAATATTTTTTAAAACCTTCCATTTTCTCGGTGATCTATTCGAACAGCGCTTTTGTCCGAGGGACCATTGTATTCCTTTGTGGCTTTCATCAAGTCGCCTTGGTGAAAACTCGTGTAATAAAATCCCAAATAATTTTGATTGGGTGGTATTAAATGTCTTATACAGTTAGCAGGCTTAAATGTCTTGAAAAACATATATTAGTTGTATTTATACTTGATAGAAAGTCATTACACATCTGTATGTACATAAGTGACTGGTTTAAGTACTGTCCGCGCGCAAGCTCCGAGGAATCGCAGCTGGAGAAGCGGGTGCATGTTCAAATTCATGAGGAAGAATAGGACGGCACCCGGATTATTTGTGTGGCCGGACACACCGGACGAGGGTCTGATAGATAAGCAACAAATTAAACGGATGGTGGAAAAAGCTCCTGATTTTCGGAAAAACATGCAAACACTTTATTTTCCAATAGGTAGGTTAAGCTTACATTTAACTAGGACATAGATATCTATTATCATATAAAAATGATTAGTGATTTTTTTGAGATGCATTATATGTATAAGGTATAATGACGTTGTTTTTTCCAATTTTGTTTTGATACTTCCTATTGTGTGATTATTTTTTATATAAATTGCTTGATGACTATTAATATTCTTATAATAATTATTTATTTTATATGTAAACTTATATACATGGATTCAGCTCTATTATATTCAGCTCTATATTACAATTTGATGAGTAACGCACTCATCAAATTGAAGATCATTTCCACTAATGTATTCTAAGTTTTCGTCTTAATCCTTTACTCATATTAGAATAATATATTTTTGTATTTACATATTTTGAGCAAATTGAATTAATTTAAGGAAGTACGCGGTATCTAGAACACCAGGACAAGTTAGTATAACAAAAAAACCCGTGTATATCTAAACCTGCCTTAAAGTTAGGTAAAAAATTATATATAATTTCAAAAACTCAAGACGTTTTGAAAATGCGAGAAAAAATATTAAAATGAATTCCGCAAACAACAATGGATGATAGTGTAGTTATATATATAGATAGCAACGACTCTCGTTTTGGACGAACTATTCTATGTAGGTTTAAAACCAATAATGAGGTAAATTCAAAGAAACCGATAGATTACACCCTTATTTAGGTACGGTCGAGTTTGATTAGTATTCAGTACAACAAATTTCATTACCGAAAGTTAGACCGCTTCAGCTACGATATATTTAAGAGCCATCTTTTAACATCTCATGGAAAGTGACACATTTCAATGCAAATAAAATAACATTTTAGTCAAGAGGGCCACCTCTAAAACACGGTGGTTAATATTCAAACCAAGCTTCATTTCTAACTGGGTATATCCACATAACTCCAGAAATTGCCTAAAAGACGGTAAACTGGCATTAATTTTCCTAATAAATCAAATGACTGATTTAAAGTAGACCAAATATGAATCTTCCACTACTACCACATATCGATTAAAAACCGTATTTAAATCCAAGGTGACCCTCTTAACTCATCATTCAGGCGAGAACGACAGCGAAGTATGGTCATTCATTACATATTGTCCATTGACCAGTCTTACGGGTTACATTTCTAAACTTAAATATATAGTACATATTGTAACACCTGTCTAAAATGCAAAAGTGCACAACATTGAGGGTCATGATAATATGCAATACTGAGCATTAATAAAAATTTCTGTTATCACAGTTCACTTTGATACTCAGGAGGCACTTAGAAATTGGCACATTGGAAGAAGAAATATTCCTACTCAATATCGGACACCTCTGATTACTCCCACCTCTTGGATGCGCGTCTCTGAATTTATGGCGTTCTCAAGCGCAACTCTCGTCGAGTTGTAAATGGAAAATTTCAGAAGGCTCCCGTCTTTGATCGAACTAGTGGAATCCTGTAGTAGCGTCATCTTCTCCGAGACCAATTCGGCCAAATCCTCCAAGGTGGACGTCTGCTGCTCGCAGAGAAGAATCTTGTTCTTTCTGATTTTTTATATGTAGCGGTATCTCAACTCATATTCCACATTTTCCTTGAAGGACCTCACTGTTGCAATTCTCATAAAGCGCCATGCTTTATTACTTCATGCAATTTGCTTTTGAATAACGCATTTCTCGACTCCAGTTCGGATTCCGAGACGAACTTCAAGCGGCCATCAAATTCAGGAGAAATGACTGGAAATTGTGGAGATATGGCTTCATTTGTTGCAACACACCATTGCTTCTTTAGGCTGTTGGAATTTTCATCTGGTAGGATGTTTGACAATTTTCATCTGGGAGGATGAGATTCTGAAAATAAAAAAAACCATTTTGGAGTTTTAATAAGCTTTTGATAAAATCTGGCATCTAACAAAGCTCTGAATTCATAAACAGAAAACATATTTCTTATCGTCAAGAATAAATCTGTTATACCTGGATGGATCATAACCAAAAGATCACACGAATTTGGAACGATACAGCTATCTGGTCGAGTAGTTCCGACAAAACTGAGCCAAGTACAACTATAGCTAACAAGTTAAAGAATTGAGTGTCTATAGTCCATGATTTTTACCCTGTGAAGGGGCTTTTGTCCAGCAGTAAATAATGGAGTATACATCTAGGTAAAAGAATTCCTACACATGGGGGGAAAATTATGAATATGAAATAACCAGATGCTTTTTTGCAATCCTGAGTGTTTTTAATCTATCTATAAACATAACATACAAGGTAAAAAAATAAAATTCTTATCCTAATTGAAAATATTTTTCAATTAGTATACATATTGGGCCCGATTGCGTTTCTTTGTGAACTAAAACTAAAATTAGTCTAAGTGAACGAGACAGAGCAATACGTTAGAGCGAAATATGAAACGAACGATCGACGATAAATACTACCTGCCGAACTTATACTCGTCCGAATAAATTCGAGCATATTTCGTGTGGTGTAAGATTTGACCTTGGCGGGCGGTTTTAATGCGAAAAAGTGACAACAGGTCATCTCACACTCCGCTCTAGCGTATTGCCCTGTCTCGTTCACACGGACTAATTTCCGATTTTAGTTCACGAAGAAACGCAATCGAGCCCATTATAAACCTAGTTCGTAAAGGAGATTCATCTCTTTGACATAATAATGTACCACAATAAATTTACCACCTCGCCAGGAATTAACGTGTGTTGAGGTCGTACTAATGTCGTTTGTTTTTTTCGTGTAGAGAGTCTCATCTGCTACGAGAATATAAATTAAAATTAAATTGCTGACAATCTAATAACTTCAATCTTTTCGGGATATACTTTCTTTTTGACGTGGATACGTCTAGAAATTCATGCCAGGTACTAGGAGAAACTTCAAAAGTCTTTAATGTAACATTTTTAAGACGATACAAAATCATCGAATAGGTCAGAAGCATACGGGTTATCAATGTTCGTAGAATACAATTTAAGAACAGCGACTTTTTGAGCACTTCTAAAAGTTTAGTCAAATCATTGTATCGTGATTGCTGTTAATCTTATGACATGCCTAGAAAGCAGAGCGATAGGTCGCGCTTCTTTCTAGGCATGTCATAAGAATGCCTAATTGTCATAATGAATACCAAATTACTGTTCAAACAATAGGAGTAGCTGCGCAAAAACTCCGAGCAATATTTAATGAAATATAAAATACTCATTCTCATTGCCGAGTACATTTTAAGATGCCTGCTCTATGCCAAAGTGATTATCAGCGAGCATGAATTAAGCAGGAATTGATACCTGCATAATACACATAGACATAACAAGGTAATCCCTAAAGTACGCCTAACGCAAACCCAAAAATCTTTCTGGGTACCTAAGCCTCAAACTTTTTAATGAGTTGCCGCTAACCACGCAAAGTTTGGAGACAAAGGCATTTCAAAGACGAGTTAAAAATAAGCTGCAATCCATGCATGCTTTTTTTATAAGTTGGAAGTTTTTTTTACAAAAGCAAAGACATTTGAGTAATTTCTCAATTAATTGTCAAATTTGGATATTTTTAATTTATCGTTTCGTGATAATTACATTATTATTTATATTATTATTATATTACTAGCTGCGCCCAGCGGTTTCACCCGCGTGGTGATGGAAAATTGTGATAATGATGATAGAAAACCATATATCTTTATAAATTATAGCCTATGTGTTATTCTGATGTGTAAGCTATATTACTGTAAAGTTTCATCAAAATCCATTCAGTAGTTTTTGCGTGAAAGAGTAACAAACATCCATACATACATACAAACTTTCGCGTTTATAATATTAGTAGGATTATTACTGACCAAGGTTATTTAAATTTTATTATTATTTTAAATTTATTATTATTCTAATTAAAATTGACTATTGTAATTTATTGTAAACGATAGTAGCTACCAAATTGTTACTATTTTAATATAAAATAACAAATTCTATAGGCTACATTATGTTTTACTTTTAATTGGTTTTTAATAACAACGTTTAATACTTAGATTGTCTTGTTTCACCCATGTATTTGATCATATATATCAGTGATCCCCAAAGTGGTCTATATGGACCCCCAGGGGTAGATATCAAATTGCATAGGGTTCATGTCAGCGAGAAAAAAATATTGGGGTGCATGAGATGTAAATAAAGGTCCACGTTAGCAGGTCCCATCTAGGCAGGTAATCATAAACATTTAGGCGATCCGTAAATATCGTATTACTTCCAAAAGAGGTTGGGTGTATGTACATCAAAGTGTTTTAAACTTATAATAATAGCAATAAACAAACGCGCGCGTCACAAGCACCATGAAAGGAAATCAACACTCAACTCAAATTGCATCACTAGTCGATTAAGGAGGCATGACTAACGAGGGGACATGACTAACGAGAGGACATGACTAACTAGGCACATGACTAACGAGGGGAGGTGCGAGTGAGATATGTGAAAAAAATGTGCTTCAATGGGTATTAATGCGAGCCATTAAGATAGAAGCGTCACATGAATGAGCAAGTGAGATAGTGCTACATAAGCAGTTATATGCGTCATTCTCAAATACTTTGTACTTCAAGGACGCTTAGAAATGGACAACTAAAATTGTACATGTTTTTAATTTTTTACAATTTGTCCTATTACCGAAAACCCTATGTAAGTGGTCAGTACTGTGCCAGTTGTCAAAGACACATTTAAAATTAGTCAGTTTAGGAAAATTCAATGTTATGCAGCAGGTCTAAGGAAAACAGCAAGTGGTCAGCACAAAAAAGTTTGGGTACCTCTGATCTATATATACATATTGATTTTTTTGCATATTATTTTGATACTTAGATATTTGAATTATTATTTCATTATTTTGATTATTTTTGTATATAAAGAAGTATTTGACTACGTTGATTATTAATATTTTGCTGATTATTATTTATCTTATAAATAGGCCACAATGAAAGTTTCTGGAGTTGTCCATTTGCATAAACATTTTTTATAAAAAATTGAAAATGGAACTCTTGGGCTGTAAAAAAAAGTTTGTTTTATCTAGCTGACATTTGTTTTTACATTGTGGCATCATCTTGACAATAGCGTGTCTCTATTATGATGCATTTATTGCGAGAAAAATTTTGCTGCATTATTTTCAATGATTTTAAGTGTAATTTGACAGGTCAGCAGAGCTTCGCTCGGCTTCAAACTGCTTTGGTGATGAAGCAACAAGCAA
Source organism: Micropterix aruncella (assembly GCA_944548615.1). Lineage (NCBI taxonomy): Eukaryota > Metazoa > Arthropoda > Insecta > Lepidoptera > Micropterigidae > Micropterix > Micropterix aruncella. Next base: position 9,518,170 of record OX155980.1, read on the forward strand.
AACGATAATTTATAGCTGGTTGGCAGAATTCAAACGCGGTCGTTTCAATCTCAGTGATGTATTTCGTGAAGGTCCACCACTGTCAACAACAAAAACTGCACAGTATGATCAAAATGGACAAGCATCTGGCCTTCCATAACATTCGGTAATCCTTTACCCTGGTGCCACAGTATAATAACCAGTAGCTTTACTCTCGAGCTACAAGGTAAGGTGTGCAGAGGGTTCTGTCCCGACGAAAGCGAACATTTAGCATTATGGCCAGGTAAAGGATGGCGACGTTTTTGAACATTTGGACATCTGCGTAGACCGAGTAGTGGAACATCTGGCGAGCAAATGCGAGCCCTTACAACTCGTGTCATATTCATTTTGATTTCAATTTTGTTCTAAGAGAAGCTACTGCCTGGGGTATACTGTAACGGCGCACACTTGCGGCCTGACCGCGGCGGCCAACGAGATACTACAAAATGTATGGAATCGCCGTCGACCGACCGACACCGACGTTTAAAGTTTTAACATAGGAAACACAATATGGACATTACAGGGATAAACGTAAGAAGGGATGCCTGTTAGGGAATAATTTAGTTAATAATTTAGACGATGAGACATAAGTAATGGAGGAAAAGTATAGTGGGAATAGATCTTGAGAAGTAGCTTTTAGGTGAGGGAGAGTTGGTCTTAATATAGAGAGTTGGTCTTATATATGTATATTATTTTAGTTTTTATTTTTATTTATTTTGGTTTTATTATTATTTTCGTATAAATATATGTATGTGTATGTGTACCTATATGGATATATATATTTTATCTATAGACGTATATAAGTATCTATCAATATTTGTATATGCGTAAATATTTGTAGTTTTATATTTCGATGGCTTAATCTGCAAATGTGCTAACTCCACTTTTCATCAAAATAACGTTTTTTTTTTTAAAATGTAGCAAATTTGCTTATCTATATACAGAAAAATTAAACAACTCCCTAAATTAAAAGGAAGTGCTCTAAAAACGACGCACAAAAATCAACTAACTCCATATAATACGATCCACGATACGGTAAATGTGGTAACTCCATTCAGCGGCGCCATTTTGTATTGGAAATGTCAACCGATACGCGTGTCACCCGCTTTCCGTGGTTTTAATGTAAAAAAAACGTGTTTTTATGACAAATTGACTATTTTGTGATTTGCTGCAATGTCTAGTAAGTGTATTTGTCAATTTATTGTTATATTTTTCGCAGAATACTTGACATTTGAAGCATATTCGATCGATAAACTTTGCGCATGGAGTTAGCACTTTTTTGGAGTGACATTCCGATAGAAAAAAACGGAGTTATCACTTTTTAATAATATCGTTATTAACTTTCTTTTTGATAATTGAAATGTTGTTGATCGTTATTTTGTATCTTATAAAATATTTGTGTTTAATAAACTTACAGGTATGTCACGAGGCAGACAAATTGTAAATTTAAGCCTTGAGAATGATACAATGGATGACATAAACCAACTTACTGAACTCACGCCCAGTATGTTAGAGGACATGCCAATTTTATTTGAGGACAATTTGGATAATATTAATTGCTCTACATACATTCAAGAAGTGACTAACGAGGAGTGTTTCCCATTCCAAAAAAAATGTGAAATTAATATTACAATAAATCATGAAGCACATTCGAATAATGCTGTTACGCAATATCTAGAAATAGCTTCGACATCTGTTCCAATAATATCCACAGGCGATATTTTAAGTGAACCTATTGGTCTCAGCGGAAATATTTCCGATGATGAAGAATATGTTCCTCTAGTACCCTATTCCGATAGTGATTCAAATATGAGTGAAGTTGAGATCGCCGAAGAGACCACTAGACAACGGAAAAGATCTAAAAGATGTATTGTAGATAAATCTAAATGGACTGATCGGAAAAATAAACAACAAAGAGAAAAAGGAAAGTCATACAAAGGGAAAAAAAAGTGGATAATAAATGGATAACAATACCCAAAGAAGAGAAAAAAATGAAACCTACATGTAATTGCAAAAGAAATGAATCAAGTGTGCTTAAATGCTCCTTGTTTTCAGAAGACGAAAGAATGAGAATATTTAAGAAATTTTGGGAAATGACTTGGGGTAAGAAAAAAATATTTATTGATTCATCCGTAAAGATGTCAGCTATTAAAAGGGAGAGGATAGAAAGGATTCTTTAAAATCGAAAAGATTTTGCTCCATGATTTATAACTTAAATAAGGGAGACCAAACATATCGAGTGTGTAAGACTATGTTTTCAAACACGTTAAATATTGGAAGATCTGCGATATGGCATTGGAAAAATCCTGATAAAGAAAATGTTATTACACAGAATTCATCAGAAACAACCCAATCTACTTCTAACAAACGCCCTAGAATTAACCCTCATCAGCATAAAGTTGATACACTCAAAGAGTTCCTTTCGTCGCTCCCTAAAATGGAGTCTCATTATTGTCGTAAAGATACTAGTTAGTTAGTTAGTTAGTTGTACTGGGCGTTCCTCCGCAAGTCGACATCCAGTGTGCCTATTTTGCGTGTAACGGGGGTAGCTCTATTCCACCCACCCCAGTTCCTCTACGAAAGCCAGCAGGGCTTTCAGGTTTCCTGCTGCCTCACGCAGGGTGCCTGGAGTCCCAAGGTGTTTTGTCCTGTATACTTCTACCTGTTTACAATCTAGCAGAATGTGTTTTGTGGTTTCTTCCGCCTCCATGCATGCTCTGCACATAGGGCTATTCGTTCCGCCCATGTTGAAAAGGTGTTTGTTTAGTGTGTTGTGTCCTGTTATCAGTCCCACTAGTTTGCGTAGTTGGGGCCTTTTTGTCCTTAGAAGTGTTTTGGTAAGTTTGTGGTTGTATTCCACTACTATTTCTTTGGTTTGTCTGCAGGTGTCTATCTCTTTCCAGTGTGTTTGATGTAGTTGTTTGTAGTGGTTGTCAAGTTGGTTGTTTATGTGCGAGTAGGGTAGGGGCACGATAGGTTCGGGTCCGTATGCCGGTGTGTCTGAGCCCTTACGGGCTAGTTCATCCGCAGCATCGTTTCCTCTTGAGTTACTGTGTCCCTTGATCCATTTCAGTGTCACCTTATTGCCTTTTCCGCATACCTCGAGGAGGCTTTGGTGGCATTCGTATATGAGCCCAGATGTAAATCTATCGCTTCCCAGTGCCTGTAGCACTGACCTGCTGTCCGATAGAATACATATGTTTTCGTGTTTTAGCTGCCGCTGTTTCACTGCGTTGCAAGCTTCTATTATTCCCATACATTCTGCTTGGAATACTGTGTTGTGTGCTCCAAGTGGTTTGGAGATGTGTATATTTAGGTCTTCCGAGAAGACCCCACATCCTGTACCTTTGTTGGTTTTTGATCCATCTGTGTAGATTCTTAGGTCCGTTTGATTCAGTGCTTCTTTTGAGTCTTCTGTTAATGATATGGCATATTCTTTCCAGAAGATCATAGTTTTGGGTATTCTGTCGATTGCCGCATCCAGCATTGGAAAGCTTGACAGTATATTATCATATATATTCGTGTGCGGTGTTTTATATTTGGTCCATAAGTTTAGATTCTTTAGACGAGTAGCCGTTGCGGCTGCTTCTTTTTGTATATGTAAGTGTAGTGGTAGAAGCCCTAGCATGATTTCCAGCGCCGCTGTCGGAGTTGTTCTCATGCAGCCGGTCGCTGCTATACATGCTAGCCTTTGCACTTTCTGTAATTTGTTGATTGCAGTAGTAAGTTGGGTGCGGGGCCACCATACTACAGCTCCGTAGCTTATCATTGGTATTATTATCATTTTGTACAGCCACAGTATAATGTGTGGGGCTAGTCCCCATTTCTTGCCCACCATTCTTCGGCATTGCCAGAAGGCGACTGTTGCTTTGTTTAGTTTGTTTTCTAGGTGTTTATTCCAGTTTAGTTTTTCGTCCAAAGTTATTCCTAGGTACTTTACTTCTTTAGAGAGCGTTAGTCTGGATCCAAACAAGGTTGGCATTTTGTATGTACCCAATTTCCGTTTATGTGTGAAGAGAATGGTGTCGGTCTTTTTTGGATTTACCGATAGGTCATTCTCCTTGCACCATTTCTCTACTATTTTCAAAGCTGTTTGTGTAAGGTCGCACAATGTGCTTGTTACTAGTCCGTTGATCATTATTACTAGATCATCTGCATATCCTATTGTTAGGAAATGATTGTTGTTTAGTTTTGTTATCAGGTCGTTTACTACCAGGTTCCATAGAAGTGGCGAGAGTACACCTCCTTGTGGGCATCCTCTCATCACGAGCGCCTGGTGATTTTGGTTTTCAGATAGCCTGATGATTCTCTTTCTTAGCATGTTCATTATCCATTCTGTAATCAATGGTTCGGTTTGATGTCTGTTTAGAGCTTGTTGAATGCTACTGAAATTTGTCTTGTCGAACGCTCCTTCTATGTCAATGAAGGTGCCTAGGCAGGAGTTTTTCCTTGCTAGTGCAGTTTCTATGTTGTTTACAACGGCATGCAGTGCTGAATCTGTCGATTTGCCTTGTGTGTATGCGTGTTGGTTCGGGTGAATACCTATGTTTTTAAGTGCTGTATCCTTCAGTTCTCTGTCACATAGTCTTTCTAGTGTTTTTAGCATGAAGGAGGTAAGGCTAATGGGTCTGAAAGATTTCGGGTCTGTGTAATCAGTTTTCCCTGGTTTTGGTAGAAAGATCACCTTTACTTCTCTCCATTTCTGTGGAATGTATCTAAAGGCGATGCAGCTACATAGTATGCTAGCTAGTTGTTCGATAAGTTTGTCTCCTCCCCATTTTAGGAGGGCTGGGTATATTCCATCTAGTCCTGGTGATTTGAAGTTGTTGAAACTGTTCGTTGCCCAGGCTGTTTTGGTCCGTTCCGTTATATGCTCCGCTATCTTCCACTCGTTTTCGGTCGGATGATAGTTTTCTGTTTGTACGTCCCATTCTTGTTTGTCAACTACTCTGCAACCTGGGAAGTGCGTTTCCACCAGTAGACTTTCGGTCTCAGCCGGGTTACTAGTGGTGCTGTTGTCTTTCCTTCTCAGAGTGCCCAGTAATTGTTTTGGTTGATCGGCCATGATCTTCCTTGTTCTGTTTGCTTGGGTAATTGTGGATATATTGTCGCAGAAGTTCCTCCATGAGGCTGATCTTCTGTGTCTTATTCTCTTTTTGTATTCTGATTTGGTTGTTTTGTATTTGTCCCAGTCTTCATCAGATTTTGTGTTCGTAGCTCTGTTTAGCTGTTTCCTCATTTTTTTTCTTAGGCGTTCCAACTCTGGACCCCACCAGCTACTGTTATTGCATTTTCCAGTAGTTGATGGTGTCGATAGTGGGCATGTGTTTTCGTAGCAGTCAATTATGTTTTTTGTGAGTGACTTTACCTGTTCCTCTAACTCTACTGTGTTGTTTGGTCTGTGTGTTTTTGTGTTGCTTTCTATTTTACCTGCGAGAAGTTCCTTATACGCCTTGATGTCGGTGCGTCTTGGATTTCTTCTGGGTGTAGGTGTTTGTGTATCTGCTGTCAGATCATACCGAATCCATCTGTGGTCGGAGCACGATAGTTCATCCGACACCTGCCAGTTGGACACGTGTTGAGCTGCCAGTCCTGTGCTTAAGGTAATGTCAATTATAGTGTTACATCTACGAGTGACAAAAGTTGGTTTTGATCCTGTGTTAAGTATGTCTAGGTTGGTTGTCATAAGGTATTCAACAAAATCGTTACCTCTGTTGTTGTTTGTTTCCATTCCCCATAGGTTGTGGTGGCCATTGCAGTCCGCAGATATGACCAGTTCGAGCCCTGCACGTTCGCAGTAACGTACGAGGTTGTTCATTTCCGTAGGAGGTGGTTCGTCTTCTGCCGCCATGTAGACGGACGCGAGAACTATCTCCGGCAGTCTTGAGTTTTGTGTTGTTAGTAATTTTATAGCACACACGTCTCTGGAAACGAATTCAGTTAGTGGTTGTGCCATTATGTTTCGGGATATGTATATACAGGTTCTAGGTTTGCTTTGTGTATTATAGAATATATTACCTCCGGTGTTGTTGAGTCCGTTTATGCGTGTGTTTCTGATCCACGGCTCTTGGATCAGGGCTATAGCGGTTGGGTTAACCTCCAGCCATTTCCGAAGTTGAGCCGTTGCAGATTCGCTGTGCTGGAGGTTAACCTGGAGGACCTTACAGAGGGAAGGAAGCATTGGAGGAATGCTTCTTTTCCCCTTGCCCCTTTAGGTCCAGGAGACTTATCCCCTTTGGTAGGCCCTCTTCGTCCTCGGAGTCCAGCAGTATGCCTTCCTCGACGTCGGATTCCGTGGGTTCGTCTGTCTCCATTGCAGAGGGTGCGGACTTTTTGGCGGACTCGCTCTCTTTATTTTCTTCGTCCGTCTTGCCCTCTGGTGGGTTGTTCTTTTCCGGTGGGAAATCTCGGAAATGTCCCCCGCCGTGTTGGAAACGGATATAGACCGTACCACATAAGTAGCTCAGTCTTCTATCCCTTTCCAACACAGCAGGTACAACGTCCTCCGGGATTCCCACCAGAAGTAGTGTGCACTTCTTGGTTTTTAGTGTTATCGCCTGGTGTAGCGTCCACTTTCTCACCATGGCCCATTGGTTTTGGAAGTTTAGGACCCTTCCAATTTTAGTGAGGTTCTCCTCTAGAGCTGGTATTAGGATACCGCACCTTGTGTTTCTGACCATCTCGTCCTCTCTCTTCCCGACCAGATGGTCTCCGTTTTGGAGCGTGGCCGTCTCCAGCCACTTTGTCAGCCATGCCTTCGTATTGGCGTCTTGGCACCACAGCTTTAGGTATCCGTCCACAAAATTGGGTCTACCTGAGAACGCTGGGGCCTGCGCTTCTGTATCAAGATCGGTCTCGATGGCTATCTGGTAGATGGCCTCTCCGATCTTGCGTTCCACCTCCTGAGCGTCTTGCTGCGTCAGTCTGTCCGTGCGTGCGTTGGTGATCGCAACTGCCAGGTCTGTCGCTGCTGCCGCCGCGTAGGTGGAGGGTTGTTTTGACCCCTGAGCGTCCGTCTTTCGCTTCTTTTGGTCGCCTCTAGGGGAAATGGTTTCGTCCAGGCGGGCCCTCTTGGTTTTCGCCTGGTTTTGTACCGCTGGGGTCGTCGCTCCCTCGCCCTGTCCTTTAGGGGCTTCGACCTCCTTTTTGTTTCCAGGGGCGCGGCTTCCTGCTTCTCTTCGCTTTTGGAGCCGCTGCCTCTTCCTCTGTGAAATACTCTTTCTCAGAGGTTGGTCTTTTCCGGTCTGGGCAGGTTTCCCCTTGGGTTTGCACCTGATCTCCCAGCCGGGATCGATGACTTGCTTTGAGGGTTCAACGTGTGTCCCGCTCTTAGCTGTCTCCGTGGTCTGTTTTGAGGACCCAGCTGTTGAAGGCTTCATCGTCTCCAGCTTTTCCACCGTGGCCGGGGTTCCTGTTGTTGGTACCCCAGTTTCTAGTGGACAAGCTAGCTTCAATGGCTCCTTCACAGCCGTTTCTCTCTTGGTTTTTTCCGCCTCCCTTAGTGCTTCAGCTTGCGCCGTCTCATCTAAGGTGGGCGTATGTTTCGTACTCTCCTCCTTATCTTCCTTTGATTTTTTAATTTTAAATTTCTCCATTTCTGTTCCCACGAGTAGCTAGGGAAATATTTGTCCGTTCACGCAGAGCCCCGCTTGCGTGAATAAGGCTATGATACAACGGGTTTCGCCCGGTTCCCGAGGTCTTCCGTTAGAGACTGCGCTCCCTCACAGCCATGCATCCATCGGCACGAAAAATTCCACCTTGGATTAGGGGAGGGGTTACGAGGGAGGGTAGGAGTGGACGTGGGGGCAGGATTGTTAGAGGGGAAGGGAACTGACTTTTTGGATCATAGGAGGTTGGTAGGAATATACGTTTTAGGTGGGGGAAACACCGGTCGGGTGGGAGTGTCCCCGTCCTGGTGGTCGCCCTCATATTTAGCTGCTAGTGGTTCGGGGTATGTTTGTAAATGTTGCGACGCCCGTTTTCAACCACTAGCATTGTCCGGGGGGTACGACCCATCCAGCAAAGCCTGGGTGGGTTCCTCCCTGGTCCGCTACGGCAGACCAGAGAAGACGTGGACGTATATGTTGGGCTTGAGGTGCAGGCCAGTAGTTCAGCGTCGCGTACCTGAACGTACCCACTACCCCCGACCCCCCTTATTATTATTATTTTGATACTTAGATATTTGAATTATTATTTCATTATTTTGATTATTTTTGTATATAAAGAAGTATCTGACTACGTTGATTATTAATATTTTGCTGATTATTATTTATCTTATAAATAGGCCACAATGAAAGTTTCTGGAGTTGTCCATTTGCATAAACATTTTTTATAAAAAATTGAAAATGGAACTCTTGGGCTGTAAAAAAAAGTTTGTTTTATCTAGCTGACATTTGTTTTTACATTGTGGCATCATCTTGACAATAGCGTGTCTCTATTATGATGCATTTATTGCGAGAAAAATTTTGCTGCATTATTTTCAATGATTTTAAGTGTAATTTGACAGGTCAGCAGAGCTTCGCTCGGCTTCAAACTGCTTTGGTGATGAAGCAACAAGCAAAACGATAATTTATAGCTGGTTGGCAGAATTCAAACGCGGTCGTTTCAATCTCAGTGATGTATTTCGTGAAGGTCCACCACTGTCAACAACAAAAACTGCACAGTATGATCAAAATGGACAAGCATCTGGCCTTCCATAACATTCGGTAATCCTTTACCCTGGTGCCACAGTATAATAACCAGTAGCTTTACTCTCGAGCTACAAGGTAAGGTGTGCAGAGGGTTCTGTCCCGACGAAAGCGAACATTTAGCATTATGGCCAGGTAAAGGATGGCGACGTTTTTGAACATTTGGACATCTGCGTAGACCGAGTAGTGGAACATCTGGCGAGCAAATGCGAGCCCTTACAACTCGTGTCATATTCATTTTGATTTCAATTTTGTTCTAAGAGAAGCTACTGCCTGGGGTATACTGTAACGGCGCACACTTGCGGCCTGACCGCGGCGGCCAACGAGATACTACAAAATGTATGGAATCGCCGTCGACCGACCGACACCGACGTTTAAAGTTTTAACATAGGAAACACAATATGGACATTACAGGGATAAACGTAAGAAGGGATGCCTGTTAGGGAATAATTTAGTTAATAATTTAGACGATGAGACATAAGTAATGGAGGAAAAGTATAGTGGGAATAGATCTTGAGAAGTAGCTTTTAGGTGAGGGAGAGTTGGTCTTAATATAGAGAGTTGGTCTTATATATGTATATTATTTTAGTTTTTATTTTTATTTATTTTGGTTTTATTATTATTTTCGTATAAATATATGTATGTGTATGTGTACCTATATGGATATATATATTTTATCTATAGACGTATATAAGTATCTATCAATATTTGTATATGCGTAAATATTTGTAGTTTTATATTTCGATGGCTTAATCTGCAAATGTGCTAACTCCACTTTTCATCAAAATAACGTTTTTTTTTTTAAAATGTAGCAAATTTGCTTATCTATATACAGAAAAATTAAACAACTCCCTAAATTAAAAGGAAGTGCTCTAAAAACGACGCACAAAAATCAACTAACTCCATATAATACGATCCACGATACGGTAAATGTGGTAACTCCATTCAGCGGCGCCATTTTGTATTGGAAATGTCAACCGATACGCGTGTCACCCGCTTTCCGTGGTTTTAATGTAAAAAAAACGTGTTTTTATGACAAATTGACTATTTTGTGATTTGCTGCAATGTCTAGTAAGTGTATTTGTCAATTTATTGTTATATTTTTCGCAGAATACTTGACATTTGAAGCATATTCGATCGATAAACTTTGCGCATGGAGTTAGCACTTTTTTGGAGTGACATTCCGATAGAAAAAAACGGAGTTATCACTTTTTAATAATATCGTTATTAACTTTCTTTTTGATAATTGAAATGTTGTTGATCGTTATTTTGTATCTTATAAAATATTTGTGTTTAATAAACTTACAGGTATGTCACGAGGCAGACAAATTGTAAATTTAAGCCTTGAGAATGATACAATGGATGACATAAACCAACTTACTGAACTCACGCCCAGTATGTTAGAGGACATGCCAATTTTATTTGAGGACAATTTGGATAATATTAATTGCTCTACATACATTCAAGAAGTGACTAACGAGGAGTGTTTCCCATTCCAAAAAAAATGTGAAATTAATATTACAATAAATCATGAAGCACATTCGAATAATGCTGTTACGCAATATCTAGAAATAGCTTCGACATCTGTTCCAATAATATCCACAGGCGATATTTTAAGTGAACCTATTGGTCTCAGCGGAAATATTTCCGATGATGAAGAATATGTTCCTCTAGTACCCTATTCCGATAGTGATTCAAATATGAGTGAAGTTGAGATCGCCGAAGAGACCACTAGACAACGGAAAAGATCTAAAAGATGTATTGTAGATAAATCTAAATGGACTGATCGGAAAAATAAACAACAAAGAGAAAAAGGAAAGTCATACAAAGGGAAAAAAAAGTGGATAATAAATGGATAACAATACCCAAAGAAGAGAAAAAAATGAAACCTACATGTAATTGCAAAAGAAATGAATCAAGTGTGCTTAAATGCTCCTTGTTTTCAGAAGACGAAAGAATGAGAATATTTAAGAAATTTTGGGAAATGACTTGGGGTAAGAAAAAAATATTTATTGATTCATCCGTAAAGATGTCAGCTATTAAAAGGGAGAGGATAGAAAGGATTCTTTAAAATCGAAAAGATTTTGCTCCATGATTTATAACTTAAATAAGGGAGACCAAACATATCGAGTGTGTAAGACTATGTTTTCAAACACGTTAAATATTGGAAGATCTGCGATATGGCATTGGAAAAATCCTGATAAAGAAAATGTTATTACACAGAATTCATCAGAAACAACCCAATCTACTTCTAACAAACGCCCTAGAATTAACCCTCATCAGCATAAAGTTGATACACTCAAAGAGTTCCTTTCGTCGCTCCCTAAAATGGAGTCTCATTATTGTCGTAAAGATACTAGCAAAGAATATATTTTACCAGAATGGAGTTCGAAAAAGGCCCTATACGATTTTTATGTCAATGACTGGTGCAAATCACATAATGCACTTCCTATGTCTATTGCTAAATTTATCAACACACTAGACATTGAAAATATTTCTTTATTTAAACCTAAAAAGGACCTGTGTCAACTGTGTGTTTCGCACAAACACGGATATATTTCAGATGAAGACTATGCTGCCCATAATAAAAGAAAAGAAGATGCGCGTACCGAGAAAGAAAACGATAAGAAAGCCGAAGATTTACTGGTATTTACAATGGACGTTCAAGCAGTGTTATTAGCACCAAGGTCTAATATTTCCAGTATTTATTACAAACAAAAATTATGTGTGCACAATTTTTCTATTTATAACTTGAAAAATGGCAATGCCTATTGCTATCTATGGAATGAAACAGAAGGAGGTACTAACGCGGAAGAATTTGCCAGTATCATGGACCACTTCATTACACAAAATATTCTACCAACTGTCTCAATGAATAATGTTACAATAGTATTCTACAGTGACGGGTGCACAGCACAAAACCGAAATATGATTCTATCCAACACTTTACTTAATTTGGCCATAATTAAAAATGTTACAATAATACATAAATACCTCGAAGTGGGCCATACCCAGATGGAGGCAGATTCTATTCACGCAACAGTAGAAAGACACTTGAAAAACAAAATAATCAATGTTCCTGCCGAATACATTACAATTTGCAAAAATGCCAGAAAGGCACCCACACCCTACAACGTGAAGTATTTAAGTCATGATTTTTTTTAAAAATATGATGCTGTATTTTTTTATAAATCCATAAGACCTGGCTTCAAGAAAGGTGACCCCAAAGTTACAGACTTGCGCGCGTTGAAATATACTTCAGATGGCTGTATTTCGTACAAATTAAATTTAAGCGATGATTGGGCTTTATTGCCAAGACGCCGAGACCACAATATTTCGGCAAAAAGAACAGAAGATTTGCCTGCACTCTATTCCCAACGTTTGAAAATTACACGAAGGAAATTTCAAGACCTGCAGGATTTGAAATCAACGATGGCAACAGACTACCATATTTATTACGACAACCTTCCTCATGACTAAGTAGGCCTTAAGCTGTGAACAATCTTATAATAAATATTAATAAGTGACTAAGAAGACCTTAAGCCATGCACAAACATGGAATAAATATTAATAATTACTGAATAAACGTCTATTTCTTCTTAATTTTCGTTTTATTTTTATTACACATTTCTTTAGAAAAAGTGCTAACTCCAAAGTAAATTATTGGTTTTTCCTATAAAAATGGACCAACTCCTTTTTTTTATAGATTAATAAAAAAATCGAATGTTAGTCATAAAATTCCATTAGAATATTTAAAAAGCCACCAAATGGACTTTTGGAATTTCTATAATGGTATTAATAAAGATTTTATTACGTTTTAACACTCCCCTGTAAAGTTGTCTCAAATGGAGTTGGCACTTTTGCAGATTAAGCCATCGATTTGTCGATTTAAATATAAGTACTAACTATAGTTTAAGTTGACAGTGCACACGTAATATCGTCATTAAAAGTCTGCCTTAGAACAGGCCTAGGCCTAGTTAGGCGACTGTGTCAATCATTAAAAATAATGTCGCATCAATTTCTTGCTAACATCTTAATCAAATATGATATTAACTTTTTACTAGAAGTGTTACTAAAAATAAATAAAATAAATAAATAAAATAAATATGCGGTCTGACTTGCTAGAAAAGTAAGAGAAGGGAGGGGGAATCAGGATTAGGATTAGGGGCGGCACCCCCAACGCCAGCCGAGACCGAAGCCACACCCTGGCACCTGGCCACTGTGACAATGTGGCATCCATCAGCTCCTGCTTGCAGCCAAAAATCCACTGTATTCAGTAGCTTTTTCCACTAACCCGAGGCGCCTACGAGAGTCACATTCCCATCGGCCCGACACTGAAAGCGACCGAGTCCCAGTCAGCCCTAGATGAGAGCCGCCCCCATGGAGACTTTTCGGGGAGCACTAAATGGCCAAATGGTTGAGGGAGATGAATTTGGCTATAATTCTATATTTTTTTATAGAGTTAGATGCTAAAAGGATGTCAACTGTGGTAGGAAGTGTGTGTATGTGAGTGTATGTGTGTGTATGTGTTTTTTTTTTTTTTTTTTTTTTTATAGAGGTTGGGGAAAAATACTTTTACGTATTTTTCCCCAACCTCTATAAAAAAACAACCATGGGAATTCAACATACAAAATTTTGGGTCTCTGCTGTTGACCGTTAAGGAGTTCCCTCATCGGGAGGCAACCCAGGGTTCATCAGCCATGTCATTGTGGAACATGGAAGGGCTATCGTAATTATATGCGTATACAAAATTTTGGGTCTCTGCTGTTGACCGTTGAGGAGTTCCCTCATCGGGAGCCAAACCAGGGTTCATCAGCGATGTCATGGTGGAACATGGAAGGTCTATCGTAATTGAATGCGTATACAAAATTTTGGGTCTCTGCTGTTGACCGTTGAGGAGCTCCCTCATCGGGAGTCAACCCAGGGTTCATCCGCCATGTCATGATGGAACATCGAAGGTCTATCGTAATTGAATGCGTATACAAAATTTTGGGTCTCTGCTGTTGACCGTTGAGGAGTTCCCTCATCGGGAGTCAACCCAGGGTTCATCAGCCATGTCATTGTGGAACATGGAAGGTCTATCGTAATTGAATGCGTATACAAAATTTTGGGTCTCTGCTATTGACCGTTGAGGAGTTCCCTCATCGGGAGCCAAACCAGGGTACATCAGCGATGTCATGGTGGAACATGGAAGGGCTATCGTAATTATAAGCGTATACAAAATTTTGGGTCTCTGCTGTTGACCGTTGAGGAGTCCCCTCATCGGGAGTCAACCCAGGGTTCATGAGCCATGTCATGGTGGAACATAAAAGGTCTATCGTAATTGAATGCGTATACAAAATTTTGGGTCTCTGCTGTTGACCGTTGAGGAGTTCCCTCATCGGGAGCCAAACCAGGGTACATCAGCGATGTCAACGTGGAACATGGAAGGGCTATCGTAATTATATGCGTATACAAAATTTTGGGTCTCTGCTGTTGACCGTTGAGGAGTTCCCTCATCGGGAGCCAAACCAGGGTACATCAGCGATGTCATCGTGGAACATGGAAGGGCTATCGTAATTATATGCGTATACAAAATTTTGGGTCTCTGCTGTTGACCGTTGAGGAGTTCCCTCATCGGGAGCCAAACCAGGGTTCATCAGCGATGTCATGGTGGAACATGGAAGGTCTATCGTAATTGAATGCGTATACAAAATTTTGGGTCTCTGCTGTTGACCGTTGAGGAGCTCCCTCATCGGGAGTCAACCCAGGGTTCATCCGCCATGTCATGATGGAACATGGAAGGGCTATCGTAATTATATGCGTATACAAAATTTTGGGTCTCTGCTGTTGACCGTTGAGGAGTTCCCTCATCGGGAGTCAACCCAGGGTTCATCAGCCATGTCATGGTGGAACATGGAAGGTCTATCGTAATTGAATGCCTATACAAAATTTTGGGTCTGCTGTTGACCGTTGAGGAGTTCCCTCATCAGGAGCCAATCCAGGGTACATCAGCGATGTCATGGTAGAACTTGGAAGGGGCTATCATAATTTACTGCGTATACAAAATTTTGGGTCTCTGCTAATGACTGTTGAGGAGTTCCCTCATCGGGGTCCAACCCAGGGTGGATGGATTTCAACCATAATCTTTTCATCTCATAACATGATGACCAACTGATACCTGCATGCCAAATTTCAGCTCAATCGGATGAAACGTTTCGGCGCTATCGTCGGATAATACACACAGCCAGACACAGAAGTGCGTCCACAATACTTTCCTGACAGGAAAGTAATAATAAATTATAATCTATTTATTTACTGTACTTACCTAATGAAATCTTTGGGGTGATTGAAAAATGATGTGTTTTTAATAATTCTAGAATCGTTCAAACACACGCTGCAGTAAACCATATTTAGACTTGTTTATGTTAAAACACTTGAATCAAACGTAAGGAGAAAAATAAACAACAGGTGAGTTGTGTACGTCCGCCGCGGCTGGGGGCCCTGAGGTTTGTCAACTTTTCTCCGCGTACGTACGAAGCGGCCAGTTGGCATACACGCACGCGTCTCACGCTTGTAGTAGTGTACCTACCAAATCGCGGTTGTATGAAGCTTTGTCTCTGTTCCGTGTCTACTCGTGTGCCAATAGCGTCGCTCCGCCTCCGGACTTGATGCATTCCGCCCGCGCCTCATCCCGCGCCTACAAGGGGTCAACCACCGACCGATTCGAGTAACAAGTCAATGTTTGTTGTACGCGCGCTTTTTAAAATTTCAAAATTTATTGTTAAAATCAGGGACTCTCAAGCGCATTTAGTTTTAATGTTTCGTCTCGGTCGCTAGATTAGTGCATGCGAAGACACGATTTCAGCGCCCCCCGGATCCTCGCGCCCTAGGCTGCAGCCTAATTAGCCTAAGGGTTAATCAGGCGCTGCGCTGGCCGATCGAGACTGACGTTTTGACGTCTATGCTGACTTTTTAAATCGACGTTCGATTTTATCGCCGGTGGCCGCCGAATTAAAGATTATTTGGCCATGTCGTTCAGCCGTCAGAAAGCATAAAGTACGACGTTTCGAATCGTAAATTGCATTTTTCGCAGCGGCAAGCGCGATATCCCGTATGGGATGTTTCGGATTTTAGGCGGCCGCCATACATGTCCCGAAAGGGATGTTAAGTGCCTAGCGGGTTAATTACTAAACAAATAAATATTTTTTTTAATTTTTGAGGATTTTTCTTAAATATACGAAATCAAAAAAGTTATAGTATTTTGAAATCAGCAAAACTCAAATGACACCTGAAGGTTTTTTTCAGAACCTTTGACCGCCCTTAACAAATAGATTAAAATATATTTCTACTTTTGAACTATATAAGACAATTTTCTATGACTATGACTTCTATGGCCAAATTCTATGACCCAAATGTCAAATCGATAGCATTATAAAACTGCCTGACATAATCAATGGACGATAATCCCATATGGTCCCAATAATCGTCTTCTTAAGCTTGTTAATGCTTGTCTGCTCATTCGTTTAACAAGTACTTTACGAGTTTTCACCTTGATTGACGCTGTGTAAGGCACTAGTACTTATTCGGTATTATAGTGTAACAGTAAAATAATAAAGTTGAGAGTTTGTCACTGTTAGAGGTGATTTCACAACGAAAATGCGTGAAGTTGCTGTACATTGGTATGCGTAAAACATATACAACAAGATTTTGCAGGAATTAACTATATCATTTGTCATAGTCAGCGTAAACTTCAATTTTTAAACGATTTTGTGAATATATTAGTTTATCTATCAACCTATCAATAATTCATAAAGCTAAAAGTTCGGTGAAGGTGTTTGATCTAGTAGAACGAATCTTACAGATTTTAATATAAGATGAAAATAAGATTTGCTTTGAGAAACGATAATACATAGTGCCGACCAGCGATTATATTCATCCATTTCATCCAGATCGTAGGATCTCATAATTTAAGATTAAAATAAATTTTGTTCTACAATTATACCAAAATATACCTGAAGAGCCTGCTGCTGGTGTATTAAAATAGCCTGGTGCTGCTGCTGCTGTTGTTGTTGTTGTTGTTGCTGCTGCTGCTGTTGTTGCTGCTGCTGATGTTGTTGTTGCTGTCGTTGTTGCTGTTGTTGGTGCTGCTGCAGTTGTTGATGCTGCTGCTGTTGTTGTTGCTGCTGCTGTTGTTGTTGCTGCTGCTGTTGTTGTTGTTGCTGCTGGCAGCAGCAACAACAACAACAGCAGCAGTGCTGTTGCTGCTGCTGATGTTGTTGTTGTTGCTGTCGTTGTTGCTGTTGTTGCTGCTGCTGTTGTTGTTGCTGCTGCTGTTGTTGTTGTTGCTGCTGCTGTTGTTGTTGCTGCTGCTGTTGTTGTTGCTGCTGCTGCTGTTGCTGCTGTTGTTGCTTATTATTGAGCTGCTGAGCTTTATCTAGGGACATGGCGGCTGCCATCGTTGGCATTTGTCCGCTCGCATTCGTTACAACGACCCTGCAAAAAAGGATTAATACAATATGCACATATTTTGTAACAGAAACCAGAGCTAGGGTTGATTTTTAGAGTAGTTAAGAAGGTATTTGTTTACGTGACTGTGTTATAAGTATCAACCTGCAGCCGTATTAAAATCGCTCTCGCGATCCAATGTATCTTGCAATTGCTATATTTGGTAATTGAAACTCTCATTTTTTGTTGCCCCATATGAGAATAGGCGGACTTTCGCAGAAAGGGTATTGGTATTGACAATGCCATTCTGTGTTGCGTTTTGATCGCTAAAGTGTCAGGTTGAGATGATAGGTTCATCGCCCTCGTACTGTGAATTGCTTTGAGGAAATCTCAGTATTTTAGGATAGTTTCTAAATGAAAATAGAAAACTGTCATCGTTAACATATATATATATATATATATATATATATATATATATATATATATATATATATATATATATATATATATATATATATATATATATGTATATGTATATGTATATGTATATGTATATGTATATGTATATGTATATATATATATATATATATATATATATATATATATATATATATATATATATATATATATATATATATATATATATATATATATATATATATATATATATATATATATATATATATATATATATATATATATATATATATATATATATATATATATATATATATATATATATATATATGTGTAACTAACCCTTTATCATATATATTTGTAGTAATATGTGTTATATTTTAGAAGTCGAAAGAATGTTTTTTTATTTTTTTGTTTTTTGTTTTTTTGTTATATTATTTATTTATTTGGAAATTTACAATTATCTACAGTAAATGAACATATACAATTACAATGTCATAGCCTAGAATCCAGTAGTAAAAAAATGATAATATGTTATGCCAGAAACTGTTGCCAGTGATCCTATTTTGATGTCGCCTAACTAGGCAACAGCCTGTTCTAAGGCGGACATTTAAACTGTTGTAAATATATTTTAAACCAATATGAAAAACTTAGTAATAAATAATATAGAAATTCGGGGAAATTTGTGCACTAAGATTTATTATTATTAATTCTCAAGAGCTGGAGAATGGAATATAAGATTCATAATATAAAAGTGAAATTAATAATATAAAATTGTTAACCTTAATACCATAATCGTAAAAAAATATGCACAATTAGATAGTATTTGGATAATCATAATTGCTTAAAAAAAGTGAGCTAGTCAAATCAGAATTTGTATAATAATACATAGGTATTTAAAAATTAGTCAAAAATAAAATAAAATGGGAAGTAAAATGCAAGATGAGAGGAAAGATAAAAAAATGTTAACCATAGCCTAATCACAATAAAAAAAGATGTACAAATTTAATTGAGTGCGATAATATCGATTTAATTTAGATTTAGTGCGATAATATCGTTATCGTAATAATAACCATATCGTTATTTATAATAAATGTTTGCATATCGATGTCTTAACTTGCAAACCAGCCAACTCCGTATTGTGAAATTTTACAGGAAACAAAAAAAACTTCCTAAAAAAAATATAAGTTACAATATCCAGATTCCAAAAATCCATTTGGTGCCTTTTTTATTTTGCGAATGGTATTTACTGAAAATTATAAAATAATAATTTGTTTACATAACCAATATTGAAATTTTTGGAGTTGGCCTGTTTGAAAAAAAAAGAAAACAAAAAAATGGGAGTTGTCCTTTTTTCTGTACAGCTATTATGGAAGTCTATCGGAAATAAACCCTATAAAATACATTATAAATATGCAATAAAACACTATAAATACAGGTAATAAATATTATTTTATTTCTTAATCAATCTTCATGTGGTACATTATCATAGTAGTACTAGTACCTGTAGTCCAGCGGTAGTGTAAGTTTTAATTCCTGGTCTATTAAAACCTATTAAAAGCCTGTCTTCTAACATATAGTCTTCGAACCTACATGTTAGAAGACAGGCTTTGTCCAGCATTGAAAGTGATAATTTGAGACAACTAAGTTAAGAAACTACTGTAGCTTAATTAGTAATAATTATAGACACTAATGTACCTTAATTAGTATGAATTATAGGTGCAAATCCATTAGCCACAGAAATTATTTTCACTTTTTTTTTGTTGTAAAATACTGTATTTGAATAATAAAATTTGATAATAGTTAGAGTAAATAAAATTTGCATGTTTGTTACATTTTCTTTTTAAAATTGCATTGCCTGACATGTTTACTTAAAATTACAATGTTATTCATAAATACAGTTTTTTAGCATATTTGGGAATATATACATGAATCTCCACTATGCACTCTTTTGTAAATATCGTGTTGAATAACTTCATGATTGCAATTCTTTTTATTTTATCTCATCTCATTAATTCATTATCTTCGATATTTAGAAGACGAGATGAGATAAAATGACAGAATTGAAAAAATTATAATTTTCATCATCATTTGTGTTGACATTGCTTTAAACAACTATATTTAAAAAAAGAATAACAAGTTGATAGAATACAAAGACAGTATTCCGGGTAGCAAATAATTCTACGTTTTTTAAAATAAATTAAATGTTCCCTGTTAACAGATCTTTGCAGGTTTTGGTTAGAAAAGTGCTCTAAAATGCGATTTTTGCAGGTTAGTTTATCCCCTCCCACTGCCTTCCGTTAGGCCCATACCATTGGTTGAGACTAATAATATGGTATACTGGTATAACATCTCGGAGCTCACAGGCCGATTATTATTGCACGCCGTCCAGTACAAAAATGACCGCTGGAGTCGGAGTTAGCCACTTTTCGGTGTTGCTATGCCAGTGTTGGGAGTTGCCCTTTTTACGTATCCGCTGTTTTCTCCTTAATTATATAAGTTAGGGAGTTGTTTTATGTTGCATAATGTGGGTGACTACTAGGCGCATACAACAACGTTAAAATATGACTTTGGGTCAAAACGGGAGTTGGCCGGTTTGCAAGTTAAGCAGACGATATGCGAAATTTTCCACTAAATTAGTAGTTTATATTATCAGCAAATGCATTTCACGTGTAACCTTAAAGTGAAAGAGATAAAATTTAACCTTATAGGTCATTATGGTGTCTAAAGGGGTCCAATGTATGCTGAGTCTCAATTGCTCTCGCTAATAATTTAAGTTGTTTTATTAAATTATGTATTACAAACTAATATCAAATCTCGTGTATTATTTGCTTATGTATATATAGGTGTAGGTATGTATATATATATTTATGTATGTGTGTATGTATGTGTATGTATATATGTATATATTCTTATGTATTATGCAATGCAACGTAATTGCAACGAATTGTGCTCGAGGCAGCCCGAAACGCCACGCATGAAGCCTTTTTGCACTGATACTCCAAGGTACTCATTCCGGTGCATGAATTTGCTCATCCTCGTGTGGACTATGCTAAAAAAGATTTTGGCCACAGTGTCTGTCAGAGCAATGGCGAGCGTCCTTTGGTCCGGTGCAAACTGGGACCTTTGGAATTAAGATGACTGTCGCTAGGGCAAATTCTGTGGGACTACAGCTACTATTATTTTTGGCCATGATTTGTTGCACCTTACCTCCAACTCACACACAGTTCAAGAACAAAATAAAGAATTTATAGGGAGTTTTGAAAAAAATATGTAGTTAGATTAGTTGCCTGTAGTCATTAGCTGGCATTTTGGGTCATATTGAAATTTATTTGAATAATCAGGATATATAAAAATAGTGCAATTATATTAGTTCCACTAATAACCAAAAGCCCCTTGCCCCTTCCAGCACTATGGGCCATGGTGCATTGCACCACCTTGCACCTTAGGAGCTACGCCACTGGGCTCAAAGAATGACCGCTATCGGCATCACCGCCC
The DNA here is from genome assembly GCA_944548615.1 of Micropterix aruncella. NCBI lineage: Eukaryota > Metazoa > Arthropoda > Insecta > Lepidoptera > Micropterigidae > Micropterix > Micropterix aruncella. Next base: position 9,539,217 of record OX155980.1, read on the forward strand.
ATGGAAATGATGACTGAACCTATTGCAGCCATCGAATCACCGGTTAACCTAGCCCCGATCTAAATTGCCACAGAAGCCGATGCGACGAGTATCAAATAAAGAATGAGGCAGAAAAGAATGTGAAAGTCTGAAATGTAGGGTTCTCTAATAAGGGCGGATCGATGTTGGCAGTCTGTAAAATAAAACAAGCTGCGTATGTGGTATTAACGAAATTCTTTTTATATTTGAAAAGACTATGTATGCCATTACGTATGGAATATGACATCGTTGAAGTATCCGTCGCGGCTTCGCAAGGTGGCACCGGTCCGAGCGGTCCAATTTTAAATGACTTTGCCACATAGATCCGGCTGAACTTGAGCGATATCCCAGGTTATGATGACTTTGAGGGCATTGGTCAATTGCGTCTTATTCGCATAGATCTGCGACTTGAGAAAACCCCACCAGAAAGGTCTAGCGGGGTCAAATTGCACGATTTTCGTGGCCAATTAATGTCACCTCCGCGAGAGATAACCACGCTGCAACGAACACTCATTCGATATTAACGTGCTGCTCAATCGTGTAACTTGTGATGATGATTTGGCATCAGTAACTGAATAATAAACAGTTTTGACAGACGCCGTCAAAACAACATGGCCGCCATAGACTGTCAACAACGACTATTCCTTATTGGAAAACCCTAGAGACTCCATAAGTCATTCCGACATTGCTTTTGATCAAATTTCCAATTCGCGCGCAGTCGTCCCTCCTAATCTTGATTACAATTTGACGAACACCTTGACTTTTATTCTAATATTAAATTAAAAATGTTGTTTTTCTCGATTAAAGTCTCTTTACGACTCAAGGAACATTTTCATTCAGCTATTAGAAAGCTCCTAACCAATATTCTCATATGACCGATCCTAGATTAGGGAGAATGTGTATACGTAAGTATATGAAGTATATCTACGAAAGGTCGACCTAACTAAGATCAGGTTGTAGAAACGTAAAATCTAGGTACAATTAAATTACAGTATATTTGCCCGTTTTTCAATATCCAAATTGATCACCAGGTACCTACATTTACTTCAAAGTTCTTCATTATTGATTTTATCATTATTGATTTTATGATATGTCCTTATGCAACTCCTTACGACACTCAATCATTATTAAAATGTACTCATTAAAACCACAAATCATGATAATATAAAATCAGAAAATGTTAAATTAAATTAAAAATGATACTAAAAACTGTAAAAAAATTGTTCAAAAATTTATAAAATCACCTAAATATTAACAAAGTCTTCGATCGAATAAAAATCTTTTTCTAATAAGAATTCTTTCAGTAATTTTTAATAATCTTTCCACCTGAATTACTTTAAACTTTCCGGTAGCCTGTTAAAATAATAAGGCTCGGAATATTTTGTGTCTGGCCTTGCTGTGTTTAGTTTTTTACATGGTATAATAAATAGATTTATTTCTCGTATTTTTAGTATGTATATTAATTTTTTTCAAATATTTGTTTCTTTATGGGGATGATGGGGTCGGGACATGCGTATTTTTTACTGAATTTATAGTCAAAACGGTGGATAAAGGAGACAAGTGTCTAGGAGTTTTCCTTGACCTTGCAAAGGCTTTTGACTCCGTTCCTCATAATATATTATTATGCAAACTGAGCAGTGTAGGAATTAACTATACAAGTCTTAAATGGTTTGATAGTTACCTATCCAACAGGGTACAAAGTGTCACCATCCAGGGCCTCCAGAGTAAAAGCCAGTATCTCACTTATGGTGTGCCACAGGGTAGCGTTTTGGGACCCAGTTTATTCCTCGTCTACATAAATAACCTATGTCAGTTACCAGTAGGTAAAATCATCACATATGCCGATGACACTGTTATACTATTCAAGGGTTCAAACTGGGATTACACATTTGAGAAAGCAAACGAGGGCATGGAAATTGTTAAAAATTGGCTAGGAAACTTTATGTTGACGCTTAATGTTGGCAAAACCAAATACATGCCATTTAGTATAACAACCAGAGGTCAACCCACTACTAATAAAACTATTGTAATACACGAGTGCGATAGCGTAGAGTCTTGTAACTGTCAGCCTATACAAAGAGAAATATCTTGGAAATATCTAGGCATCACTCTAGATTGCTTTCTCCGTTGGGATTCTCATATACATAACGTGGCTACGAAGGTGCGAATCCTTGGATATGTTTTCAAAGAACTGAGGAATATTCTGGATTCCAAAACACTAAAAACTGTTTATTATGCTTTATGTGAATCGCTTATTACTTACGGCATAATTGGATGGGGTGGATGTGGTAAAACCCTGCTAGAGCCATTGCAAGTTGCGCAGAAATTTATATTAAAAATTATTCTACGTAGACCATATCGCCATCCCACTAATGAACTTTATAAGGAAGCTAAAGTTCTTGACTGTAGGCAACTTTTTCTAAAAACTTCCCTCTTAAGGCTATTTTTGGACAGTAACTCAAATTTAGGAATAATTCAGAACCGGCGACCAACGAGACAAGTTTTAGAAAATAGCTCAATAATACCCAGAAGGAAAACATCATTTGGACAAAGACATTACTCTTTCATTGCGCCGAGATTTTACAATCTGATCAATATGGAAATAAAAATGAACTTGACATTTAGGGAATTCAAAAATAAACTAAAGAAATGGTTATCGAATCATGACAGACTAACCATACATCAAATGTTAGAAATAATAGTATAATAAAACTTAGGTGCACAAATTATTAACATATTTTTAAACATATATGTTAAGTATATTTTAACATTGAAATAACTACCAAAAATTATTTGACTGACAATGAAGTATACTTTTTAGACTAGGTAATTTTATATTAATAAATATTAATGACCGTTTCTTCCTTTTCTCACATATAACTTTATTTATTTTATTTAATCGAATTTTATATGATATTTATTGCAGATTAAATAATGGAATTGCATTTTATTTATTATAGGTATTATCTTTTAATATTTTTTTATTATTATTTTTTTTTTATTTTATTCTGAAGACCACATTTTAGGGCAATTTAGTGTCATTAGCTTTTTACTAAAACTTGTATATTTGTAAGCAACCAAGCAATCAAGCAATCTTGATTGTAATATTGGAGTCCTGTCCACCCTAGAACGGGCTAGTCCCAGTTGGGTGACAGAAACAAATAAGCAAAAGGTTAAGGGTTTGCCATTCGGTTCCTGTTATTTTTATAAGCTAATCAATGTTTCATAGTAATTAATTCTTAAATAAATAAATAAATAAATTTATTCCCAAAAAACTCAGTCAGTAACTTAAAGAGATAGAGTGAGGTTAAAGTGACCCTTTTTAAATTCTCAGCCTTTTAAAAATGGGTAGACACGGCTCATCCCTTTTCACCTTTGCAATTATTCGTACTGCTCTCATTTAAAGTATAAATATGGCTTTTCTATGACAAGCATAAGAAATTCCGCAGATTATGATGGCATAACTTAGAATACCTTCAATAAAGCTGAAATGAACATTTTGCCTGGAATATTTCGTAAACAAGCGACACAAATAATGTTTAAAATCTGACATATTAAAAAAATACTCGAATATCATTGGAATAACACCAATTTAATACAACGGAAAATACTTCAGATATACTACTGATTGGCGTGCGGACAGAGACTTGCCGGGAAATTCTTGGGGTGACATAGCGATTTTTTACTGTATGTAGGGAGGAACGCACCTTTTAAAATCGGGTTTCTGTAGTCTATGTCTGAGTAATGAGACGCAAACAGTGAATGCTCGTCATATTTCGTAACATTTCTATAACTATAGCGATAGTGTTTATAATGCCGTTAAAAAAGCCGTAAGCACTCACAAAAAATGGGCTGTTTTTAAAAAGCTTTACAAATTCTACAAAAAACTCTGGAAGCTGAATATTGGTTACAAAACCCTGCTTTATTAGATTAATTATTTAGATAGGGAGTTTTGAAAAAAATATGTAGTTAGATTAGTTGCCTGTAGTCATTAGCTGGCATTTTGGGTCATATTGAAATTTATTTGATTTAGACGATG
>OX155980.1:9543473-9593349 GCA_944548615.1 Micropterix aruncella
TGGATGTACGCCGCCCACGACAGTCGCTTCATACCCCGCTTTCTCCCAAAACTAGTGCTGGGAGAGTACTAGTAATGAAAGAGCACAGGGTATGAAGCAATGGTCGGGGGCAGCGTAATCTGCTTGCTTCCCAAGCCGCCTATTCCTCGGAGCTTGGTGATTAGTAAAGTGATTAGAAACACGGTCTGTTTTTTCTGATAAGTAGCTTTAATGCAGCATGTATCGCACCGAATGCAGAAACCATCCTATCAACCAGAGGCGGCTCGTGAATATTTTTTATGGGTGTGCAATAAAAAAAAACAGGATATAATTACTTACATTTATTTGTAAATAAAATCCATTCGCCGGTCTTTTTGTCCAGCGAAAACATCTATCACTTTCTTGTGAAAGTCTGAGATGGAATTAATTAAGCGTTTTTCTATGCTTATCATACACAATGCATTCAGACGATCTTGTGCCATAGTATTGCGTGAAAACGTTTTGACTTTATTTAACGTCGAAAAACAGCGCTCACTTTCTACTGACGTCATAGGAATGGTACAAATAATTTTTAGCAGTTTCATGCTTTCAGCAAATACGGATTCTAATGCAAATTCCATAAAATGTTGAAGTAAAGCAACGGCGCCGTCAGCGTTGTGAAAATCTTCTCTGCTATAAATGACTAATAGCTCATTTTTCAGTTTAGTTTTTTCCAGGAAATCATACGTGTTTACCACTTTCTTAAAATCATCATCCGGAAAACTCTTATTGTAGTCTAAAAATTTGTCAGTGTAAAACAATTTGGACGCCAATAAATGGTTTGTATGAACAAATCTGTCTTTTATCTGCATTCGTAATATGTCACACACTTCTTTTCTCATAGCTGAATGATTCACGTTATCAGGCCGACGTTTTTTCTTAGGCGAAGGCGGTGGAACAGCATCACGTAATTCATTGACGACCTTTTCAAATTTAGTGACTTCTTTCATAATTTTAATTGAGTCAAGGGATCGAGACTGCAAACACTTGAACAGCATTTCACAGTGGGGCATGAGCGTCGCGAAAAAGTTTAGCCAATATAAAAAATTGTCTTCATTTAAATATGAAAGGAGCATTTGAGCTTGATTAAATGTTTTTGGGTCACTGTTACGACTGTCCATTATTGCTTGCATACACTCTTTCAGGGGCTCTAAGTTATCGTATAAAACTTTTACTGTACGTGTATTATAATTCCATCTTGTCTGTGGAGCGGCAGGTATTCTTTTGTGGACGATTTCTTTTAAAAATTCGGATCTTTTCGGCGATCGCGTGAAAAACGATGGAAATGCATGCAAATTGCAAAAGAAGCTTCGTACTGTGTGGTTAATCGATGCACATTTTTCTAAAATTAAATTGAGTTGATGCGCGTAACAATGTACATAATAAGCATATGGGTAGATATTTCTAATAATCTTTTGGACGCCATTTGTACTTCCACTCATGACGGCAGCTCCGTCGTAGCTCTGTCCAATTATTTTTTTTAATCAATATTTAAAGAATCAAGCTCTTTCATGATTTCAGCCGCTATTACTTCTGATGTATAACCCTTAGGTTGTAAAAATTTCAAAAATCGTTCGTAAATTTTACCATCATGTATATACCTTATAATAAACACCAGCTGTTGAATAGTAGAACAATCAGTTGATTCGTCTGCCTGAATTGCAACAAAATCTGCATTTTTTATTTGTATCTGTATTTCACATCTGCAAACTTCATAAATAGCATCCAAAATATCGTTTTGAATTGATTTAGACGTACCTTTAAAAACAGAACTGCTTGATAAGTGCTGCTTCATGGCCAAATCGATCTCTGACACAAAATCAACCAAGCCTCTATATATTCCGGGATTCAGAGATTCCGTAGATTCATTGTGTCCCCGTAATGCAATTTGGAATGCACCACAGAATACCACGCAATCTATTAAGCGACGTAAAATATATCGATTTTCATCAACACGCTCATTGAACTCTCGAATAGATTTTCGATAAGCAGAATCGAGCGCCTTTCGAATATCTTGTCGCCCGATAGATGCCAATTGCACTTCATTTAACATATGAAATCGAGATTGCGAATGTTTTTTCACTTTAATTGAAAGATGCGCTAAATCTTGAACACCAGTTTCTGTCCATACAGTCTCGCCCCCACCGCCCGCGCCGGCTCCAAACACAAGACATGGAAAACAAAACAATTTGTTCGTTTCTTCACACCCACATAACCACGGTGTTTTGGTATACTGCTCAGGTTTGAAAACACGTGTATAAGTTTTAGATTTTGTACTACACGTTTGTGTTAGCGTTATTTCAGGACGCGGTCGCCCCTTTGATTTTAGTTCGAGACGCACTTCTAAAGTCTTTTCACAGTTTTTTATGTACGGCACACTGTATTGTTCCATTGTTACCGCCAAATAACATGCAAACAAGCTATTTTTCTAATTATTTACAGTCAAACAGTGCCAAAATTCGATATTGCCTCGCGCGCGAGTGTCAATTATTGACACTGACTGACATTTAATTTTGTTTACGTTCGGCAACAGTATGAACGTAGCCGCACTGGCTACGTCCCGGTGGGAGCGAGATAGCGAGCCGAGAGCGCATGCGCGTTGTTCACCCGTTGGAGCGGCGCTCTTAATACTGCTAAATTTCGATACAAAATCTTTTGTTTCACGTGCAGGAGATTGTCGATTTTTCTCTTTCGCACTCGTTACATTCAGTGCTGTTTGTTGTACTGAACATTGGTTCATAGGAGCGTATTCGCTGGCGCTCCACTTAGTCGGTCGGATTATTGTTCCTAGCGATGGATTATTTTTAAAAAAGTGTACAGGGTAATTATTGATTTAATTGCTTAAATTTTTGTGGGAGTGCACCGCACCAGCGCTCCTTAGGACGAGCCGTCACTGCTATCAACACATTGTTTTTGCGTTAATCCACTTGGAAAATTGTAACAAACCATTGCTCTTAAATTTTCCCATGTCAATTCCATTTTTGAAATTGAAAATTTGAAATATTTTGGTGGATTAATTTGTCACATATTTTTAAAAAAAAATGGCATTTAATTAATAAGATGTTGGTTACTTTAAAAATATATATGGTGACAGGATGTACAGAATTATTCGATTCCCAAAACTTTTATTGCACTTACCATATTGCTAGCTGCCCACTTAATGAATGCGTCAATGTCTATCTGGAGGAGTTTACAATCCTCGGGTGTTCACGCCTCTCGATACAGCTTGATGTAATCGGCGAAGGGAAAGTGAATGGGTAGTAACGTAAACGCTCGCATGTGGCAAGACAGCTATCCTAAACCTACCCCAACCGGTCGTTAGTATAGAGTCCACCGTGAACTTTAATATTATGATGGGCCCGATCCCGTCGATGAATTCCATTGCAGCTCTGTTTGTATTTATCATTTACTAGCTGAATATCACCTAGCATCGCACGGGCTCCGATGCGCCCTGCCTACCCCTCGTTTCTTCCCTTCTGTAACCTGGAGCATTCTAGAATATTTTAGAAAATTGTAGAATATTCTGGAACTTTTTGAAGCTCTCTCGGCCTTCTCATAAGAAAACGATGTGTTCACATTTTCACAGTCCACTCCTATCAAAGTCTCTCATTATCGATGGGAGACCAAGGGTTATCTATCACTACAATTGCAGGGGGTGGCAGTGAGGTAATACTAGCTCACAGACCCTAAATGGGGGAAGCAGCAAAGCCATAAAAACAACATGAATAAATAATCAGTTTCGGTATTGACTTATAACATTTATTTCCTTTTCACAGACATCTATCACTAGCGTGGAGCGTGCAAAATTACACCTTGCTATGAGACAAATATTATGGATTTCGCTAATTGCTGGTATTCTAATGTTTACATCGGCCAAGAGAGTGGCCTATGTATTAACATTGCCGCTTTTTGTTACAAGTTTGTCGGGTCTCCTCTTCGATACCAATATTTTTAAAGCGGGTAAGCTTTCTCCTTCATCTTTATAAGCATTTATCCCTGGCAGTTACCGTTTTAAAGGCACACCAGTGGCAACCAGGTGTGGCACAGGCACACCAGTGGCACCAGTGTTAGTGATGAGATCGTTATTTGTAAATGGCATGACAGTAGCATAGTCTCAGTTTGCTCCAATGCAATCGGTGTAAACCCACTGCATAAAACTGAAGATACTCACAAAAACTCAAAAAGAAAATAACAGTTACCCAGCCCCACCTAATACACCAGTACAATCAAAATATGGGAGGTGTTGATCTCTCGGATCAAAATATATCATCAGTCAGAACCAGTATTCGCGGAAAAAAGTGGTACATGCCTCTCATTTTGCATTGTATAGATATGTCTGTACAGAATATCCAGATATAACGGAGGTACCATAGATTTGTTGACATTTAGACGTCGTATTGCTATAGCCATTATAGAAATTAACAAACTGCGTACTAAACCTAGTCCAAGTCGACCATCTACTATTACAATGGATTCAAGATTTGATGACAAAGGCCACTTTGTGACCAAGCAGCCAACCGGCAAACGCACTTGATGTGGAGTATGCCATAAAGTTAGCCCTACAAGGTGCATCAAGGATATTGTGATATTGGATTACATGTGGAATATTTTGTTGCATATCATGGTGTATTAGAGTATTAACTATCGTAGAATTTTCTTTTATATTTATATACGTATATCCAGTAAAAAAAATTTCATAGCAAATAAAATATTTTTCACTTATTGATTCGTTTTTGTTCCCGTATAAGCCTACTGTATCACATAATATATGTTATGGCTTATTCCTGGCCCCCCAATATACCAATATTTTTATTATTATTTTTTTATACTTGGAGATGTTCTTTTTATCTAATTAAATTATTATTTTTAGGAAAAAATAGTTAACGTCTAAATGGGTTAAATAAATCGTTACCTAAAGGGTTAATTAGTAAAGTTTAATAACCACCCTAGCGATAGGCCTCAACAATTATCAGCTGGTAGTTCGTTCGCTAAGGATTTTTTGTTGTTTATTTGCCTTATTAGTAATAAAACTTTGACAAAGCTGGAATATGTTTATTATTCCTTAAAGAGCGAGAAGTAAGCTTCATATGTTTGATAGTAAGCTTGAGAAGTAAGCTTCATATGATACATAGTTTTACGCATTATCACCATAAATGTACCACCACAATTTCGGACAATAAAAATATTTCTATTTCTATGAAATCGGAGACTATTGCGGTTGTTTGACATTATAAATAAGATAAAAAACGAATTTACCGCGTGAATTTTGTAGCACCTGACGTTTTGGCGACGTTGCAGCCGCCGTTGTCTAGGGTAGACTGAATGAGCTGTCAATACGTTGTTCCGCAGGTAGGCCGCATACCGCTGCCACCGAATTATATATATTTTTTATTTTTATTCCTTTTATTCTTCATTCCTTTTTTTAAAATTATTTATTCCATTGACATGTTCCATCTCCTGCGGAAAATGCTCAGCGTCGCATAGATCGCGTCTCCTAATTAGGCGGATATTTTCAATCTAATCTAACATTTTCATAACCTAACAAATCTAACATTTTCATAACCTGCCAGAGTTAAACAAGTAGGTCATTCTCAAGTTATTAATCTTTAACAGATAACTGGTGGTTTTATGCAAAACTTCCACTCCTGGCTGTTAACACGATGTGGAGTCTACAATACTTTCTCCTGATGAGTGGTTTAATTTTACCGATATTAGGAAGATCGGGTGCATCCCTGGACCCGGAAAAGATAGTCTCAGTGATGTGTTTTGGATTTTTAGCATACATGTCCATGGGATTCGTGAGTATTTTTTCAATTTTTAACATACTAAGTAGCGACACTGGTAATGTAAAATTGACAGTGGAAAGAATACGTCGCAAGGCTACGACAAATGTGTTCCATTTGGTCATACTTCATAATATATCTCTCTTCTATTACATTTCTTAATCATTCAACGTCTGTGAGGATGTCTGTCCGTCCTAATCAATCGGATTAAATCATCAAGTGAGGATGATTGAATCACTGAATGAGGGAGAATGCTTGTGATGATTGAATATTGTAATGAAAGGATTAAGCATATGAATTAGGAGCATTAATTTACTCTTGTATCTTACATGTATAACATTTCTAAATACTCGATTAACGCATGGAATGCCAACTATGCAATATTGCAAGGTTGGCAGATGGTTTTGGTGCCGACTACGTAATATTGCGTAGAACTTTCGTTTAAACTTAAAGGAAATAGCTATGCGTTGGCGTCTAGAATGATGTATAGTTGGCACCTCAGTATTCAATGGGTTACCATGCTTAACCCCTAGAGCCCCAATTGGCCGATATCGGCCACAACACGATTCAGCGTAATTCACGCCCCGTTTTAATTATATTTTAATTTAATTTGTTTTATTTTATTATGTTAATATTTTTTATTTTAATTATGGGTACAGTGGTTTGGCATTAATTAATGTTTTGGTGAAACAGTGTCATAATTCATTTTTTTTTACTAATTTTTACAAATTTTTTTTGGGACATCAACTTGTCAATCGGCTGAGGGGCCGAGGCCTGAAGGGTTAATCGAGTGCTTAGAAATTTGTGCTTAGAAAATGTAGGGGAAAATTACACTTTCCGCGCGTGCATGCATGCGTTTATGATAATTGCTCGTAATGAATATGCACATATATCTATCCTGATGGTGAACCTATACAACCAGCAGAGAACATAAATACCTTGGAAGTAAGGTGAATGAGAAATGGGACCACAGCTTGGAAATCCGTTGTAGAATTGAACAAGCACGCCTAGCTTTCTATAAACTGACCAAGCTGATATGTGTCAGGAACTTAAGCCTACAACTTCGTATACGCATTATCCATCGCTATATGTGTAAAAAGATAGACACTTGCAACATGTGTAAAAAGATAGACACAACTTAAATGCAGGACTCTTATTTGAAATGTGGCTGTACAGAAGAACACTTAAGATGTCGTTAATTTATTAAGTTTGAAGCGACACCGTGCTTGTGAGACTTCAAACAAAGGTAATGCTAATGAACATTAAGACCCGGATACTCGAGTATTTGGAAACGAAAAGTATGGCCTAATGCAGCTTGTAATTCAAGGGATTTACCATTGTAGAAGGCCCTAAGGGCGAGATGCATGTCCTGGCTTGCCAAGGGGCACGATCTCGTTCCAAGCAGCAGTCTGCAAGGTAGAAATTGCCAAAATGATCAATCAACCTTCCCAGCGGAGAGGGCACATGGAGAAGAAGAATTGTTAAGAATCACAGTGTTTTTCTGAATCTTGTGTAGTGGTTGAATCGTATTTATATGGTGGAGTTTCTGGTTTAAATATGAAAATAATCATTCGTTCAATAGATTTTTTACTTTAAAAAAAAGTTACATGTCGAGTCTATCTGTGTTCAAATCTGGATCTCAGGAACTATTTAGTCTTCAATTTCCACTGCAATATATCAAATATATCTGAATATATTTGCCAAAATGAAAACATCTCATCACGCTGCATGATCTAAGATTCCAGCCTTGTTTATCCATTACAAAAAAAATCTAATGGAATTTTAAATAATTTCAGGGCGGCATGGAAATACTAATATCACGTTCGAAGCGGTCAATGAAGATACTTTTTAGTTATTTAGTAGTCATTCTGGTAGCAATGAGCGTCATCATATTGATACCAATAAACCCATACGATGTCGGTGAACGACCAAGCCCTCAAAGATACGTTATAATGGTGAGTAACCTCAATATTTAAGGGATGGATTGTGTTTGCAACGATTCTGGACTTCATTGAACGCAGAATGGTTGATTGTTTCTACAATTTATTGTGAATTTTCACAATGGGCAGGTTTATTATCATATGACATTCTCTTACAGCCAACGCTACTATGAAGTGTTTATGTGTATGTGTGCAAATAATATCTGTGTGTTGTTTTTGCTTTTGATCGACAGAATTGAAATGCAATTCTGTTAATTTTATCTTAACAGAAAATGGTAACCCAGCGGGGAATCAAACCCGGAACCTTCCAATGTTAAATTAGGCGATCTATTCACTATGCCAACGGCCTTGTGCCATTATTGGTCATAACTCGTGACACAAAAAGTGTTAACTCATAAGTGCGGTATTGAGTGAGTCAATGGCAGAAGGATGGTATTGTTAGAGATATGACAAAATTCAAATTTGTCGTGTTTAAAGGCATAATTGTCTAAAAATGGAATGAGAAATATAATCGCCGAATATAGAGTACTCTCTCTATACGCACTCTGCCGTTCCTCTCAGGAATTATTGAGACTTTAGTAGCACGATGATCATCCGGCTACTGAAATGTAGGCTAGCAGATTTGTGGTAGAGTTGGGAGACCGACACTAGTCATCAGATGAATTCTTAAGACAAATCAGACAAGAAATGTTTACTATAGCTATTTGAGATCAATATTAGTTAAATGAATTGAATCACTTGAAAGTCTTTATGTGTCACTTTCACTTATTTATTTACAACAGAATCATCATCCATATCGTTGAAAAGTACCTAAGTTAAAATATATTACTCTTACTTATATAAAACACATATAACAAACAATGAAAAATGTTAAAATTGCCAAGAAATAAAAAACGAGAGGTAACAACGAAGCTATCAATAGAGCTAACAACGAGGAGATCCGGTGCTGCTAAGCTCAGTCCATTTAGGCGGCGAAGCGCACACGCCAACAGTGTGCAAGAATGTAGCACAAGTAGCACGTACCATTGGTAAGCAAGAACAGCTCCACAAACAGACGTTGCTTACGAACAAGATGATAATTGTCGGATAGAGAAAGACAAACTTTAGCTGAGAGTTGTCATTTTATATAAATCATTTTTAAAATATTTATTGTGAGACCATTATCAGATGAATTATAACTAACAATGCCTAAAATAAACGCAATAGGATATAGAAATAGATAATATATAGTGCTTCATCTTCCAGCCGTGGTTTACTCTCATTAAAGTTCTTGCAATAAAATGGGATTATTTTACTAGGGACTGATTTTATTGGGTCAGTAAGTATGGGTAATAGCGGCCAAGGCCAATGAAAAATAGTCAATGTTGTCCTTCTTTTATTATTTCAAAGCTGCTTGAACTTTTGCTTGCATTCTGTTTTTTATCAGTTTTGTATATGGCAGATCATTAATATCACAAGAAAAAAAAAGGACCTAAAATCGATCCCTGCAGAACATGGACTTTTAGTAACGATCCTGGAGACTACTGCATTGATTTCAACTTTTTGTATCCTATTTTCTAAGTACGACACAATGAAATCCAATACTTTATCTCTTATTCTTCAGTATAATGTTTCAGTTTTTTACAATAGTTTCATGATTAACACAAGCAAATGCTTTCGAGATATGCTAGATATGATTCGAGATATGATATGAGAATGCTAAGTGTCAAATATATTCTTAATCCCAGCTTCGATTGTAGAGCCTTTGGTGAATCTATATTGCTGGTTGTGTAATAGTTAGGTTTCTACAGTTCAAAGCGCAAAAAGACTTTAAACCTGTTTTTCTCAAAATGGCCTTTTGCAGGCAGCGCGAGCAGTGGAAATGCCTACTAAATATAAATGGGTTCGATAGCACAAACAAGTTGCCTAATTTGACAAACGAAAATTAAAACGCATAACCATACACAAAGTACACAAAATCACTGAATGCTTTTCGGGAGCAAATTCACGATTCCGCTGTCCACTGTAGTAGAGAATACACATTACAAACATTATTTGTCTAATTTCTTTTTTGTGTAGCATTATGAATTATTATTATTTTTAGCATACAATGCGAAATTTCTACAATGGTCAAAACTCATCTGGATACTGGTTATTGGACTTGGATATAAACAGCCCAGCAACTATAATAGAACCCACGGGTGTAAAGAATTTGGTGCATGGATGTCAAAATGATCATTTAGGATGCGGGTTTCCACTTTACACAAGCAGAACTAAAGACGTCAGGTATGTAGCATATGAAAAGTTTATGAGATTCTAAGCAAATTTCAGCTGGCTTAAGCCTTATTGGAAAATGCTTAGTTTCCGGTTCATACGAATATATCCAAGTTTGGTGACCTGTGGCGATGTTTTTTTTATAGATTTTGCAGTGTTTGGTTGGCTTTTTTGTGCATTTTCTTACACCAATTACCACGAGCCAGTTTTGAGCTCAAATAATGCAGAATTTATCGGGAACAGATCTTTTTCACAGCCAAATGTTCATGAAAATCGAATGTACGTCTGATTGACCAAACGTCGACGTGATCAAAGTATACAGAAGAGGCATTCAGTCACTGAGGCATCGCAAAACTGTGCGCAGTGGATGCATTCTTATACATTTACCGCTATCTCTATACATTTTTAAGTCATATAATGCGATTGAAGTAAAAAAATGATAGATAGATATTTCTCGATGTTGAATACCATATCGCCATGCATTTTCGTTCGTGTTTCAATGCTAATCGCCGCTTCGGCGCGTCGCTTGCGACTGCCAAGCAACATGGCGCGAGCACCGAAAAGATGCAGCCGCCCCGCGTCCCTTCTGTCTGTATTGGCTCGTTCGCTCCTCAAAAACGTCCCATCCGCGCCCGACGCCCACGCCACGTCGCCTCTGTCTGAACCCTCCCTAAGGATGCCTATCGCTATAATTCACATGCCGATCTTCAATCATGTTGCTCACAGCATCAATGTTTTTTGGAATAACAACCAACCGCCTTTAGTCAACCGTCACAAAATTCATCACTGACAGACGCACAACCACAATGACATTTTGCAAACTAATTGTAAACAGTTTTTACTGATGGTGCTTCATTACCGAAAGTTGAACAAAGCAATTCTATTCATTTTTGTTGAGTTAGTCCTTCACTAAAATCGAAAAAAATCATTAAACGAAAACCTTTATGTGAAATTTCCATTTTTTTCAATTACTTGGTCAATTTCTAAGCTGCCACTGTTTTTTCAATAACATATGTCAAATTTTAGAAAAATTGAAATGACACATCTTAATAGTGCCATTTAGTGAGCGTTTGTAAAACTTAAATGACAGCCTATGGAGACAGATCTCGGGATTAAAGCAGATCTTTGTTATGCATATTTTTTTCAACCTAAAGAAAGCAGGGAATTATTGCAGTATAGGAACCGTTCTCAAAAATCGAAAAAATAAAGGAATACTACTAGATTCGATCATTCTAATGCTAAATGTGAAGGAAAAAAGCTTCGGAGGCGTAAAATTTCAAGACCAATTTACATACAAAAAAAAAAAAAGTTTTTTTAAAATCAGTTTTTAAGGTTGTTTTTAAAAAAAACTAATCTAACCTACCGCCAAATAGATGTTTATGTATTGTTAAAAATGAAAAAAAACCTAACCTACCAAAATGTATGGGTTTGGCGCTTTTTTGAATGCCTATATCTCGCTTATTTATTGAGACCGAATGAATATTATTGCAGATTCGGAATCAGCGTGATGAATAAAGTCTGGCGACGTTAAAAAATCAACAATCTAGAAGAGGTTCCTATACTGCAATAATACCGAAAGCAGTTTAAACTTTATGATCTGGATTTAAATCTCTTTGCTTGTGTACCAGCATTGACCGCGTATGATATTCAAAATTGATTTTTACAGTTCTTTCAGCACGTGGATCGAAGCTGCTCCACCATCCGTCACGCGATCTACACTGGTTGAACAGTCTCGAAATTGCAGCAGAGGTGTTTGCAACATCATCTACCAAATAAAAGGACCGCAGCACATGACTTTACTGATAAGTCCAATGAACAATGTCAGTATTTCTGCATTTGGTGTCAACGCTACAGAATCGCCGAGCTGGTACTTTAAAGGTAGACCAGTTTTAATGGTTTACCACACGTCGGGAACTCAAAGCCACGAGTGGACGCTCGATCTGACAGCTCATCTTCCGAAGAATCAGTCGCCAGAGGAGCCGTTTCTAGAAATGGCACTTTCCGGACACTTGACATTCCATAATGAGTATCGAACTCAATCATTTAAAGAATTCCTGTCCAAATTTCCAGAGTGGATTCATGTCACCTCTTTCTTGTCATCTTATGAATCTTTAATTATATAAATGATGGTAATATTATAAAGATCAGTTACCGGTTATGGTAATAAAATTATTTGTTGTAACGTCTGCGTTTCATTTAAATTCAATCCAGATAAGATTATAGGTTTGGTTCACCAAACCGTGGAGATGGAGATGACGATGAACTAGTGTGCGCTTGTAGTAATCGTTGACGTTTCTTGGAGAAGTATAACCGCAAGCTTTTTATCTTCTTTTTGACCATATTCACATTAAAATTTTATTTTTGGGCCAGAGCAGTCCAAGCGTTGTTCCTTTTTATTTTATTTTATGTTGTATAATTATGTTATAATGTATTATAATTATTTTATTGTAATAATGTATTATAATACCTATGTAATATAGTTATGGTCCCATAATATAGGACGATTTTGATAATGTTCTATAAATCGGAACTTTTTTCTTTATCTTCCGCCGTTTCGTGTCGCAAGATGCACGGAGTGACGCACGCCTATCCACAGGGTGCCGGATCGGAACTGAGGCATGCGCTGTCGTTCAACTAGTTTTGACGCATGCGCTATGGTATTAAGCGCATGCTTCAGAGGAAAGGGACATACCTTAAGTTGGTCACTAGTTTAAGAGCAAAAATGAAACTTTTATACGGCTTCCATTCAGCATTTATTAATTTAATAAAATGCATTTTCTAATAAACTCTTACAAAACACAATTAATATAATATTTTTAATAACTAAAGTTTTTCTATATTATAAATTATCATCACGTTTATGCAAATAAATAATAACGATGGCTATATCGATAAAAAAAAATGCAGTAGTCGTATTTCCATTAAATAAACATTTACTTATTTTTAATTCTATTTAGGCCTAGAAATATATTGTCTGAAAAAGAATAATTAAGATTTAATTAAGTATTTGGCAGTGGGAGTATTTATTATTTGGGAAACTAGATTAATGCTTGATTGGGTAAAATCCATCAAATATCATGATGTTGTTCATGTAAGATGATTACAGAAAGATGTACTTTATCAAAATCTGATCAGGGATCATATTTATAAATACATTTTAAAGATATATTTAGTGAAGGCTTTAGAATTTGGTGTTTGACAGTTACGTAAATTATGTTATTGACTACAGCCCATTCCATCTTCAACTCCGATGATTGTGTATTATTGTCGAGCTAAATTTTATACTATTTTGGAATATTACATTTACCATCATGGCAGGAATACCTTGTTAATCTTGTCCATAAAATAATCGGCCTCAAGGTTATAGTATAAACACATTTATAGGGTATATTCGGAAGTGTAGGAAAAAGCACCAATAAAGGAATGCAGCTTGGATGAGAAAAATCAAGTACATCTTCAAAGCTCAATCCTCACCAATGTCTACGACTGTTAAGAGTCTGCGGCATTTTGGAAGGCTCACACATGATGAGCAAGACAAACCGTGACGCACGACTGTCCTGCTCAAACATTTAACTGAAAGTTAGCTGAATGGTCTGAAATGTACCTGAAAAGCGTCATCGGATAGGCAATGCGATATATAGTAGGCTATGCTTTGCAGCGTATAATACAATATATGCATATTTCTCTATAATGTAATTATAATATAGAAATAGATATCTTCATTTAATTTTGGTTGTTAGTCATCAATAATAATAATTCAATTCAAGTGATTGATTGTAAAATAATGATTATTTATATTGGATTTCTGCATTACTAATAGCTAGTTTTAATTTCCCAACAATTTCGAAGGAATACGATACACTTAAAAAGGTTATTATTAAGTCATTGCGGCCAATGTTATTATACCATTAGTTTGTTGAATTTTAACTTAGCACATTTTATTAGGGTTCTGTAGAAAAGCGCATAAATAGAATATAGAAATATTATAATCATATGGAATTGAATATAGAATAATGTTAATAATACCGTAGAACTCCAATTATCCGAACTTCGACTATTCAAATCTCTGATTATCCAAAATTAAGACGTAAAGGGAGAAGACAGGAGAGGATGAGGATGACGTGTCACTTGAGGAATTCAGAAATATTCTTTTGAAAATTCCTGGATGTTCATAAGTTGGTGCTGAAGATATAGGAGAGTGGATGGTGTGAGATTCGTCAGACCCTGGGTTTCAAATTCTAAATGATGTTGAACATAGGAAGTAGAAGAGAAGAAAACGTTGAGGAAGAAGATGACCTTAATGTCGAAGTTGAGGCACATGGGACCATCAGCTAGTGAAGCATTTGGCGGCCTTGAAACTGTGTTGAATTGGATGGAGCGTTGACATACAAACAGTAATTAAATAAAACAGACCGTTTTTTTAGAAAAATCCAATTATCCAAATTTTTCATTATCTGAACTGGGATCGGTCCGAATTGATTCGGTTAATTCGAGTTACACTGTAATATACAAAACAGAACCCTATTTGTCGTCTGTATAATCTGTTCGTCTGTATACATGTATGCCACTGGATTATCTGCCAGTTTAAAAGCTATCATAAAACTCGGCATAATCATTAAACTTACTTGCCCCTGAGTTAAACGGGAAAATTTGTGAAAGACTGTCATAATCTTTGAGTAAATCTTTAATGGAAAGTCTTTTTCGAAACAAAAAACACAATTTAATATTGATAAGGTCTATTTGTCTACAAAGTTGAATTTGCAAACATTTAATCTTCAAAAATGTAAAATGTGAAGAAACATGTTACTTTTTAACAAAAAAAAATATTTTTTTTATTTTATTAAATGTGTGAATGAGTTAATGTGTACAACCTGTTGCAGGAACTTCTTTAAGATGATCGGAAGCCATAGGCAAGTGAGTCAAACTTGCACATGACCAGTTTTATTTCCATGTTATAAATTTGTGCATTAAAAGTTTGTATTCAAATGTTGTAAGAAAGTGCTTTCTTGCGACCTCTTACAGGTAATGGTTCAAATCAGACGATTCAGCTAATGTTAACCGGGTATACAGAGTTTGTGAGAAACAATAGTCTGTTTGTTTCTCATGCTCATCAGCTTTGGACTATCCGAAATGAATATATAAAAATAAGGTGCAGAGCCATAGAGTGGTATAACTCAAAAGTTGTGGACAACGGTTAAAGGAGGGTTATATCATTGATTATATAGCGTATTAGATTGCTCAACTTTGTACTACGATTTAACATCTCGGATTTTACTGCGAAATGCAACATGTAGATGGCACTCATTCAAAAATTGGTTGATATTCTCTTATTATGTTGAAATGGTGACTTTTGTGGTATAACAGTATCTCGGCACACTATAGCTGGCGCTCTAAACACGCCCATATGGATAAAATAATATAAATAGCAAGCGAATTTTAAAATTTAGATTTTTTTAAAACATAGCTCTTATTATTTTAATATAATTTACATAAATATGTAAATTTTTAATTTGGTATACGTTTTCAATATGTAATAAGTACGCATTTTAAGTTTAAATAGACTAATAGGTGGCATTCTATCTCTCCGTATATTTCCGTGATTTAATCAGCCTATAAAAACAATAGCTGGCACTGATAATTGAATATTATTATTGTTATCATTCGTTAAATGTCTGGGTTTATATTTTTTTTAAAACACTCATTATCAATGATATTATCGATGGATGAATAGGTTGCTATTAGTTTTGCCATCAATGCTATCAGCCCCACTTGCATTTTGCCAATGCAGAATGGATGTTAAGTCGTACTATAGAGTTGAGCAATCTATTACCTTATATAATGAATACTCCTGTCAAGAAGAAGTCAATATTAATCTTATTTCACAAATCATATTTGAGCTGTGGCAGAGAAATAAAATATGATATCAAGATAGCAACATGGTGGGTAAAAACTAAAATAGATTAATAGAAGACGTAAAGATGTGGACTGGCAAAGAGAAACGATTAACAAGACGAGTTTCCCTATATTGATGCCTGCCAAGGATGCCGTAGGAAAAACAAATAGTAACAAAAGTAAAGAGGCTCAACTTCGATAAAGCGACAAACATACATAGTGTGGTCGATGTGAATCAACAGTTAAAATTTACAATCCTCCGCCCCTGTTAACAAACATCCTGTTCTATATGCTATACATGCTATTTCGGGCTCCAGTGGCACTTAACACATTGACTGCCAGCTAAGAGATAACTCGTAGTTGGCTTTAGCAAGAAGCTTTTTGTTCGTCTATGTAACAAAATTACGAGGCAATTCGGGAGTACTTTAATAATATAATATGATTAAAATAAGATTGAATTTTCAGACCAGAATCCTGAAAACTACCTTGGAAGTCAATGCGTTAAAAAAATATTTTTTTTCTTAGACGAACGGTGCTAGGATAATCATCGGAAATCTGGACCCTCATAAAGTGGATGAATGCCGGTTAGATGCATTTGTAGAATCTGATTCTGATTCAGATTCTGCGTAGAGTCAGTGTTACAGTATGTGAAAATTGAGAACGGCACATATAATCATGAGCTCTATGCACTTTTTAACAATGTCAGTATCAACAAATTTGTAGGAACTAGTAGGAAAAATGCAAAAAAACATATTTTTTATGATTATTGGCTGTTTTTTGGTTTTTGCTCTTGTTACTTTAAAAAAAAACAGAAAAATACAAATAAATCTTCATTCTTCAACGACATCCACAGAAGAAAAAGCTATATATGCGGCTGGTTACAGATAGATAGATAGATAGGTGATAGACTGTTGATTGTGTACTGTCACCATTTATTTAGTATTTTATAGAGAAGAGATAGGATATGCAAGTTTCTACGTTCACGAATCAGCGGTATTGTGACATATTAAAACTGGCATAAGTAGGAGATGTATGGTGAAGGTTAAGGTTTTGCAGGCGGTCAAGTTCATCAGAATCAATTCTTTGTTATCCAAACAGCGCAAACATTGCCAAAGTCCAATATGGACAGCAACAAAGTCCGCACAAGAGAGTGTCGATGAGAGAACCAATTTGCCATTTTACTCACAGATTAAACAGCAATGCACTCCCTGTTTTTCACGCCTTACTTAAACTCTACGATTGACTAAGTATTTGCAGCCCTTTAAAATAACCTTTATTTATTTACACGATTTAAGAATTAACGCTACAATTTCTGCGCCATTGTTGAAAGAATATTTGTGAGTCGCGCGTACCGCTCTTCCGCGGGCACCAGGCATCCTTGCGAGCCCCACAGGAAAATCGCCTGGAACTCGGTGCGGAACAGATCGCAGAGCAGGTTGTCTGTCTCCGGTTGCGGCGTTGCCAGATCTTGCAATACGGTTTTTGAATTTCTCTTAAACATGGCGAGTTGCTCGGGGATGTCCCGCGCCGACTTCAGGTGCTCGGCCAGCATGAAGAAGTTCTCCATTGAGTCTTCATTTCCGCTGAAGAGCAGGTTGTTGATGTTGGATTTGCCTCTTTCTGAAATTCAAATTATTTGTATAAAAATGGGACCGATCACTTCCTCAAATGTTCGAGCTTGCATGAGAGAGTTATTGGTAAGTGCGTTTCACCTATGTGAAATCTTTGTATTGGCTGCTGGAAAAAGGTGTGAAAAGGCCACTAAGTCATTCTGGCAATGCAGAGGCACGATGGGTCTTCTTGTGGAGTCTTCTTGTGGAGTCTTCTTGTGGAGAACCGACTTCAAATTTTATCATCATTATTATATTGGCTGTGGCACGGAACCGACCAGCGGAATCGATATTTAAAGTCAACAAATACAATATAGAAGTCTTGAATGAGCTGTACCGTTCTCTCAATTTGGTCCGTTTTGGATTTCGACCAATGTTAACATAGGTGTTAACAGTATTAATCGCCTAAACAATTCATTTCGAAATCAAGCATATGGCTTATTTGGTGTTTCAAACCGGGCTTAGTGCACGCATGCATTAAGTGTTCGAAGATAGAGGCCTTACGAAGGCAACGGAAATTGAAGAAATTAAAGAAATAGATTAAAAAGTAATTAAATAAAACAAAATATGAAGCGGGGAGCTCGTTTAGACCATACCGAGTTGTTTGCCATTAACTATTTTTTTCTAGGAAATATACTTTCTGAGATCCAGGTGCAAATGACGGACAGACTTGTCACATTTTTTTTTATGAAATTAAAGACTATCGCGGTTGTTTGACATAAATAAGATAAAAACGAATTTTACCGCATGAAGTTTGTAACACCCGACGTTTCGGCGATGTTAAAACCGCCGTTGTCCAGGGTAGACATCTACCCTGCACAACGGCGGCTGCAACATCGCTGAAACGTTGGGTGTTGCAAACTTCACACGGTAAATTCGTTCTTATCTTATTTATAACATTATGTTTTGTTTAAAAAAAAAGTCTAAAAGTGATATTAAATAGCGACAGCTATGCGCTATACCTACTCACCTATATCCTGCAACACCATGACGATGGGTAGTAAGTGGGGTATGGTCGTGTTGGGCGGTAACGGATCCTTACATTCATTCATACGTTTGAATGAAGGCCTTAATTTAGATTCAAACATGAGTGCGTTGTCTGTATACTTTCTTCTCAGTGTATGCCATGCCCGTTCCAAAGATTCAACCTGAAATGCGGGACATCTCTAAAATGACTGTCATATTAAAAAAAAAATCGGGACATCTCTAAAATGTCATATTAATTTGCAGTTTCACCTCATGCTAAATTTGATAAGACCCGAATGACAGGTTAAGAATAAACTGTTTTTTCATCGCCATTATAAATATTTTTCTAGATGTCTTCTCCCCCCCCCCCCGAGTATATTTCAGTAAAGGTAAATGACAATTGCTCACCTGGTCATTTTTTTTGGGGGCCCTAAGCTATGGTTTGTGTAGCTTATACGTAAATCCTGCATCTACTAGTCTAGGTCTGGCTCTACTTGACCTCCTCTTTGTTACTATACTTAATATTTTATATTATTTTATTTCTCTATTATAATTTTTTTCTGTGTGATTATTTTAAATCATTACAAATTTTATTTATTCTGATTATATTGTTTATTTTTGTATATTACACTTGCGAGCAACTAAATCGACTCACCCACTCAGTTCGGATAAAAACTAGTTTTTTTTAAAATGACTAACCGGATGTACACCAAATATATACTTTTATGAAAACATAATTAATTAGCTTTCTAATGACACCTTTTTTATAAAAATCGGTTCAGAACTTTTTTAAATAATAATAACTGAACGGAAGTATTGGAAAGTACGCTATTCGTCGCAAAAAGTTTCCGCGTCTTAATCACTCATAAATCCCCCCGGAACAGGTTTATTTTTAGCACTCACTTATCAGTAGTTGACGCCAAAAAATCTCCATAAGCCAAACTCATTATTATCGTAAAAGTATGGATACTACACCAAAAAAGACCGCTCAGGTCATTGCTTTATTGCAGCAGGGCCTTAGTCAACGTACAGTTGCTCGTCAAGTGGAATTTAGTCAGTCTGCGGTCTCAAGAGAAAAAAGGAGGTTTGAACAAACTGGTACCATCAATCGGAGACCAAATAGCAGCCGGTTCCGATGCGCTTCTGAGAGAGACGACCGTTACATCCCTTCGAAGTTACTGCAGAATCGCGACCTCGCTGGCGTTAATGTACAGCAGGAGCTGAGACAAGTTCAAGGGGTAGCTGTCAGTCAGTGAACGATCAGAAGACGCTTGAAAAAATCCAACCTCCTTCCAAAAAGACCTGTCACAGGCCTTAAATTGACCCCACGCCACCAACAAGCGCGCCTTTAATTTTCTCGAGAGGACGTCAGTTGGAGCATATAGCAATGGCGGTCAGTTTTATTTACTGACGAAAGCAGAATGTGTCTGTATGGCAGTCACAGAATAGGCTGGGTCTCCAGGCGTCCAGGTGAGTGATTTTCGCAATGCTGCTTCGCTGAAACAGTCTCCTACGGTGGCGTTTCCTTCATGGTGTGGGCTGGCATTTCTTTAAAAGAAAGGTCCAATCTCGTTTTCGTGCCAGGGGGAGGTCGGAGAGAAGGCCTGAATGCTAAATGCTATATCAAATTATTCTCCTGGATCATGTCATACCATATGAATGATTTATTGGTAAAAACTCTGTTTAACACATGATAATACATGGTGTCACACAGCGTGTATCACTCGGCGATTCTTAGATGAAGTTCGTTTGGAGACGATGGACTGGCCAGCTTTCAGTCCAGACATGAATCCCATCAAGAATTTGTGAAACGAGCTGAAACAAAGAGTCCGAGCCAGAAATCCGGCAACTTCTAATATCTACGAGCTCAAGACAGCGTTGTTAGAGAAATGGGATGGCATTCCTCAAGACTTGACCAAAAATCTGATCAGGACGTTGAGGAACCGCATGCGAGCTGTCATCTGGGCAAGTGGGGGTAACACTAAATATAAATTTATTTAACGTTCCTTCTTAGGTTTGCATTTTCCGTTATAATTTAATTTTAAGTATCTCCAGTTTTCTACTCCTTACCATCCATTTGACTCCCCTTTTTAAATATTATTTAATTTTTAAAAAAAACCTAAGCGGATTTTCAGACAGCTAACAAAGCAAAGGTTTTAAAAAATATATAATTGTATGGATCTACTTAGCCATTTCTGAAAAAAGTAAGTTTTTTTCCGCACTGAGGAGGTGAGTCGATTTAGTTGCTCGCAAGTGTAGTTTCTTTCTCTTTTAAACAAATATGTATGACATTTGGCCTTATTTTGCTTATGTTTAAAGTGCTTGCCTTAGACCAAGTTAATACTTAGTTGGGCGGCATCGGACTATCATCACATATAAGTGTGATATAACTTGTGGGTTTATTATTTTTTAAGTTAAATTGTATTCCTTGTAGATATTAATTATGATTTGTATTACGCTTGTTGCAAATAATGTACTTTACCATAAATAAATAAATAAATAAATAAAATAAAAATATTGACATTAATGACAATGTGAGGTCCCTTGAAATACAACTCACCTTATCCCACTCTTCACAATTTTACAGCTAACTTGTGTTTCCTTTGGTGCATAAAAATATTAGGAATATGAACATTCTTAAACATTCTTTCCAGAAACTATGTTTTTTTTTTTTTTTCTTTAATTTTATTTGTTGAGTGGGGTTTTTCTAAGGTCTTTATGAACCTTGTAACACTGCGACCATTGCTGATCTATTGTGTTCGCCACCTACTATAGTTCTGCACTAAGCCTCGTGTCATTTAAGAACCGCAGCAGGCTTTTGGCACCAGATTGTTTTACCTCCTCAGGTTGGAGGTAGTGACCACCCAAGTGGGTGTATCTTTTACGCATCAGCGGGCCACACTCGCACATGAGGTGCTGGGGAGTTTCCTCTGCCCCTTGGCAGAACCTGCACATTTTTGTGTCTTTGAGCTTGAGGTTGAACATGTGTTTGTTCAGGCCACCATGCCCCGTGAGCGCCCTCACCAGTATGCGTAGATTGTTCCTATTTAGCGATAGGGCCTCACGGGCCGTCTTACGGTCGTAAGCCTTAATAAGCGCTTTGGAATGATTCAACCCTGGCGTGTTGTTCCAGTGGTTGACGGATTGTTCTAAACACATTTGTTTGAGCATTCGGTTTGCAAGGCTTTTTGGTACGCCACAGCAAGGTTCAGGGCCGTATAACGTTCCCTTTGCTCCTGTCCTAGCAAGTTCGTCGGCTTTTTCATTTCCCTCAATTCCTGCATGGCCGGGAACCCATCTTAGAATTACCCTGTTCTTTTCGCCCAGGGAATTCAGTAGTGATGTGCAGTTTTGCACTAGCTTTGAATTAATGGTATTCGAGGCCAGTGCCATAAGAGCTGCTTTGCTATCCGAGTGGATATAGATACGGTGGTTGGCGTAGTCCTTTTGGAGGTTGATATCCGCACATTCAATAATGGCGTAAACCTCCGCTTGGAATATGGAGGCGTATTTTCCCAAGTTTACACTTCTTTCGAAGTTTGGTTGCTCTCCATATATACCACAGCCTACGTCAAGTCCCCATTTGGACCCATCAGTATACCATTTAAGGCTACTGGCCTCCCATTGCAGTTGGCTTTTTAGCCAGTCGTCTCTGGGCGGCAGTTCCACTGTAAAAAGTTTTCCAAAGTTTAGGAGTGGGAGCATGGTGTCTGATACCATGTTGAGGGTTGGATTTTCACTGACTGAGTCAAGAACTGCTCTTAGTGCTTGTGAGATCCAGTTTACCTTCTCTCGGGCAGATAGCCTGTACATGCTGGCTTTCGCCACCTGTTGCAAATGAATGTGTAGGGGCGGTAAGTTCAGCAGTGCATCTAGAGCTGCTCAGAAACTATGTTACTATTTTCTGCTAGATAGTAACTGGCTTAAATGTTAAGCGCATTATATTATGTCATTAAACGTATTGAAAAGCCTACCTGTGGCATACATAGTCCGAGCATTATCACAGAAAAACTGAAAAGATTGCCAAGAGCGAATTTGGTTTCGATAAGAATCAATATCCAGTCATTGATTGTAGTCGCTTTCTCCTCGTCTGTCTGACAGGTGAATATAGTTACGGCTATCAACAGTTTCAAACATTCGGCTCTGAAAAAAATTATAAAAGAGCAATGATTATATAGGCCCGATTGTGTTTCTTCGCAAACTAAAAATGTAAATTGGTTTATGCGAACAAGACAGAGCAATGACTTGGAGCGAAATATGAAATGAACGCTCGTCGATTTTCCGGCTTTAAAACTACCCGTTGAACTTATAGCAATCCGAAGAAGTCTAAGCTTTAAGCGAAACAGTGTAAGATTTCAGCCGAGGAGCAGCAAAGGAGATTACATGGATCAGACACCTGTTAGAGGACATATTCGAACCTGTGACTGATTCATCACTACTGCAAATCGACAACCAAAGTGCCATTTGTTTGGTGAAAAACCTAGAATTTCACAAACGAACCAAGCATATTGACATTAGGTATCATTTCATACGTGAGAAGTGCGAAGATCGTGTTCTTAAAGTTAACTACGTGCCGATGGAACGACAACTCGCCGACATCATGACAAAAGCTCTACCTAAGCAACGTTTTCAACAGCTGTGAACAGCTGTTGCAGTGAAATAAATATTGTGAAAGTGTAACCACACTAGAATATAAGAAAATGTGTAAAATTTCTAGGTCATGTTCATGTTTTGTTTACATTTTGTACAACTGTCAGTTTGACGTTTAACATTTAATGATAATGTTGCAATAATTGTCAAAAATATTTCCCCACTTTAGGGAAAAGTCAAGGCGAGTTAAGGTGAGCCCGCACCTACGCGTCGCGTCGCTGCGCTGCACGTAACTGCGCGTCGCGACAAAATATTCTTTCTATAGATTTGTATGGACTAAACCGCACCTGAGCGGAGCGGCGCTGCGCGTCGCCGCGCGTCGCGTCCGAGTTGGCCACCCGAGAATACCTTGACGCGACGCGCAGCGCAGCGCTGCGACGCTCCGCTCAGGTGCGGTTTAGCGAACTGCAAGTGGTGACTCATTATACTCCGCGGAGCCGCGCCGAGTGTACGTCGATGTTTTGGTGTATGACGATTTCGGGTTTGGTGTATGACGATTATTCGATTATTTTTATGAGTCAGTTAACGAATACCTATTCAAATTTATTTATCCATTTTCGATTGACATATTTTACAATTTTAAATAGTCAAGACCTAACTAGGCGGCCGCCTGTTCTAAGGTAGACAATTTATTTTCATCGTTATTGTTTTAGAATTTCTTTTAACAGCATACATACTTAATAAAATTACCCTAATATCCTACATAAAATTCAAAACAAAATGTCATAAAAAACATTATAAACTATCAAAAATAAGTAAATAACTTGAAATATATTTAAAAAACATCAAAAATATTCAAAATATCCTTACAAATACAAAATATTATTTAATGAATTGTCAAGAAAGAATTCAGTTAATGCCATTCATTGCCATATATAAATGTTTTCTTCTAAAATGCCATCACATATTAACTATAGGTACGAAGTTAGAGCCATGAACGAAAAAAATGATAATGCTTGTTAGCAAATACGACGAAATTTTTGATATATCTCACAGATATTACATGGACCAAAAACGAAAGGAGAATATCTGGGAAGAAATCAGCGAGGATATGGGAGTGTAAGGTTTTTTTTAGTTTCTTTAATTTCAACTTAGTTTATTAAGAATTCAGAATCATGTATCTGATACTGTTATTATTTCTAGCATTGTTCTTAAAAAAACGTATTTTCGTGAATATCTACAACCCCTAGATCTGGACGTATTTAATGCCAACTATCCATCAACATTTTGTAGGTATAATTTCGAATATTATGGTGAGAATACTTGCTTAGAGTAGATACCTACATACATATCAGATACATTGTTAAGCAAGCTTTTTTTTTAAGCAAACAGAAAAACTTCGTAGTCCGAGTCCATTTAGGTTCGTGGTTAGAAGGCACGAGCAAATAACGCACGACATTCAGCCGCGAGCGTCTGGCGCCGACTGCCTCTTACGTGCAGTTGCTTGCAGTTGCCTGCCGCGCTGGTGGGGTTTGACGGTTGACGCGCGGCGACGCGCAGCGCAGCGACGCGACGCGTAGGTGCGGGCTCACCTTTATAAAGTATTCGGGGGGCGCCAGTTTTGCATGCGGCAATTTTGCACAAATGTCACTTTTGACAGTTCCAAATTTGTTGAGGGCAGATTTGCAGGAGGCAACCTTGCAGGCGGCAACTTGCAGGCGGCAACCTTCAGTACAGTTTTTAAGTTTTTCTGTTAGGTTAGGTTATGTTAGGTTTTTCTTTCCCTAAAATCGAAGTGACATTAATTACCGGCATCCTTGTAGTGGATGACTTTTATACATCAAACTAAACATTAAATAAATGTTTTAAGTTTTTCTGTTAGGTTAGGTTAGGTCATTTTGACATTTGTAAAACTGCCTTCTGCAAGATTGCCTTCTGCAAAACTGCCGCCTGCAAGAATGCCGTCTGCAAGATTGCCGTCTGCAAATTTGCCTTCTGCAAGTTTGATGGGACCCAAGTATTCAATCAGCAGGAGTCTTAGATTTTATACTTTATGGTAATAATAAAGTGGCAGCGCGAACCTGAGCTGTCATCTGCACAGCAAGCCGCAATTTTTCCGATAAAGAAATTTGTTTTCTTCTGTGTTTTGCCCCCTGCGTAAATCCTAAAATAACCCTTTATAATTATCAAAGCCAAAACGTTGATCCTGTCTGCTAGCATTGATTTGAAGATTGTTTTTCAATAAGTATTTTTTGTGTATAGTGTCAAATAAAAGTGTCAAGTTTTATTTTTCGCGCCATCTTATTGAAAGTCATGGTAAAAGGTGCAGTCTAGATAACTTGTGCGTAAATACGGCCTTCCCCATCACTCTCTCTTCTACTTTTAAAGACACAGGTTTTGGCGTTATCAGTGTAACAAACTAGCGTCGTCGCTAGGTAGACTAATTTGAAACAACCATCAAACCATATGCAAGAACACCAGAAGCAAGTCGGGGTATTAGACACAAAGTCACGTGCTAACTGTGGTGTTTTTTTTAAATTTTGTGGTTAATCCCAGATATGAGTTTCATAGAGTCCATTCAGATGATGTTTGCATTTTAGGTAATGGTTTCTGCATCCTAGTGGTCTTTGGCACTAACATTTATACACTAAGAATAATATTGGATTGCTTCTTACATTACCATTCTGGTATTACGGTTTTATACAGAATAACGATGTTTTAATCGTAATTTTGTTGAGATTTTATTACTTGAATATATTGATCACCATTTTCGTTATGGTTATTACGGAAATAACAGTACACTGTAATTTCAACATAATTCATGTGTCCGACTATAACCGTGTTAGAAGCGAGGTCCCAAGGTCATGACGTAATGAAGTAAATTATGTTTAAACATTACGACACGGTAACTACCGTCACGCCAACACCGTTACGGGCCATGTTAATTTATTCTTATGAACTACAGGCCTCATTATATACGCAATCCTTGTTGACACATGAGTATTTCCGTGTATTACATCGTTATATTGTTTTCAGTGTAGGTACTTCACATTATTAATTTAGGACAAAATATCATTTTACTCTCTGTTTCGCATAATATCATTTAAGTAGCTACATATAATCAAACAGTACACTAACAAAGTAAGTTCAGCGCCACATTTGTTCCACGTAAGCAACTTCCGCAATTACGACACCTGAACCCTTGAATTTGAATGAAAACAGATGACTTACCACACTAAAAATTTTGCAAAGTTGTGTATGATAAGTGTGTCTTGTATATGATAAGTATGTGTGTGACGCTGTCCTAATGATTTTGTCGATAAAAGTAAGGTGGTACAGGATAAAATACCTTTCAATGGCATCTATTCTTAATTGCCGTCCTTGCGGCAGTAGACAAAGCTCCATATTAGGTACTTCTTTGAAATGGTCGATATTTCCCATGTCGTCCGTTTCGTCGAAGAATAAGTTTAAATCGGCTTGAACGAGATATTTGGCGAGTATTCTGGCACCGGAAGTGCGAAGCAGCACTTTGATGTGATGCAGGACGTCCGATTCCAGCGGTTTGTTGGTGGTGTTTTTCAAAAGCGGGCTTTTGAAGGTTTCAAAGTTGAATTTGGACGCCTGGTTGTATTCGGGTATTTGAGTTTTCCTGAGCTGCTCTTCGGCGGCGACCACGTCGAATTCGATTTTGACCGAAGACATCGACATGTAGTTGATTTTGTTGTTGCTTTGGCTCTTAGGGAGGGTTTCGCCGGTGGCGGAGCTCTGCGTGGAGTCGCCGGAGCCGTTTCCCGAGTCGGACCCGGACGCCAGGTAGACCACCCGCTGCCTAGACGCGGCCTTCTCGTCCGTCTTGCCCTGGGAGAGCCTGGCGGGCTTCGCCGGAGGACTGGCCTGGAGCGCGGTTTCCCACTCCTCGTTGCTGGCGACGAACGCCGCCGGGTGTGATTCTCCACCTTCGAACTTCATCTGGATGACGCCGTCGGCGCTCGCGCTCTTCTCGTGGGTGTAATGAGAATACTTGTCCATGGGCGTCAGTGAATTCGACCGCTTCTTCTGCCTGTACAGCTTCAGGTCCGGGTACTTGTACGGTTGCCTCTGGTGGTCGGGGTTGGAGCCGCGCTCGTCCGCGTGGACGGACCTCAACGCGCTGAGGCTGTGCTGCCGGTTCCCAGGGTACTGGATCCTCGCGCCGGACGCTGAAGATATGGGTTTTCCGGAGCCGACATACGACGTTATGAGACTCGGTATCGACTCGTAGGCCTCGTCTTCAAACTGATATTGACAGTGCTCGTAAACCGTTCCTGCATTGACGAGAATCTTGAAAAAAAGAAACACAATGTCTTTTAACACATAACCTAATAATATGAAACGAAAACTCTAAGAGTGATTGTGGACGCACCCACAATGGCCGGTGCCGGATTAAGCCATGTAGTGCCCTTTAGTCTGTCGAAATCTCAGGCACAGTAGGTATACCCCAGATATACTGTGTCTCAGGGGCCCCCTTTGCACTTAGTGGGGCCCTTTGGGCTGTCAAACATTCTGACGACGATGGGGGTCCTTAGCTATAGCTTATGTAGCTTATACTTAAATCCTGAACTGCCAATGACATACTACATCGTGTCCTAAAAGCCCCAACTGTCTGGGACGAATTAAAAAAGCACAGCTGCAAATACCCAGACAGGCTTAAATGCGACCCAAATAATCTTGCTGTCCACCTGACGTAGAATTTAATTTTTAGGTATACCCCTGAAAAAGACGTATCCAGGGGGGGGGGGCAGGGGATGCGTCTTGGAATCGGAAAACGGAAATCTCAATTATCCTTATGTTATGCGGTACCCAGTTCGTGAACCGCTGATTTAGGAGATATAATGCAAAGTGCAAGAATCTCGTTTTTTTGGGTATTGTGCGACTTGCACCAGTCTTTCGATGTTACAAACTTGGTCTCTTACTATGTCTACTTGGTCTCTTGCAAACTTGGTCTCTTACTTAAGGATAATGGAATACATGGGGACTTACTGCGATGGCTAAAGTCATATATTATGAACCGTAGCCAGATAGTTGTCATTAAGGGATTCGAGTCTTCGGTATTCGACGTAACATCGGGTGTCCCACAAGGTTCCAACTTAGGACCCCTCTTATTTTTAATTTTCATAAATGATCTTTCCAATAGAATAAAATGTAATTTCTTAATGTATGCGGACGATGTTAAAATTTATAATCAAATTATGAACATATCTGACTGCCATAAAATACAAAACGACCTTGATTCGCTATTCACTTGGTGTTCTGAAAATAAAATGGCTCTCAACATAGGTAAATGTCACTCGATGTCCTTTTGTAGGAACAGGGGTCACGTTAAATACGACTATTCTATAAATGGTCACAACCTAAGCAATGTATCTAGCATCCGTGACCTAGGAATAACATTTGACTCAAACCTAAATTTCAAGATACACATTGAGAACATAGTCGAGAAAGCAAATAGGATGCTGGGGTTGATCGGCGGATCACTAAGAATTTCAAAAATCACAACAGCATGATCCTGCTTTATAACTCACTAGTGCGTTCTCATCTTGAATTTGGGTCCTCGATATGGAACCCATATTTTAAAACGTACTCCGATAGAGTCGATTCCATTCAAAGGAAATTTCTGAGAATGCTATCATTTAAATGCGGCCTTAAGAATCATCTGACTGGCTACGAGGAAAGACTGACTGCTTTTAAATTTGTCACATTAGAAAAACGCCGGCAGGTTGCAGATTTAGTGTTCCTGTACAAAATTTTAAATAATAAAATCGATACCTCTTGTATAGAAAAAACACAATTTAACATTACTAAAAGAAGTCTTCGATACCCAGACTTATTTAAAACACCTTTAGCAAGAAACTATACGGGAGTAAATAACGTAATCCCACGTATATGTCGTCTGTATAACAAATTTCACCTTGACAATCGCATCGATATATTTCATGATAGTTTATGCTCCTTCAAAGCGTCCCTCTTTAAAATACTGTAATTCTGGTATTTTTTGTTTTTTTCCTTTTTTATACGTATTTTTTTTTTATTCAACCATTGTTCATGCATTGTGCTAATTGTGTACTCATATCAAAAGGATATTGATGTAGTCATGTAACTGTAGTATATATATGTCACTGTATGTGTTGTCAATATTCTGTTTGGGTACCAAATAAAATAAAATAAAATAAATAAAATATTGTCACAGGTCCTAGAAACATATTAAAAAATACAACTATTTATATGACCTTTCTCAAGATCGGAGTCTTTTTCTTATATTAATGGGCTGTCCTAAAGTGTAACAGTTTATAAGAGAGAGCTCACATTTTTTTACCTTATTGATCACGAAATGTAGAGGATGTCCGTTTGCGCGGCAGCTCAGGACGTAGTTTCCCCGTTGCGAAGCCGAGTCTCTCACCAGAAAACTACCGTCTATCGTTAGTGCATTCTCAGCTTTCTGACGACTTATTGGCCCGTGATACCATCCGCAAGATATGATGTCTGTCCCGGGTAGAGACAGCTCCAACTCTAGCAGATGGGCTTCGTCAAACGAATTGTTGAGCGCCTCCTGTAAAATCAATTTCAAAAACCCCATAAAGTCTCTTTTTACATTTTTAAAAAAACTCTTCTTTGGATTGGGGCATCCAATGTATACGCATACTAATCAAAATCAGCGTAAACGTCGTGTCATTAAGGGCAACGCTACACTTGTCCAACGTACGCAACGCATTATGACGACTAGACCCTTGAATTTGCATGCTACTTGCATAGGGTAAGTGTCCCTATGCAACGTTGCTTATGACAAGACGTGTCTCTAAGCATGCAAATTCAAGGCGTCTAGACGCCATAATGCGCTGCGTACGTTGGGTCCCATCAAACTTGCAGAAGGCAAATTTGCAGACGGCAATCTTGCAGACGGCATTCTTGCAGGCGGCAGATTTGCAGAAGGCAATCTTGCAGAAGGCAGTTTTGCAAATGTCAAAATGACCTAACCTAACCTAACAGAAAAACTTAAAACATTTTTTTTAATGTTTAGTTTGATGTATAAAAGTCATCCACTACAAGGATGCCGGTAATTAATGTCACTTCGATTTTAGGGAAAGAAAAACCTAACCTAACCTAACCTAACAGAAAAACTTAAAAACTGTACTGAAGGTTGCCGCCTGCAAGGTTGCTTCCTGCAAGGTTGCCTCCTGCAAATCTGCCCACAACAAATTTGGACCTGTCAAAAGTGACATTTGTGCAAAATTGCCGCATGTAAAACTGGCGCCCCCCCGTACGTTGCATACGCAGGGCAAGTGTAGCGCTGGCCTAATGGTACTCATGGCACATCAGTTTACGAGTAATTTCGATACAAATATTACGATATTTTCGAAATTTAGTTTAAATTTCGAAAACTTCCCCTCCTTAGGTGCAGTCTCCTTTTAAAGGTTGGAAAGCATTCATTTATAATCAATGATATTATCCTAGCTATATGAACTTTAAATGCTACTGTCTGGAACAAGGAAACCGTGCTCTTTACAAACCACCGTCTTAAGTTCTTCAGCCAAAACAATTAAGCCCTGGATCTCGCTCCCGGCTCCCTTGTAATTTGCTCTAAACAATACGTTATACAAGAATTTCATAACGTGGTCGAAGTATTCTAATGTACGTCGTCTAATCTTCTACAGCAGATCCAATTTATTTCCCCATCCTTTGAAGTATACCAATTCGATACGAAACTTATCAGTCGACGAAATCTTATGCAACTTTCGGTACACCCAGTATTCGAATGTCTATATTTTTTAAAAGAGGATCAGCCAGCGTCAATGGCTCCATGTCATGAACTAAAATAACATAGCATCCAGTGCCGGATAAACCTATGTAGAGGCCGTTAAAGTCTCGGGGCCCCCTTTTTTGTTTATACTCTTTATTGTGAAATGTCACAATGGGCGGGTTTATTATCATATGACAATCTCTTACAACCAACCCTACTATGACGTGTTATATGTACCTATGTATGTCTGTAAGTGTGTGTCTTGTTATTGCATTCGATGGACAGAATTGAAAATGCAATTCCGTTCATTTGATCCCAACGGAAAATGGTGACCCAGCCGGGAATCGAACCAGGGACCTTACAATGTAAGATCAGGCGACCTAAGCTTGCTATATGTGGTGTAAAATTGAGATGTTTATAAACAAAACACGATCGCACCGGAAAAGTGGGTCATTAGACATTTCTGACATCCCGTATGTCGCGTAGCAAAGACGCGCATATAAACAAAATACGTTCGCACGGGCTGGCAGCGGCTAACTGTCGATAGTTTATAAAAAAATATACTATTAGTGACATCAAATTATATACTATTAGCGACTCCTTAGAATTTTAATTAAATGTTTTTTTCTATCTATTAGAAACAATAAAATAATATGATTGTAATGGTCCCTTGTCGCGGGGTCCCTAAAAGGCGTGGCCCCATAACCTGCTTCCACTTTTGGCCTATTGGTTAATTCGGCACTGATATCATTTAATCAAACTTATGGACCTTGTTGGTGAGATCTTTATCGTTTTTATGCAAAATGCACTCTCAAAAAAGTAACATATCGTAATATTACACTGTACCTAATCAACATATTTGACATTCACATTTAAATTTCCCATATACCTAATTATTTAATACGCAAATTAACGCAAATGTGTAGAAACACAGTTAGAAATAATAAAAGACCACCGTTGAAACAACCTGTATATTATAAAGTAGTTTTAATTTTTCAGTTGAGATATGGAACTCTAATAACCAACAGCATAGACCATGATCTAATGACTGATTACCTATTATACAAATAACAATTCTAGAAATTTCGTTGACGAATGAAATTAAAGTCATAAAATAATAGTGTTGACGTAGGCACGGCACTGGCCATGCACTTCTCTAAAATTACCTCATAATAAAAATAACTCACCATGCCAATGATTTTACGTTGTCAGCATTGCACGTGCGTCCGATTTTATATTAAAAAGTAACTGCTGAGAAAAAAAATCAGTTTGCAAAAACTAGGGGCGTTTTCGCTCTGCCAAGTGCCTAGCGGTTATGACGGGGGGTGTTTAGTGTAGCGGTATTGATTTTTCGCTCGCGGTCACAGCGATTCATACTTGCCGCCTGGGATACGATAGCAGTATTGCCAGGAATTAAATGACTACGAAAACAAAATACAGCGCTCGCGGTGGCGGAAATAGTAACCTCTGGTGCCAAATTGAACGTTACTATGTATATTTATCTAGTTATTTTAACTTGTTTATGGTATAAAATCGAGTTTTTATTATTTCGACAGGATTCATATCGCTTCAAATACTTCATTCCTCCAAAGAAAACTCAATTATATAATTACCTACCTACTAAGATGCTGTTTTTTTATTACCTATCTGTGGAATGTTAGTCAAATCTCTATAACTAAAAAAAACGATGTTTATAAATAGGATATAAACGAATTTACCGAGTCAAATTTATAATGTCATATTTATATTCATAAATTCCTGTCATAAATTCCTATTCATAATGTCAAACAACCGCGATAGTCTTCGATTTTATATAAACCTGTGTTTGTTTTTAAATTTCTAATTTGGCCTATTTTGCGGTTGAAAATAAGTATTATCCGCTGTAAAGTGCATATTAATAGTTTTGTAACGAATGAGGCAAGGCCCGCTAAGCCCTATAAGTATATAGATCATAGAAGTAAAAATATATTATATGGATATAACTAATTCTATGATATAAGTATTACCGATAGATACATAAAACTAAGCTCAGTAAGAAATGTTCCTTTACTTAGATGAAATTATAAGTAGGTACCTAAATTAGGTTCGACAGAAATATAGTGAGTAGCTACAGGCGTATTGACGATACTTGTCATGTGTACCGTTTAAGAGTTTATTCCAAATTTATAAAGTTTCAAATTACCGTATATTAAGTCCTTATGAACGCGGATAAAAAGTAATAATTATTTAGAGAATCCTCATGAGGTCCCAGGGCGCCAATCCGCGCTATAGATTGTAATCTGGTACACCCGTTCAGTTGCAAAGGGGGCTTTCTCCATCTAAAAGCCTCCCTTTGAGTACGGGAAGACGTACAGTGGTGGAAATAATTATTGCATCAACCCGTTTTTGGAAATGTTCAAGTATATACCATGATTGTGTTGAATTCACTAAATGTAGCCTATTGTTTAATTGTTTAATTAGTTTTTATGTTACCTGGGAATAATTTAAGCGCACGACCAGTTTAGAAAAATGAAAAAAAAAATGAATAAAAACATTTTTCAGGTCATAGGGGTTACGAGTGGCATTTTTACGTGAAATAAATAATGGTATTATTTTTTTTAATCATGAAATAAAATATATTTCTTGTTATTACTAATATTTATCAGATTTATGGATGTTGAGAAAAAAAGCAACTTAAAATAATATTTTTTTAAATTTAATTCTTATATTTAGTATTTTGTGGACCCCCTCGAGCCGCAATCACGGCTTGACAACGTGTGAGCATCGAATGGATCAATTTTTTCAAGTAATCCAAATCTATTTCATGGTGCCAGACGCGCACTATGCATTCTTGTAGCTCCCGTTGCGATCTGGGTTTCTTATTCCCAATTTTGTCTCCAATCTTCTTCCAACAATTTTCTATGCGGTTTAAATTTGGGCTGTTACTCGGCCATTTCAGGTCTGTCACCTTCTTTCTTCTCATGAACTCTTCGACCTGGTGACACAAAATAAAATTAGAGGTCATAATAAACAATTCACAAACAAACAAGAGAATTTGCCTTCTTGACTCTGTGGCATGGTGTAGAGTCATCTTGGAAAATGCAGTTTTTTACATCACCAACTTTTCAATAGTTGGCAGCAAATGGTTTTCCAAGATGCTGATATATTTTTCAGCGTTCACGGTGTCTTGAATAAAGTTTAAGGAACCCACTCCTTTGGCGCTGATGCACCCCCAGACCATTTGACATTAAGGATGCATAACCGAGGACACCAAACACTGAGGTGCATATTCTTCGCCTTTTCTATGCCAAACAAACATTTATCCATCAGACCCATGAAGGTTTGTTTGAAAAAATAACCTTGTCCCACATGTTTTGCGTCCAAAGAACATGCTCTCTAGCCACTGGAGACGTTGTTGGCGCATTTTCAAGGTCAGAAGAGGATTTTTTCTAGGGTGGAGTGCACTCAGACCTGCTTCGATGAGTCCGTTCCGAACAGTTCTGTTGCTCACAGATACTCCGGAAGCTTCTTCCCAGTCCCTTTTTAGTTCCACGGACATCAATCTACGGTCTTGAAGGCATTTTCTCTTGAGAATTCTGTCTTCGCCTTCAGTAGAAGGTCTCTTTGGGCCACGACCCTTCACCCGTTCTATGGAATCAGTTTCCTTGAACTTTTTTAGGAATCTGGCAACTGTAGATTGATTAAAACCCATCCTTAAAGAGATTTCACGTGTGCTTAGGCCTTCCCTTGACAGTGCAATAATAACACTTTTGTTTTCAGATGTTAATTCCACTCCTTTTCCCATTTTGTTCCACTAATTCCGCGTGTTAAAAACACGTGCTGTTTAGAGGTTATAGTCTCAAAGTGACTTTGACTTGTTTATTGTAATAAATAATAAAATGTCTTCAATGAATAATTTCCACTCAAATTCGTTCTAAAGTGCAAAATGTTAGAAAAAATCTAGTAATGCAAAAAATATTTTCACCGCTGTACGTATCGCGAGTACCTCGGCTAGCTATTCAGTCGTTATCTTTTTGGGGCGTTAGTTACTCGCCTATTTGATAAATGCGTCGGACGTGGAGAGCATTTGCGAATCAAATGGACGGACTTCTTTTTTATATTATTTAGAAGTATAAAATATCTAATATTCTGACCATTAAAACTCTATTATTATGACAATTTTCGGATTTTATGAAGTATGCCATAGTGGCATCTATTAATCGTTGATCTATGGATAACTTTAATTATGAAATGATCATCGTGGTGCCACCTGTCGGCGTCGGCGTGCGGAGCGACCAACTTGTCGCGTAGCGCCGAATCTGGCCGGCAGAGGGCGCTGGCGTATTTTATTATTTTATTTTCTTGAAACAACAATCGCGCCTTTGTGGCGCCGAGAAAGATTTGATGAAAATTGTTTGAATACTATAATGGCCTTTATACATTTTTTTTATCTATGATTTGCTAATTTACGTGCGCCATCATTATTCTCACTTTAATATAAAAATAAATCATTTAAAAATTATGAGAAATAAAGAAAAGAATTTACTGATTATGTCGGTGCCTAAATGGCTTTTAATTGATCTAAATATTTCCCAATTTAAAATAAGTACCCCGCAGTTTTCTTTCAATGCATAAGGCGAATACCAACTTCTTTCGCTTAGTAACCAAGAAAAGATATTAATTTATTTATGGATTTTTATTTCGATAATAGCGTAACAATTTCCTGATTCTATAATATATTGTATTTTTCCTGTTTGAATAAATTATAAAATAACATACAGTCGTACGAGTCTTTTGGAATTCAATCTTACGGGAAGGATAAGAATTCATTGCTAAATAGAAATAATAAGGAGAGCATAAGCATATTCGTTTCCTTGAAAACCCGGAAGTATTCCCAAGGTTCCTGATAGCCACCCAGATATCTGATAGTAATTGCTGAACCTGACGACCCGTCGGTTTAAACGGATTTGCGCCTTCGTTTATTTTCCCTAACTGGATCTGTTCGCGTGAGCCGCTCTCGCGGACCGCTAACTTCTGTTCTGAATTTCTGAGACTGAACTATCGGCTATTGATGCAATATGTATTATAGTAGGTTTACGTCAACTCGACTGTGGGATTAAGTTTTATTGTTTTGGCGATAATTCGCCGGTTTATAAGCTGAAGCTAATATTCGGATAGCAATGTCATGAGGAGCGAGCGAAACCGACTTAATTCGTCGTTTATATTGTAAAAATTAGACGTTATGTCGCGGTTCTGTACCTAGGGGGGTTTGATTTCATTACGTATTAAAGAATTATTAAAGAATATTAAAGAAAAATCGCTGGAATACACCATTTCTAGATGATACCGCGAATTGTTCTTATATCGAACGTACCCACCTGAATGGCGGTTAGCTGTATTAAATACCCTCTCACAAAGAAATTATGACTCGGCAATTATTTTAATTATGTGTCTACATCCGTAGGACGGTATGTCCTACGGATGTGGCATGTTGGGTTATGAAATTAAATGCAAAAAAATCTATAGAAAGAATGCACATGAGAAAATCTAATTGAGAGATTACAGTAAAGTG
Source organism: Micropterix aruncella (assembly GCA_944548615.1). Classification (NCBI taxonomy): domain Eukaryota; kingdom Metazoa; phylum Arthropoda; class Insecta; order Lepidoptera; family Micropterigidae; genus Micropterix; species Micropterix aruncella. Next base: position 9,579,851 of record OX155980.1, read on the forward strand.
ACTTGCCCGTTTAGGATGGTTTCTTCCTCCAGGAATGCCGTACTCGCACAGTCTCTAGATATAATTTCAACAGTCGTAAAAGACTTTGACTAATAAGAATGGTAGGCTCGGCGTGTGGTGATAAAATTACCAGCTAAAATGCAGGTAGGACTTCCTCTGCCCCTCCCCGTTTCCCAGCCTGCTGGCCCGGGCGAGCCCTCCTTGCCGCACATCTTCTCCCTTCGCTTGTCGCAGGCCGAAAAAAACTAAACTATCTTTCCTATGCCGTCTCTACGCTCCCTGCCGTTTATTAGTCACGGCAAGGTGCGATCAGAGGTGCCTTACGGCGAGGCAACGGGAAAGGTAAACATGCAAAATTTATCTGTGATACAATTTAAGTCATTTATTAAGAAGAAGCTGTACTTTTTTAATTAAAAGGGCTACTATAAAATAAATGATTATCTAGACGACAAAGACCCTTGGAAATAAAATGGTTACCTCGATGATTAATATCACGTTATATGTCACAATAATTTGTTTTAATGTCACAATATCTTAATTTTTTATCATTTATGTATGTTTGTATGCATTATTGACGTCAAAAAGTTACGATTTCGTACTATTTTGAATAAAAAACTTATGTTATGTTATGTAAGCGGGCAGCCTCGCCCCCTGACTACCAGTTTGAAAGGTTATCTCCGTCTGGAATTAACCTTCAGTATACCTTCTTCCTCCCGACTGGTTACAGGATCGAGGTCGCTTGCGCGGTCCTCTCCCTTAACCCAGTAAGTACCAAATTTCATCTAAACTCGCAACTTGCATTTCGTGAAACCTTATACCTTACATATTATGAGAAAAATAATATAAAATAAAACAATGAATTATGAACATGTTTTATTTGTTCCCAATTGGGAACATTGGTACTTTTATAACACTGCAGTTACAAACGAGAGCTATGGTATTCCGTGAAACAAATCACATGCATTTCCTTGTCGCAGGCAACACATTGCTTTCTAGGTTATTCATTGTTTCACACCAATTCGTGTGGGCTTTCCCCGAATGAACTGTTTCAAAAAATGGCCTCCGTAGTAGCGTACCATTTGTTCATCTATACATAAATACTTTGAAAATATATTTACTTTTAAGAAATTCTCATTCAGTTTATTTATCAGTGGTGATACCTTGAAGGCTTTGTTGTAGGCGTTATTCTTTATTACGTCATTGTTGTTGAAATGCAAGTATCGCTTTATTTCCCAAGTATCTGCTACGAGGCATACATTTCCTTATGATATGCAGATCTATGTCATCATCTTCGCACCAGTACATCTTCTCTTGTGGCAATGTATGGTAACTTGCCAATATTTTTTTGAAGCAGTTCGGAGAAAGTGAATAGCTATGCCATTTTTTTTTTTTTACATAGCAAATACTTTCTGTGACAATGTGGTCCAAAATAACGTTATCGAAAAAATATTCAAATATCTCAAGCGGTTCTAAATTCTAAAATTGGTGCTTGAGGTGATTTTTATATACATCACACCAATTACCATCTGAGAATGTTATAGCATAACTCGCTTCCATCTTCTGCCATCGAGGCGTGCGGAAACAAAATGTATCCTGAGAAACGGCTTCCAAAAGCGAACGCTTGGATCGAGGTGGAGCTGACGTACAGTCGGATTCTTCTGTGTTTGTCGCGTGTACTGCAGTTCTACTTCACCTGGAACATCTCTGGGTAATTCGTGGCCCTCCAAAATGTCGTCATCAATATCCTCGCAATCCGTCAATTCGTCGAGGTTTGGTGGCAGCTGAACGATGTCAATCGGATCTTCGTCTGGCAGATCTTATTGTTCCAGGACTTCTTCCAAACATGTTTCTATTTCTTGCAACGTCAAACCACGCCGCATAGACATAATGCGAAAATGCGCCTGAAACAACATAAACATATTTTATTATTTCATCGCCGGACCAATTTGGGAACATCAATAAATTACTAAAAAATATAAGAAATAGGTACACATAGTTCATTTTATTTTGAGTTTTTGTTTACACATCTATGAATATCGGTAATATTGTCACCATCCCACCACCCATTCATTCCCCCACCCTTTCGAAGCCAAGTATTTAAATTAAACATTTAAATATATTTAAATACGAGTAATGTTTAATTTCGAATAAATTATAAATAATAAAAGTAACAAATTATAATAATAGAAGTAAAAATCCTATATTTCATTTAAAAATCGACATATATTTTGAATAAATATTTTTTAAATAAATGGATTTATTCACTAAAAATAGTGGTTTTTTGAGGTTCTGCGACTAATTTATGATGTTGTTTTTTTTTTGTTGACCTAATATCCAGATTTTTCAGTAAAGCGATTGCCAAACTACAAGCTCTTAATAAAGATAGAGGTATTTCAATATGAAAATGCCCCCGGTGAGAAATGTTATAAACGTTGTCCTTATTCGGCCATTGTCTTGATCTGCCTCTCGTTCTAACGCTATCTTTAAAAGAGAAATTTCTATCACAAAACATTACAAAAATAAACTAAGAAATAAAACGCCTATAGAAACGAGGATGTGCTTAGATTAAAACTTTATTTGCATTCAGCTAGAACGTGGACATTAGAAAACGATAACTATAGGCTGTTCAGTTTTCTCTCGTACCTTCATTTTTTCCACGAGGTCACCATCTATTATAGGCTCCAATATAAGCTAGACTTAAACACGCCAAGAGAACAAGCCGACTTCCAGTCAGGCTTTAAACTAACACCCACAGACACTAAAGACCCTGGTAGAGAAATGCAATGAGAGTAAAAATCCGATTATACTGACTTTCATCAATTACGAAAAGGCATTCAGCTCCGTAATTTGGACAATCGAAAAACCCTAGCAAGTTGTTTTCCAAATTTTTTATTTTTTGTGATTTTCAGGAAGTTTTTGCCATTTTTCACTGTGGCATATCACAACACTGCTTGAATCCGACTTAATACTCTTAACGGTAATATTTGACATTTTCTTTACCTGGCAAAATAGGTATTGATTATCTCTGATCGCGTCGCATCGTCCTTATTTTGGCAAAGTGGTCGTTGCGGTATTGCTGGTATAACTTCAATTTCCGCCTCTCGTGGTGACAGTTGGTTTTTCTGGTTTATTACTGTAATTTGCAATTGGTTTTTCTGGTCTATTACTTATTTTAAATCCGACTAAAGGAAATTGTTTTTCACAAATATCGATGCAACTGAAACAAAACAATTTTTGTTAAAATAATAATCATTATTGTTCTTGCTTTTTGACACTTGTTTTTAAGTGCGATTTTTAAGGCGAGATTCCACCAAAATAGTGTGCAGCACATTTGTTATCAAAGATATATAAATATGTTCCATCCCATCTCAATTTAATAAAAAGTATTGTATTAGAATTAAATAATACTAATTCACTAAATGTGTCTAAAGCAGTGGAATGTAAAATTTTGGATTTTAATATATATTATAGTTATTAACTCTTATATTGTATATTATAAGAACAAAAAATTGTACCTACTTTAATGCTACGATAACCTATGTGTATGTCAAATGTAAGCCATGCCTAATACTGTATGTTTAGGTGTAATGGATTCGTGTTCAACACCGGTCTAATCTGACAAAAAAAAAATAATGTTAAAACATTATGGCCGTTGTTTGTTGACGGACGGAGTGAAAACTTTGAATACCTCTATCTCGGTTATTTATTGAGTCCGAATAAAGATTCGGAACCAGCGTGGTGAATATAGTCGTGTGAATATCGAATATTGTCTCAAACATAGTATACATGTACCATTGATTTTATATTATAAAATCAATGCATGTACATAACTTTGAAACTTTAATGTCTCGAAATATTGTAAATTTCAGGTGTCGGAGGCTACTTTCTTTCAAATTTAGCATTAAAATGATAGAATCTATTGGTTTGTATTTTTTTAAGGTTATTATACTGCAGTTATTCCTTACCTTTAATTATGTAGAATATAAACATGAATCAGATTGTTTCATCAGAATCTGTTTCAAGTTATGGTGACGTAAAACCGTTGTCGTAAGATATTTTTATAGTAGTTTAGATTTTGGCTATAAGCACCTACCTATCTAGAAATATGAGAAATTTGAGATTCTGCAGACTTAGTCTAGCTGACAGTGAATAACAAGGTTTATAGTACATATATAATTTATTTATTTAACTTTCACATTCCACAAATGAAATTTCCAGCCGTGGGATTTGCAATAGATGCAGAAGCAGTGGCAGAATATGAAGATGGCCACAAAAAAGGTCTTACACGACCATAAAAAGGCCTCGACGAAAACTGGTGGCCAATTCCAAGTCCTTTGCCGGAGGATTTAAAAATGGTGGAGTTAATGCCGGATGACGTTTCTGTCGATAGCAATAGATTTGACAGTAATAATGTAAGAGTTATAATAATACAGAATACAGAAAACAATTGTCATGAATACAGAAACTTTCTACAAAAAAAATATATATCAATTTATAGCATACAGAAAACGCAAGGAGAATCGTCGAGCCAACGACACAAAGGTCTCCGCCGATATGGATCGGACGACCGAAGATCTCGCTGACTGCACGGTGGTTACAAACCATCAAAGCTACACAGTGAATAATGCCACACACCAATCCTCCATGGTTCATATGTTTAAAAACCATCTTTAATACATGATTGTTCTAGTGAGCTATGATTTCTATTTTTAGTTGGTTGGTACGATAGCAGTGGCGTAACTATAGGGTGGCAACCCTGACACGAAATGCCACGGGCCCACGACCCGACGAGGGCCCACAATTTTAACAAAATTTAGAAAAAATGGGTTTTATGAAAAAACTGGCAGTGTGTTTTTAATGATTTGTTCAGACAATTTAAAAAAAATAATTAAACATGAATTTGATTTCAAAAATTGTTTTTTCAAGTTTGAAACACCATATATTTTTTATTTTTTCTTACTGGGAGGGTCCCATCCAATGAATTTGCCACGGGCCTCAGATGGTATAGTTAGGCCATTGTAGGTCAGTCCAGTTCCTGGATAGAATCGAGGTAAAAATTGTCAAATTCGATGAACCGGATATTTTTTTTGGTGGTGATTCTTTACCCTGATTATTAATATATAATAATATTTTTTTTATTAATTTCAGAGCACTCCAAGAGTGAATAAGCTAAAAGTCCCCAAGACAAGAGCGTCGAAGCTTTTTAATAATAAGTCGGAAAAAGTTGGATACATTTGTATGTTTTATTCATTATATTAGACTAGCCGTTGGCTGGCATATTTACTCCAATATCTAGTTTTTTCATTCAGTTTGCACTCTCGACAGTGCATTGTGGGGATAGGGTGCAAGGGGAGTTAGCAGAGGGATACATCTCGATGAACGCCTTTGGTTAGCATTAGGTGCGGGTGAAAGTTGGCGACTTTTTCAAACGTGTTGGCTAAGTAGCGGCTATCTGGCTGCCATATGCAAGTTCTTACGACTTGTGACATAGCTCGCCTTGATTTCAATTTTGTTTTAAGAGAAGCTACTGTCTGGCATACTGTGGCTTGAGTGAGTTCTCGCTGACGAACCTTTGGCCCTCAAGACAACTATAGATATGTGCCGTATTAGCAAAACTTTGAAATCTGATATGTAATGGAAAGAGTGCTACAATTTATTTGCCCAGTTTGGGGCTTACTGTAGAGCAGTGTTTTTCAACCTATTTTACATCAACCAGTCTTATGCGACCCCCTTAAACTGTAACTTAGTTCCCTCGACCCCCCTTAGTCTCTTCCATGGGTGTAACTGTAGCATTCAATATTTTTTGTAAAAACAAGGACGAAAACCACATTAATTTTAACTATTTTTCACTTTTGAATCTTTACTTTCCTTATAAATAGGATAGAAACGAATTTACCTCGTGAAATTTGTAGCACCCGACGTTTCGGTGACGTTGCAGCTGCGTTGTCCAGGTTGTCAGTCTACCCTGGACAACGGCGGCTGCAACATCAGCGAAACGTCGGGCGCTACAAATTTCAAGCGGGAAATTCGTTTCTATCCTATTTATAATGTCAAACAACTGTGATAGTCTTCGATTTTATACTGTACTTACCTGTTTCCTTCTTAGATCAACATAAACTTTAGTAAAATAAATTGCAGAAAACACATAATAATCATCATCATCGTCATCCCCTTGACTACGTAGTGTTCCGGTACCTATTCCTGAAATTACTGACCAAATCATAACTGATGGAGGGTGTTTGATGGTTTTGATCAAGCAGCTGTCATGAACTGAGCCTTATCTGTCAATACTTGGAAAGTTTATTTATCACTGCACTAGTTTATTTATTTAGCAAACCTGCAATGTTAAGTGGAAATAAATTAATTGGCATATTTTTATTTCATCTGATGATTTTACCGTCAAATATTATGATGTTATTTTAATTACCATTCTCCAGTCTTCCACCGTCCAACCGTTTGTGTTTAAGGGTCCACTCATATCTCGTTTTAATCATTTTTGGTGTCAGTTTCGGTTTTTTAACAGGTCTTCTGCACTTTAAACCCATGTCATACAAGTGTCTTCGTACTGTACAGTTGGAAGCGGTGACTCCTGATTCATTAGCCATTACTGTTATGATTCTGTTGGCAGCCCTTTTATTATTGGTTGCAATAATTGTCAGCATACGCATGCCTCTGGGTGTTACAGCAGGTTTTCTACCACAACGACCTATCCTATTATGCAGGAATGCTTCTCCCGCGGCAATTTTTCTTTTATCCTTCGGACCGTGGACTGGGAAGTCCTACATTTCTCAGCGATTTTACGTTGTGACATATCAAAATTGGCGAAAAGAACCTTGACAGCTTGAAATGTAGCCGGGGAAACGTCATTTGCACGACCCATATTAAAGAAAAGCAACATTTCGAGGTTAAATTTTGAGCCTTGGTCTTCTGTAACAAGCGCACATAAAAATATAATTAAACCAAGTATTTGCATTACTTTTTACAAAAAGGTTAACAATAGCATTTAGAATATTAAGAATCGTGAAAATCACATCAAAACTTACAGTAGAAGTTGGATATCGCACACTGCAAAACTACACATCGAAGGTTCGGGATCACATTAGGGCTGGGCTGACAGAATAATGTTGCTAATAGCCTAATAGGTATAACTGCAGTATAGGAACCTCTCCTGGATTGTTGATTTTTAAACTATATTCGCCTGCTCAAATTCCAAATCTGCAATAACTTTTGTCGCTCTCAATAAATAAGCGAGATATAGGCATTTAAACTTTGCATACTAAACGTCAAAACAACGGCCATATTGCTTCAGAAGTAGTGTTAAATTGTCGATATTTCGCGAGTTCTCTAATATCGATAACCATTCGGATATTATAATGATGGCATGGTCGTGAAAAAACAAGACTAAGTGCGATATTTTAAAAAATAAGACTATTTTTGAGGTTTTTTTCAATGACTTTGCGTTTTGATAACAAAAGGTATCCTGAAACAATAGAAAATTCCTAAATATTTTAATATCACCGCAAGCAAAAAATTTTTTCGAATTTCGCGCGAAATTCGAAAAAAAATTCTTACCTGCGGCGCTTTAGGGACCGTGCACGAAGTCACGTGAAAAAAGTCAGACCAGAGAGTAAACGTCTGTGTCTTGCCGACCATATCAGATCACCATAGAAGTGAGTTGTACAACGTTATATTTGTTATTTAAATCATAGTAGATTGGATTTTTTGTGGTTAGTTTAGTGTGTTTTTTTAAATGGAGACGTTTAAACACCTTCAATGCAGACTTTGCAAACAAACTACACAAATAACTTGCGTTTTGCATCCTTTTCTACCATGTAATAATTTATATGACTTTTTTTCAGTTACGGGAAATCGTAAAATTAAAAATGCTTCATGTGACTGTCCTACCGGAGCAGCCCAGTGCTGCAAGCATATATATGCAGTAGTATTTTATATCAACCACGAAAGGAATTGCAGCAAAACAAGCTTATCGCAACAGTGGGGTAAACCTTTAATTATTGCTTATAAATACACAAAATAAAAACTAAACTGAACTGGAAGTATGCTTTATTTTATTTAGTTTTTTGAACGTATGTACTTATTTATCATACATATCATACACACATATCATACATATCATACATATACTGTTATTTTACTGATCCACAAATCTCCGATGTGGTCTTGTGTAAACAGAAAAGTATCCTAACAAATAGGATAGTCCTTTAAAAACAGGATCGCCAGAAGTTTTCTGAATATATTGGGTGGATTATATTGACTAAAAACTATGTCGGTTGAAAAAATAAAAAAAATGTATTTTATATTTTAATAATGGGCTTTTGGAGATTTGCTAAAACAACACACATGAAAACAATATCGCCAGCAAATGGTAGCATCGCAATGGTGAATTTGTCAAGTATCTTATATGTTTTCACCCTTTGAATACAACGTTCTATTATATTTTCACCCTTTGAATACAGCGTTCGTTTTGTGGTTGACAGGTAAATGGTATGTCATTCAACTGCCTTTTCTTTGCCCGATTGAAGCGGGAATGCTAAGATTGTGAGTCGACCTGTCGCTTTCGGTACACTGCGGGGAATAGCGAAGGATTACACGAAGGGCTCAAGGGATGATCCGACTTCTCATTTCCGATAAAATGCGCGCTGCAAAATCCTCGAATTTTTATTCGGCTGCCACGGCGTATTGTTTGGCCTGTGAATCATAAACAGTGTTTAATCCGAAGCCCAATTTAATAATGTCACGGAATTAAGGTATTTCATATACATACGCAGTGCGACTGATCAAAGAAATCCACTTTTCTCGCCTTTGCAGGCTATGTGCAAGCTTAGGAAAACGTAAAATTTGACATTTTTCGTGTTGTAATAGGTGTTACTACACCCAACAACACAACATATAGTGCCCTCGTGGCGTTTTGGCATGGTGTCCTCCTTGCTAGAGCCGCTCACGAGCCGCTTATATTTTAGTAACGATAAACAAAACAATCCAATTATCCATACAAAACCACAGGTTACGCGAGAACTGTCACTCAGATTGTTTAGCAGTGTATGCGTGAGGGCGCTGGTGTTCTTCGTGCACGGTCCCTATTGATGTTAACATGCCAATGTGTTAGCGAAAATTCGGATTTTTTTCGAGGTTTTCATAAAATTACTTTGGTTATGATGACAAAAGGTAACCTGAAACAAACTAAATTTCTTCAATGTTTAATTAACACCTTATGTGTTAGTGCCATGTGTTAGCGAACATTTAAAACAATTGCACAATTTTCGAAGTTTTTACGAAATGAATTGGTGTTTTGATGACTAAAGGTAACCTGAAACAAACCACATTTCAGGATATCTTCTGTCATCAATATGCAAAGTCATTAAAAAAAACAACGAAAATAGTGCCCTTTTTTAAAGTTTCGCGAAAATTTGTATTTTTCAATCGTTTTTTTCAAAATATATCAATTAATCTAAAAACTCTGCAAATTGTCATAATTTCTGTAATATCGCTAATTGTTATCGATATTACGACATACTCGAATGTGTCAAACACGGTATGTACAAATAAAATGGCCGCAACTTTCTTGACTTTTGGATGAAAAATTTAAATCTCGCTTATTTATAGCGACCGACACAATTTTCTTCCAGATTTAGCATTAAAATGAAACAATCTATTAGTCTACCTATATATTTTTTTTTGGAGAGAGGTTCCTATACTGCAGTTATTCCGATAAATATTATACCACCACATTATTGTCAGAATAATAAAGAACAAAACTGCACGCTATTTAGTGGCAGTTATTTTAGAATATTTCGACTTATCAGTGAAAAATGTATAATTTACATGGTGAGTTTATATGAGCAGGGACTGTATGTCTTACTTTGTTCGTGTGAGTTTGTGTTTTTTAAATATTATTAATAATAAAAAGAAGAAAACTTTCCAGGTGTTTTTCATTTATTTACTGCTCAACATTAAAAAAGCACGCCTAAATGTGTTATTATTACTGGTGGTTATTCGCTGACCGACTTGTTTTTGTTTTCAAAATACTCTATGAAAGAGAATAAGAAAGTACAACAGTATGGTATTACTTACATAATTCTGTACAATTAATTTCTACTTTTATTATGAAATCAAACATTATAAATGTAGGTATGTACTTACTTAAGTAATTATATGACAAACTTTTAAATTTGGTTCTTTTTCTAGTGACATTTAATGTTTTTGCGGTATCCGAACGCACGCTTTTGCATTGCATGATATAATGGTTGACTGTAAGATATCGCTATCGCGATAAGTCGGTCCGCCATTTGTGCATAAATTGTCTTTTTTATAAAACCAGTGTAATATTCATTAAGTTATGTTTTTATAGCACAATAAAGTTATTCTATTCTATTCTATATAATATACTTAAGTACCTAATTATATGACCAACTTTTAAATTTGGTTCTTTTACTAGTTACATATCCGAACGCACGCTTTTGTATTCAAAGATAAACCTAACTTTATTCCACCTTTCAGGCATTTCCGGTTCCTATTGGACTTTCTCTAGTCTTTGGTTTCTTTCACGCTGAAAGAGCGTGTCGCGACTAGAAAACTTGAACGTGTCGCGACAAGAAAACTTGAACGTGTCGCAACAAGAAAACTTTCACCAGTGTCGCGCGCACGGCGCATATTTATATGATCAGTGGTGTCGCGCAGTGTCGCTCTGCTACCGGCGCCGCGCGGACGCGCTCCGCCCGCGCGGCCGCCCCGGTCCGTAGGCCGCTCGCGCGGCAACGTGAGCGGACACTGGCTAGTTGCCGCCGCCGGTCTACGTCTTTTCCTCTCAACGCCACCCCGCGTCGAACCAGCATCGCGAGCAGGCCGAACTCCGTGTCCCAGCTGTCGTCGTTTCTCAAGCCCCTGGCCCCCGTCATCAGTAGCCGCGTGCGCTGCATCCTAATCGTCCCTGATCGGATCCCTGAGCTGATCGACGGACTTCAAGCCCCAGCTGGCCCCAGCACCCCATTCTAGTCGTAGCGTAGACAAGGAGGTAAGTCTTTGATGGGCCGTTTACACTCTCGCGCGAGGCGCGAGGCGAGACGCAAAACCATGTGCGTAAACAAACAGAACAGAGGCAAAGCTTCTAGCAAGTAGGTAAACATTTTGTACGCTCGTTAGAAGCTTTGCCTCTGTTCCATTTGTTTACTGATATGGTTTTGCGTCTCGCCTCGCGCCTCGCGCGAGAGTGTAAACGGCCCATAAAAGTTTTAATCTGAACATATATTGGAAAATATTTCATGCGAACGAGACATAGACGTTATATATAATGTAATATTAGGGATAGTATGTTATCTTGCTCAAAAACCGTACCAAATAAAATGGTTTTATATTCGGCGGGTATATAAATAAATACAAACGGAGCTGCCATGGAATTCACCGACCGGAGTCGGGCCCATCATAATACTATTTTTTTTACACTTCTGGGGGGTGAGCAGTGGATTCCGGACTTACGAACCGGCTGTGGTAGGTTTAGGACAGCTGTCTTGCCACATGTGACCGTTCACCTTACCACCCATTCACTCCCCCTTCGAAGCCATAGAATTTGAGATGCGCAAATCGCAGTTTTATATAATTTTTCTAAGAAATAGTTGATTATTTTTCTGGAAAGGCCAAGACCTTTAAAGAGGTGAAATAGAGATTTAGCTGGCAGGCCACGAGCGCCAACTTCCACCGCGTGAAGGTGAACAGTGAAGCCGTTCCGGGTTACGGCATTTGCAAGATCATGGTATTTATTTAATTTGTACTCGTGGTCTTTTGGGATATTTGATTCCCATGGAACAGTTAATTCTACAATAAGAGCCACCTTCCGAGATACAGAGTAAAGAGTTATATCTGGACGGAGGGCTGTGCATCCGAGACTTTCAGGGAATTTATACTGCTTAGAGACCGAATCAACCTCCAGAATCCAATCTGTAGCTTTCTCGATTATTGAGAAAGGTTTTGTAGTTAAATGTTTTTTGCCTTTAGAGCCATCCCGCACAAACTGTATTGGGGGTTTGGAGGATACTGTCAAACCCTTGTTGGCACGAGCCACTGAGAGACTAATTACCTCGCGAATAACAGCGAGAACTTTGTCATGGCGGTAAGTGTACCGTCCTTGATCTAAGGCCACCTTGCAGCCACCTAGAATGTGTCTAGCTGTGCAAGGGGTATTGCTACAGAGGGGACATGAACTATCCTCGGCAAAGCTCCAACGAGCGAGGTTACTGGGGTCTGGAAGTGTATGCTGAAAGGCTTTCAAATAAAATTTCAGCATCTCTGGCGTCCAGTCGTAGCACATTACCTTCCAGTGCATTGGAGGCGGAATGCAAAAGTCCCCAATTGTTGTCTAATCATTCTGGCATTGAAGGCCAATAGCATGAGCCATACTCTTGCTGTCGTAATCTCCCCGCAAAAAGAGACTTCTTTAAGTCCACGTCGCTCGTGGTTGTACTGCCATACACCAGACCAGTGCCATTCTGGCTGATTCCAGTAAGGAACTTTTTGTGGAAGTCTACGCGGGCTTGTAGATCATTTGAATCACTACGGCCACTTATTACGTGCTTCGATATTGCCGGATCTTTGGAATTGCACAGATCGAATTTTTGGTTATTCTGGAGTTGGCGTAGAGCAGAGAGGGCAGTTTAAGCGCTAGCCCAAAATTTTTGTTTGGACCTGAAGAGAGTCGAGGGGTCAGCTGGTTTGGCTAAGGACAGCCAGGATTTTAAACTAGCTGTCACCAGCGCATCTAGACGGGACATATTGAGATGTCAACCACAACGGGCGAACCCGTCACCGCAGGACGTTTTAACGATTCATCGTTCTATCGACCGTGCAGTGAGCGTAGAAGACTTTGGACATAACAAATCCGACGTCTAGCTACGCCACAACCCGATAGAGACCAACGCCTTACCGCGAGTAGCCAGGTATGTTAACCTGGCGGGCGGCACTCGCGCCCTAACTACCAATTGTGACCAGATTTCTCCGGTCTCTCGATTGGTTCCGAGTTCGAGGTCGCTTGCGCGGTCCTCTCCCTTACGAAGCGGTGAAACGGAGTATACCGAATCTATCGCGGACCAAGGCATCCTTTGCCCGACTCTGAACCGGGATCGGATGGCCAATGGTCATTTCAAGAGCAGTCGCCGTAAGGTAGACAACTACCCCCGCTCTATAGGAAACAATACAGTTCCCAGACTCCCCCGATTGTTAGTCGGAGAGCACAATCGACCGTCCAGGAGCGCCAGAGGATTGATTCCCAGGGGAGACTGGTTGACCCAGTGTCCTACCCAGGCTCGCACCCCATGCGTGGAGGCCATCGGATGGGTGTTGACCCGTGAGTATCACCGACCCGGAAACAGAATGGGTCTTCGTGGCCAACTCAGCAAGGGCCCATTAGCTCCCTATCTCATCCCTATCTCATCTAGACGGGACAGTTGGGTTTTGGTAAAATCGTAAATAAGAAAGGGCCATGACAAATG
>OX155980.1:9593549-9641730 GCA_944548615.1 Micropterix aruncella
CTATGCGGGCGAGTCCAAGGCAAAAACATTTGGAGGGCTTCACTTTTATACAGCCTGACCAGTCGCAGAAAAGCTCCACTTTCTGTAATAGCAGGGAAAGCTGCTTGGGGCTTCTGGTGATGAAAGTTAGGTCGTCGGCAAGAGCGAGGCACGACGAGGTGTATTGGCCGTCTGTTTTAAAACGGTAGCCTTACTTCCTGTCAAACCGGGTCAGGCTTTCCAGCAGTATATTAAAAACTATAATAAAAATCGTCGGGGAGAGGCAACAGCCCTGAAATAGTCCAATTGAATATGGTATAGAGCGGGTAGTCCATTCTTGCGTTTTAACGTGGAAAGTCAGACACTTGTAGTAGGAGGCTACAATGTCACGCACGACTGGTGGGAAGTTGTACCAGCGGAGTGCAAAGTGGAGGAGACTGTGTCGGACTGACCCAAAGGCATTCTCTAGGTCGAGCCAGCATACATTGATTTGGCGTTCGTGCTGTCTCGCATCCTTGATGGCAGCAGCCAGGAGAGAATTGTGCTCGAGGCAGCCCGAGACGCCGCGCATGAAGCCTTTTTGAACTGATACTCCAAGGTACTCATTCCGGTGCATGAATTCTCTCATCCTCGTGTGGACTATGCTAAAAAAGATTTTGGCCACAGTGTCTGTGAGAGCAATGGGCCGAGCGTCCTTTGGTCCGGTGCAAACTGGGACCTTCGGAATTAAGATGACTGTCGCTCGGCCAAAATTCTGTGGGACTACACCGCTATTCCATATATTTCGGAAGATGGATCCTAAATATTGCAGAAGGCAGGGGCAATTTTTGTATACTAAATTATTATATTACTATATTATTATTATACTACTATTTTTGTATAAATAAATACAAACGGAGCTGCCATGGAATTCACCGACCGGAGTCGGGCCCATCATAATACTATTTTTTACACTTCTGGGGGGTGAGCAGTGGATTCCGGACTTACGAACCGGCTGTGGTAGGTTTAGGACAGCTGTCTTGCCACATGTGAGCGTTCACCTTGCCACCCATTCACTCCCCCTTCGAAGCCATAGAATTTGAGATGCGCAAATCGCAGTTTTAGATAATTTTTCTAAGAAAGAGTTGATTATTTTTCTGGAAAGGCCAAGATCTTTAACCCGTCAGGCCCCGCGACTGCGATATTGCAGTCAAACTGAGGGTTAACCGCGAGTCGCGAGGCCTGAAGGGTTAAAGAGGTGAAATAGAGATTTAGCTGGCAGGCCACGAGCGCCAACTTCCACCGCGTGAAGGTGAACAGTGAAGCCGTTCCGGGTTACGGCATTTGCAAGATCATGGTATTTATTTAATTTGTACTCGTGGTCTTTTGGGATATTTGATTCCCATGGAACAGTTAATTCTACAATAAGAGCCACCTTCCGAGATAGAGAGTAAAGAGTTATATCTGGACGGAGGGCTGTGCATCCGAGACTTTCAGGGAATTTATACTGCTTAGAGACCGAATCAACCTCCAGAGTCCAATCTGTAGCTTTCTCGATTATTGAGAAAGGTTTTGTAGTTAAATGTTTTTTGCCTTTAGAGCCATCCCGCACAAACTGTATTGGGGGTTTGGAGGATACTGTCAAACCCTTGTTGGCACGAGCCACTGAGAGACTAATTACCTCGCGAATAACAGCGAGAACTTTGTCATGGCGGTAAGTGTACCGTCCTTGATCTAAGGCCACCTTGCAGCCAGCTAGAATGTGTCTAGCTGTGCAAGGGGTATTTCTACAGAGGGGACAAGAACTATCCTCGGCAAAGCTCCAACGAGCGAGGTTACTGGGGTCTGGAAGTGTATGCTGAAAGGCATTCAAATAAAATTTCAGCATCTCTGGCGTCCAGTCATAGAGCATTACCTTCCAGTGCATTGGAGGCGGAATGCAAAACACCAATTGTTGTCCAGTCATTCTGGCATTGAAGGCCATTACGAACTGAATGGTTGATTTAAAATTACATCGCTACCTTTAAGTTAAAAGGTCGTATGTGCATTTTCAGTAAATTGTAAAAAAACATGATTCGACAGAGAATTAAAATCTTCTTGCATGCAAAATGCGGTTTGTTACATTTGTATGGAAAATTTAGAAGCTATTCGATAAAACTAAATCGCATGTCCAGCATTGTTCACAATAATAATTATTTTAAAGGACAGGTGAGCATTCAGTTATAAATATACGGCAAAAGAGAATATGAAATAGTTCGTGTTTCATGAGACATTTTGAGTGTAAAATTTTATATATAGATAAAAAATTCTTTCGTCTTTCGTTTTATGTATATATGTCAAATTCCTCGGCAGAAAAATCACCCATCAGGGAAAAGACGTCTCGGGCGATCATGTTATAGAGCATTTCAAAAGTTGCCTGGCGAAAATAGATGCCTTGCTAATTTCTGGCCCTCGTAAGGCCTGGATCTATGACAATTATCTAACGTCACATTTGTCATGGCCCTTTCTTATTTACGATTTTACCAAAACCCAACTGTCCCGTCTAGATGCACTGGTGACAGCTAGTTTAAAATCCTGGCTGTCCTTAGCCAAACCAGCTGACCCCTCGACTCTCTTCAGGTCCAAACAAAATTTTGGGCTAGCGCTTAAACTGCCCTCTCTGCTCTACGCCAACTCCAGAATAACCAAAAATTCGATTCTGTGCAATTCCAAAGATCCGGCAATATCGAAGCACGTAATAAGTGGCTGTAGTGATTCAAATGAACTACAAGCCCGCGTAGACTTCCACAAAAGGTTCCTTACTGGAATCAGCCAGAATGGCACTGGTCTGGGGTATGGCAGTACAACCACGAGCGACGTGGACTTGAAGAAGTCTCTTTTGCGGGGAGATTACGACAGCAAGAGTATGGCTCATGCTATTGGCCTTCAATGCCAGAATGACTGGACAACAATTGGTGACTTTTGCATTCCGCCTCCAATGCACTGGAAGGTAATGCTCTATGACTGGACGCCAGAGATGCTGAAATTTTATTTGAATGCCTTTCAGCATACACTTCCAGACCCCAGTAACCTCGCTCGTTGGAGCTTTGCCGAGGATAGTTCTTGTCCCCTCTGTAGAAATACCCCTTGCACAGCTAGACACATTCTAGCTGGCTGCAAGGTGGCCTTAGATCAAGGACGGTACACTTACCGCCATGACAAAGTTCTCGCTGTTATTCGCGAGGTAATTAGTCTCTCAGTGGCTCGTGCCAACAAGGGTTTGACAGTATCCTCCAAACCCCCAATACAGTTTGTGCGGGATGGCTCTAAAGGCAAAAAACATTTAACTACAAAACCTTTCTCAATAATCGAGAAAGCTACAGATTGGACTCTGGAGGTTGATTCGGTCTCTAAGCAGTATAAATTCCCTGAAAGTCTCGGATGCACAGCCCTCCGTCCAGATATAACTCTTTACTCTCTATCTCGGAAGGTGGCTCTTATTGTAGAATTAACTGTTCCATGGGAATCAAATATCCCAAAAGACCACGAGTACAAATTAAATAAATACCATGATCTTGCAAATGCCGTAACCCGGAACGGCTTCACTGTTCACCTTCACGCGGTGGAAGTTGGCGCTCGTGGCCTGCCAGCTAAATCTCTATTTCACCTCTTTAAAGATCTTGGCCTTTCCAGAAAAATAATCAACTCTTTCTTAGAAAAATTATCTAAAACTGCGATTTGCGCATCTCAAATTCTATGGCTTCGAAGGGGGAGTGAATGGGTGGCAAGGTGAACGCTCACATGTGGCAAGACAGCTGTCCTAAACCTACCACAGCCGGTTCGTAAGTCCGGAATCCACTGCTCACCCCCCAGAAGTGTAAAAAATAGTATTATGATGGGCCCGACTCCGGTCGGTGAATTCCATGGCAGCTCCGTTTGTATTTATTTATCATATATATATTTCGTTTTATGTATGTATTCGTTTTATGTATGTATATATATACATAAAACGTCAGTTTTATGTATATATATATATACATAAAATTCTCCTATTCCATAGTTTAGAATATTTTCAAAGACTATTTGATTTTAAAATAATTTTCAAATAATTTTTTTCTATGGTTTCAAAATATTTCTCCATAGTTTTGAATATTTTCAAAGACTATTTGATTTTAAAATGATTTTCAAATTATTTTATTTTTCTATGGTTTCAAAATATTTCTAAGTATTCTATAGTTTTGAATATTTTCAAAGACTATTTGATTTTAAAATGATTTTGAAATTATTATATTTTTCTGTGGTTTCAAAATATTTCTAAGTATTCTATAGTTTTGAATATTTTCAAAGACTATTTGATTTTTCTGATTCCCGTGCTTTTTCTGGTTTAAACGACGTGTCACAACCTTACTCAGTGCATATCCTATCAAGCTCTTTGTAAGCTAAATATCTTACAGCCAACCACTTATTTTCAACTTACGAAAATCTTACATCTGCATGCCGAAATCCACTTCGTTGCTCACTCCTGATGGCGAAACTGCTTTTCAAAATCCATATTCTTCTACCTGTACATGTTTTATGCGTCTTTCAGTATTTTTTTATTGAATTTCAGGTTTTTCACGCAAATTAACTAAACCATTCGAAATTACAAGTTTCGAATAGTGGTCCCTTCAGAAAATATTTTCGACTGCTTTACGCTTTCATTCAATTCGATCTATTATTTTATATATGAGCGCCGATCGAATCTTGGCATTTAAAACTATTTCATTTTCTTATTTCTCGGACTGAAAACAACATCGCTTTCTCATGTCTTTAGACTGAAATTTCACGCTGATTCTATGGCGTTTCTTAAAATTTACAAATTTCTTCTAATTTAAAACTTATAATCAAAAATTGGCCAACTGAAAATTACAGAGACTCTTGTATTAAAATTTTTCCCTTATTTATAATTCATTCTCAGAGTGGTGAATTTCGTATTGGTATTTTACTATGAGTAAAAAAAACTAGTTATTTAGTGAAACAATTGTTTATTTAATAATTCTTTAACATTATCAATTTGTATTTTTATACTTATATGCTATGTGAATATTCGTGTTTCTTAGTATTTCACGATACTTAATAATTGTTCTCAACCTAATTAAAACATTATTTTTTTAATCATAAACACAAATTTCCCTGGAACTTAGTCTATGTATCTTGTGACTTTCACTTCAGGAATATTAAAAAATTGACTAAATATTCCTCAAATTTGAAAAATGAAAAACCTTCATATGCTCAATAAAACGAAAGAAGAAACTTCAATCTTGATTTCTGGCAGAGAAGTTTGTACTAAAAATTTTATAATATTATCAAATTAGGGTAAACTTCTATAAAAGTTGTATAATAATATTATACAACTTTAAAATATTACTTTAAAAAATTATAAAGAAACATTGTAAAGAACTGTATATTTTTTATTTATATTTGATAAGGTTTTTATAAAGACATCCTTTTATATGATGATAATTCGATGTAAAATAAAATTAGTAAAAGCTGCATAAAAAGTAGCGTAGGAAATTCCAGCTCGGATTGGGAAATGCTTATGTCATCCATATATATCAAAAATAGGGCTTATCCTTATGCAACACAAAATGCCTTCAATTGAGGCAAATTAAGCGAAAAACCAAAATTAAAACACATTTAGCACTTCGGCAAAGGCCGTTTCAAAAATGAAAGATGACACAACGAATCAATTCAAGTTTTCGAATGTATCCAACATTTAAAATATGATACTATTAATCTGCCTTCGTTATAAACAAGCCATTAAATGTATATAAAAATAAAATACCTCCATATGCTCAATGAAATGAAAGAAGAAACGTCAATCTTGTTTTCTGGCAGAAAGTTTGTACTCAAAATTGTATAATATTATCAAATTAGGGTAAACTTGTATAAAAGTTGTATAATATTTTTAAAAAAATATAAAGAAACATTGTAAAGAACTGTATGATATTTTTTTTATATTTGATATGGTTCGTAATGAAATCCTTTTATAGGATGATAATTCGAAGTAAAATAAAATTAGTAAAAGCTACATAAAAAGCAGCGAAGGAAATTTATTTTTATTTTTATTTATTTAAGAATTAATTACTATAAAACATTGATTAGCTTACAAAAATAACAGGAACCGAATGGCAAAACCTTAACCTTTTGCTTATTTGTTTCTGTCGCCCAACTGTGACTAGCCCGTTCTAGGGCAGACAGGACTCCAATATTACAATCAAGTTTGCTTGATTGCTTGATTGCTTGGTTGCTTACTCGAGCATTCTTTGAAATATATAGTTTGTACTCATACTCACAGAGCGTATGCATTTTATCAGTTTGAATATTCTGCAATGGTTTTCGTATAAATAGTTATTAAAGATACAATGCCTAGATGTGTTAGGTGCTTTAGGGAATATCATGTAATTAGACATATTTAATAGGATATAACTCCGAAACGGCTCATTGAGATGTCATCGTAGTAATAAATGTTCTATTTAAAGATATCTTTCCATTGGTTGGTTTATGATTTACAGCTATTGGAAAAGGGGCTCATAAAACCCATTCTCTTTTATACCATAAAAACCAAATAAAATTTAATTACTTTATACCTTGTTTATTTAAAATTCACTAAGGAATTTGCGTTTTTTTTATTGCAACACTGACACTTATATGTTTGTTGAAAAACTCAATGACAGCGAACTGTCAAATGGATTTATAGGTTAGGAATCACTCTTAGAAGGACAATGTAATTATTAGCACATAAAACCAAGTAATAATCAGTGAAAATCTGAAAAACCTATAGAAAAAAGAAAAGCACAGGAAAGCGAGTTTACGAAGTTTTTGGAAATACCGCTGGGCTGGGCTGCTACCCATACTGCTGCTAGAAAATACCCTGAAATGCAGTTTGGGAGATATCTCAAAAATCATTTTTTGGACGAAATTCATTTTTAAACAATCATTTATCTGATTTCCATAGGGGGATCTGCTAGCTCAGGCTGATCCACTAGAAACACAAGAAATCTCAGCACACTGACTGTAGAGACGACAGCGCCTGGAACCTCTGCCGGCGCAGGACAATAAGGAAATGGAACTCTGAATTCTCCATCCAGGAATTCACAAGACGCTAGGGATCGGCAGCCCATGCCCAGGTTTGTAATTTAGGTTGTTTTTTTTTTGTAGCTTAAAATCTTGGATATCTCCAACGATAGAAGCTTTCTGCCAAAAATTAATGGAGAAATTGGACTTGACTCATTAACATTTCAAAGACTCCAAACATCACCGGTAACATCAAGATCTATTGAGTCAGGGTTTTTCCCATAAGTCTACAGCGTTAAAGCCAGAGAGAGAGTGATAAATAGAAGCATTCAAAACGTGGTGTAAAAGGCGAATGGAGGACAGCCAATCGATGGTTAATTGATTGGTTGATGCTCCATTGACTCCTCAATTTAGTTTTTATTACATATATACAGGTGTCCCGTAAATGAAGTAGCTATGGCCAATAAGTGTGGTTTTCGACCGTAATGAGCTCCACAATTGGTCTCTCAGGCAGACTGGTTGCTGAACCCCCCCCCCCCCCCCTATCATCACTAGCATGCTACAAGTAGATAAATAAAAACTTTGCCAATTTGAGTTGTTAACTTTAAATTACTCTATACTTCTGAAACTGCCACTAAATGGCAATGCACCATATATTTTTTTCTTTTAAAACTTGGTAGTACTTACTATCACAAGAGCCTATAAAAAAGACCTCATCATTCTGTCGCTTCATTTGTGTATTTACGGCTGTTCAAAGAAGACGCATCACAGTATTTTTTTAATATGGATAAAATGGAACGTCGTGCGATGATTAAGTTTCTTGTTTTGGATGGTTTAAATATAACGCAGATTCATGAAAAGCTGGTGAACATTTATAAGGACTCTGTACCTTCTATTGGACATTTCATTGGACATCAAACATTTCTATTAAACATCAAACGAGGTCCAACAATCCTGGAAAATGATCCACGCGAAAGAAGGTCAAAAAGTACTACGACACCAGAAATAAATGATAAAATACAAGATATGGTAATGAATGACCGTTGATTGACTGAAGATGATTTAGAAAAGGCCATAGGCATCTCACATGTATCAGAGCATAATATTTTATTTAAGGTATTGAGTATGAGAATGCCGTTTGCAAGATTTGTGCCGCATTTGCTATCAATAGAAGAAAAACACACCCAAGTATGACTTTCTCAACAACATTCGATTCATTTTCAAAGGAATAAAACTGATTTTGAGCTATGATTTGTAACTGACTATGGATGAGACCTGGATCTACCACTAAAATCTTAAATGCAAAGAACGACTGAGCCCGTTTTTTTTCAGCTCCAAAGCATCCAAAGAGAGCATGGTCGACTAAAAAGATGACATCAGTTTTTTTGGGATTCCAAAGGAATCTTACTAGTAAATTATATTCAAACAAGTGAAACTATAAGAGTAGAACATCATTGAAATAGAAAAATCGCGAGAAAAGACCCAATTTGCAGAAGATAAATATTTCATGACAATGCACGCCATCTAACGCTACACTCCTAACCCACAGATCGTGCCAGCAAAAATTAGATATTTTGCAAGACTCAATTTCTCTAATTTTTGAATTACGGTTGTATTCACGTAATGATATATTCGATGTCTAGTGATCATGCTCATCATTATTTGTGAAGCTCAATGCTTTTGTCGTTTGTATAGATTGGTGCCTTATCGCACGGTGCAGTATCGCACGATCTGCTGCTGGGCCGCTGGCGCCTGTCTCTGGACCTGTTTGGCCGCGTCTTCACCGACGATGTGGGTCTGGAGCCAGGATCTGTCGTGGCAGAGCTCGGCGGATTCCCTGTCAAAGAAGCCAAATTCAGGAGAGACATGGAAAAACTGAGGAAATAAGGTGATTCCATAATTTTAGAATTATTATCTCGTCATTACTCCTTGTGCTAGTTCAGGCGGCGGTTGTTGAATCGGTAGTGGAAATGTCGTATAATGTGGACTACGTTTCGCGTTCTGTTTGAAATGCGATTGAGAATGACGTCATCTTGTATACAACTTTTTCTATATCGATTCAAAAATCTACCCGTTTGTTTTAATGAGAGCCTAATCCTCGATTCTCTTTTCCATTACTCAATTGCTGTTATAATTGATTATTTAAGGCATTAGATTGCTTAACCACTGGGGCGCCAAAAAGCCAATCGGCCTTTTGCGGTGGTTGACAGATCTGCCTGTAACCATTTCGGGTGGCCTCTATATATATATTATATAAATGTATAATATACATGACTAACAAGGTTAATTATTAGGAAACAAGAAAGAATTCATAAAATAACAATAATGTTAGTATTTATGTACAAAATCAATAAAAAATGGTGCAGTGCAATTTTTATGCTTGAAGACTGGCTTTCGAAAGTTTAATGCCACAGCACACTTTGGCAAGCCCCCTACCCCGGCTACCAAATGTACAAGTTTTAGTAAAAAGCTAATGACACTAAATTCCCCTAAAATATGGTCTTCAGAATAAAATAAAAAATAAAATAATGATACAAAAATATTAAAAGATAATATAATAAATAAAATGAAATTCCATTATATAATCGGCAATATATATAATATAAAATTTGATTAAATAATATAAATAAAGTTATATGTGAGAAAAGAAAGAAACATTAATTAATATTTAATATATGTTAAGTAATATAGGATTTAATATAAAAAATACCTAGTCTAAAAGTATAATTCATTGTCAAGGTTAAATAATTTTTGGTAGTTAGTTCAATGTTAAAATAAACTCAACATACATGTTTAAAAATATGTTAATAATTTGTGCACCTAGGTTTTATTATACTATTATTTCTAACATTTGATGTTTGGTTAGTCTGTCATGATTCGATAACCATTTCTTTAATTTATTTTTGAATTCCCTAAAAGTCAAATTCATTTTTATTTCCATATTGATCAGATTGTAAAATCTCGGCGCAATGAAAAAGTAATGTTTTTGTCCAAATGATGTTTTCATTCTGGGTATTATTAAGCTATTTTCTATAACTTGTCTCGTTGGTCTTCGGTTTTGAATTATTCCTAAATTTGAGTTATTGTTCAAAAATAGCCTTACGGGGGAAGTTTTTAGAAAAAGTTGTATACAATCAAGGACTTTAGCTTCTTTATAAAGTTCATTAGTGGGATGGCGATATGGTCTACGTAGAATAATTTTGAATATAAATATCTGCGCAACTTGCAATGGCTCTAGCAGGGTTTTACCACATCCACCCCATCCAATTATGCCGTAAGTAATAAGCGATTCACATAAAGCATAATAAACAGTTTTTAGTGTTTTGGAATCCAGAATATTCCTCAGTTCTTTGAAAACATATCCAAGGATTCGCACCTTCGTAGCCACGTTATGTATATTTATTTATTTATTTATTAGTTTCAAATAGTATTCAAGGGCATTACAGATGAATCCAATTCGCCCTTGAATATTAAAGCTGGAGTGTAAGTCTAAATATAAATGACTACATAACTAAATTAATGCTAACATTGAACAAGAAAAAAACATAAAAATATAAAACTAAATAAAAGACAGATTATGATAAACATGAGATAGTAGGGAGATGCCTTTTTAGCTGCCAAAGGGATGTACAAAAGATATCTATTTCAGTGGGTAAGGAATTAAGAAGAGCTATAACCCTTCCCACTGGCCTGTCTACAAAAATATTTGTACGGTGGTACGGCACATTAAACAATAGATGCGATCTCCTCGCTGTGTAATTTACCGGTACGTACAATTCAAACTTACATAGTATCTCTGGCAAATAAATCGTTCCTTGAATAAGTTTATATGCAAATATAATTAGTGAAATATATCGACGAGTTTCAAGACTGTTGTATCCTACCATTTCTAGCACAAAATCTGACGGAAATAAGTATGGATAAATATTGTATTTTCTGTAATAAATATATCTTAAAAATTTTCTTTGAATACGCTCTACCATCTGAATGTATATGAGAGTCCCGACGGAGAAAGCAATCTAGAGTGATGCCTAGATATTTCCAAGATATTTCTCTTTGTAGAGGCTGACAGTTACAAGACTCTACGCTATCGCATTCATGTATTACAATAATTTTATTAGTAGTGGGTTGACCTCTGGTGGTTATACTAAATGGCATGTATTTGGTTTTGCCAACATTAAGCGTCAACATAAAGTTTCCTAGCCAATTTTTAACAATTTCCATGCCCTCGTTTGCTTTCTCAAATGTGTAATCACAGTTTGAACCCTTGAATAGTATAAAGGTGTCATCGGCATATGCGATGATTTTACCTACTGGTAACTGACATAGGTCATTTATGTAGACGAGGAATAAAATGGGTCCCAAACGCTACCCTGTGGCACACCATACGTGCGATGCTGGCTTTTACTCTGGAGGCCCTGGATGGTGACACTTTGTACCCTGTTGGATAGGTAACTATCAAACCATTTAAGACTTGTATAGTTCCTACACTGTATAACATATAGTTGTATAATTCCTACACTGCTCAGTTTGCATAATAATATATTATGAGTAACGGAGTCAAAAGCCTTTGTAAGGTCAAGGAAGACTCCTAGACACTTGTCTCCTTTATCTACCGTTTCGACTATAAATTCTGTTAAGGCAGCTATAGCGTCTGTTGTCCCTAAACCTTCCCTTAAACCGAACTGATTGTCTGAGAGATATATAAAACAATGCCATCATTTTGAGTATGATTAACCCCTCGCGTACCAGACGGCCCGAAACGTCCAGAATTGATATTTACCGTCGAACCCCAGACGGCCCGAAATGGCCAGGCGAGGCCGACCGCTAATTATGTTAGTACAACTTTGACTAATAATTATGTATAATCTTTATTGCTTTACATAACGACGTTACAAATATCTAATAGCAAATTTCAATAGGAACATAAAACAGGTCTTTTTTAGACGATCGGTGTGACAGTTTCGGAGTAATCGTTTTTTTTCTGAAACGCCATCTTTTTTTTGAGACTCGCGAATTTCTTACGGGCCGTAAGGCACACATTAAAATTAACCGCGGGCCTCGAGGGGTTAAAAATGGTATGAAAAGATTCATAGCCTAAAATATGCTTCTCTCTAAAATTTACCATTCCAAGTTTCAGTGAGTATAATTACATCAATGTCTACATTAGACTATCGTAATTTTTGTTCAGACTTTTAATATTCATAGCTAAGAATTTTATGGCCTTTTTTTCTGAAAGGATGCTCCTGCATATATTTATATCCGCAGTATTATGCCTATCATTATCAATATTACTAATAAAGTTCATGTCATGATCCATTGTTATGCGTTGTGGCAAAAATCATTACATTAATGGCAATATATTGATCGAATAATATTATGAATCTTAAGGACATAAAACTTAGGCACATTGCTAAAAATAAATAAATGCTAATAGATATTTTAAATATTGATTCGTCATCACATACATCATTTAAATTATCAAAAATAAGATAAAATAATAGATAGCTAATAATGTATACATTTTATCAAAATCGTAGAAATCTAAAAATAATATATGAATATTATAATATAACACATTATTATTATAAGACCCGTAAAAACTATGTATATTAAGTGTATCATTGAAATATTCATCGTTAAGAAAAATCCCAGAATATAGTACATGTTTTATAGAGATTTAAAAGTGGAATTATTTTTAATTAGAATTGCCTTATCACCTTGGTTTTTCCTCACAAATATTCGTCCAGCATTAACCCAGCAATACTTGTAAGATTTTTCTCTGGAAATTCGTTTTGCATTCCAAAGAAAATCTCTGGAACGCTGGGTCAATTCGTCAGAAATAAATGCTGGAGCATTTGTAATACCCGTATAACTTAGGTCTGATAAGGTCAAGGTTTCGCCATTGGTTTTACAACTTCTTTTATATTGTTTAAAATTCATCATACAGTTATTCTTTTTTTTTAAGAAATTAAAAGCTAAAAGCTATTTTTTAATATTAAATTATATAAATAATGTTATATGTGAGAAAAGAAAGAAACAGTCATTAATGTTTAATATATGTTAAGTAATATAGGATTTAATATAAAAATACCTAGTAAAAAAGAGATAATTCATTGTCAAAGTCAAATAATTTTTGGTAGTTAGTTCAATGTTAAAATATACTCAACATACATGTTTAAACATATGTTAATAATTTGTGCACCTAAGTTTTATTATACTATTATTTCTAACATTTGATGCGATAAGCCAAAAAATGAGATATACTTACCGGATGTGCACTATCGACTGTGCAATGTAAGTTTAAGGGTCCCTTTACAGTCGACTAACGATCACTATTCATCCATATATCTCAAAAATGGAGCGTATCCTTAAGTAACACAAACTGCCTTCAATTGAGACGAATTAAGCGAAAAAACAAAATTAAAACACATTTAGCACTTCAGCAAAGGCCGCACATAGAGGTATTTGCAAAATCTGGGTTGACAAAATTATTTTTATGTCTAATTAGAATCTAACTATCTCAAATAGAATGACAAACATGTTTTAAACATATTATTTATAATATTACAAACTTTAAGTATGTAACTACTTTACATATTTACATACAAAAATGAAAATCGTTTTTTAAAATATTTTTATGTTAATTTAAAGACATGTTAATGACATTTAAAACATTTCTTTACTTCTGATATTTATTATGTAGGTTATACAAGAAAAACAAAAACAAAAAAGTAGTATATCCCTTTAATCTTCATCATCGCTTTCTGACGAAATTTCGGTTATATTTGGCTCCGCAGAAACTAACATGGTCAGGAATGTGTTAGCTTTCCTTTTTATAACTCCTCGCATGCTGTTTAGCAAAGGATCGGAACTAATAATGAGACTTTATATCTTGGTTGCAGTTTTCTCTTGACAATTTTCTGGCGAAATCATGCCGGTATGTTTATTTTCTCAGCTGCTTCTTCAGAAAGTTGTCCTATTGGCAGTAGGGCTTTTTCTATTATTATGGCACTATGTACCAGCAATTTATGAAGGATTACTCCAATCCTATGTGCTGGAATTTATGAAGGATTACTCCAATATTATCTGATGGATTACTCTAATCCAATGTGCCAGCCATATTTGCTTACATACAGACGAGCGGTTTCTGAGGGGGATTCTTGATATTTCAATGGATCAATTTTGTGCCCACTTAAAATTGGTTCCAATATGACTTTTAGTCTGTATAGTCGGTCAGCTCATAATCTATCCCTGTGATTTCAGCAGCTAAGCTAGGATTCTCAAAAAATCTTCTGCTGGTACTGCCATCATTGATGTTTCCAAAATTAGACTTAGGTATGTCCACTATGAGCCCTGTTTTAGCGCGAAATCTGGCATGTAGATATGTAGTTTTTTCGATCGTCTTCTAGGTCTTTTTCTTCTTTGGTCTTCTTTTCTCTGTATTTCTTACCTGGTAATTTGTATGCCACATGAAGGATTGTCTCTAATATACGAATTCGTGCATGTAAAACTGATATGCCAAATTCAACTGCCTCGAAATTGAAGTCTCTTGTGAAATCTAACTTAAAGTATCTGAAATCTAACGTAAGGTATTTTGAGGTTGGTCCGCTAATATAGCATCTGCTCGTAGGTTTAGTTCCCGTGGCTGCATTGGAGATTTTTTCGTGTATTATCACAGTTGCTACTAGAGAGGTTATCGCTTCTTTAACATGGTGAGGTTTTCGGTGAGGATGGCTTAGCGTTTTTCCACAGGACATTTTTGTTATCTCCGTAAACTAATTGCAAAGGCGCAAAGCAGCTTTGGAAAATGTTTCCATCTGACCCATCACCGTATTTTTTTTGTTTAAACTGTGACACCAGAGTTCTTGAATGCTTTTTTGTATTTAGGTGCTCGTTTTGGAGAACTGGTAATATCTTTCAGGACATTAGATGCATCTCTTTTACCCGATTTTCCCAACTCCACTTGCGCAGTACAATTACATCTTTTTCAAAAGCAAAACGGAACTCTGCCGTCTTTCGCCTTTTGCTCTTGTCACAAACCTCTTCAAAGGATTTTGAAGGTCGACCAGGCCGATTTTGTGTAGTTTCAGTCACACGGATTTCAAAAGTTCCTTCCAGCCATGATTTATTATATTTCAGAAAAACATCTTCTTTGTAATGAGTTGTGATATCCATCTCTGTTTAATTTCTGATTTGAAACGAGCAAAATTATGTTTCAAGCCAACAATTTGCTCTTCAGGGTAAGGCTTGTCTAACAAAAGTCGGTCTCTTAAAAAGTCCAGTTTGGCATCCATATTAGGCAAATTTTGGTTTTTAATGGGGTAGTATAAAAATCCTTACTCCTGACGCACCTTGTGAGCCTTAAACAAGCATAGACGATGTAGAAGCAACTTTGAAAAAAAATTACAGATTTACATTTTATTGATTAACATCTTGTTTAGATAAAAAAAACAGGATGTATTCGGATATGTTTATATTGTTCTTATTAAATAATAAGGATGGTTGAAAATGTCAGCTATCATAATACCATTATGTTTTGAATCTTATTTTATATTATGTTATATTAAGTTATAATATTCTTATTTTTAATTTTTTAATAATATTTTTTTTTGTTTTAACATATATTAAGAGTTAATTTGTTATTTGCTGACATTTTAATTTTCCACTTCTATCCTGAATTTAATTATTTAATTTAAGTATTAAGTCATTTTTAATATGGTTTTGCAATTCTATTATTTTGTGCACACATGGAATAAATGCCATTTTTATAAACACAGTATTGTTGCATGCACATTCAAAAATAAATGTTTACCTTAGAACAGGTCCCGGTCTAGTTAGGTGACGTTGCCACTAGACTATGCGATGTATTCTTTTTTCTGCTTTTGATTCAATTTTGTAAGTATTTTTGTGCATAATTCCTACGCTGAAATTGTTTTCTCTTATTTTTTAAATATTTGCATTACTTATATATAAACTGGTGCGGGCGCTCACGGGGCATTGTGGCCTTATCAAACACATGCACAACCTCAAGCTCCGAGGCACAAAAATATGCAGGTTCTGCCAAGGGGCCGAGGAAACTCCGCTGATGCGTAAAAGATACACCCACTTGCTGCGGTTCTTAAATGACACGAGGCTTAGCACAGAACTAAAGTAGGTGACGAACACAATAGATCAGCAAAGGTCGCAGTGTTACAAGGCTCATAAAGAGCTTAGAAAAGCCCCACACAAACAAAAAAAAAATAAAAAAAAGGGCAAGGTGTGCCTGTAGGTTATCCAAAATTAATTAATCATTTATCTTATTTACAGAAACCTCGATGAAGGTGGACGACGGACACTATGATCAAAGGGACCGCAATGAAGTATACAAAACGAGTCTCCGAATGCACGCTTCCGGAATGCCCCCTATGATTACACCGGAAGAGGACGACGAATTAATAGCGACCATTAATGAAATGGCAAAAGCGTTTCATACTGACGTCACTTCATCTATGTTATCCGGTGTAGCCTGGGAGTATGCCGAGAATCTCCAGAAAAAGCCTCGCTCAACCAGGCGTTCATCTGGTTCGTATTGGGCACGTAAATTCATAAAAAAACACAAAAATATCATATTAAAAAATCTGAAGCGTTGAGTACAAGGAGTTTGGCTTCGACTTATATTATATAATATTATTATGTTTAATTATTTAAGGGTAAAATATAATATATTACATATTATATTCCTTAACGAAATATATTATATTTCCATTAAGGTAGAATGTATGACCGTTTTGATAGTGATAAACATTGGTTATTATTTTTTTTACGGGATGTCTACTGCTAATTTTCCGGAATCTTTACCGCTAATGTTATAAAATGTTTATTAGATTATTAACACTATCACTATCAAGACAATGTCCATAAATGACCATAAATGAAATGGCGAAAGCGTTTCATACTGACGTCACTTCATCTTTGTTATCCGGTGTAGCCTGGGAGTATGCCGAGAATCTCCAGAAAAAGCCTCGCTCAACCAGGCGTTCATCTGGTTCGTATTGGGCACGTAAATTCATAAAAAAACACAATATAAAAAATATCATATTAGAAAATCTAAAGAGTTGAGTACCAGCAGTTTAGCTTCAACTTATCAGGAATCGCTCACAGAATTCTACTCGGAAATTAAATCGGCTATGTTGAGGCATAAATTTTAACCGAGTAGAATTTATAATGTCGACGAGATCAGTTTCACTGTTTTTCGAGAAATTGAGGAAACGTCAAAACTATGCAAACAACGCCCCACATCCAGTCGCCAAGAGATTAATAACAATAGTCTTTGCTGTTGCATGAGTGCCGTTGGAAGCTTCATACCACCGATGTTTGCTTATCCAAAATGTTTGACGAAGACATTAAGTGTGGTTGGTGGTCTAGGAAGCATTCATACGTTTTCCAACAAATGCTGGATGAAAAAGGTTTTATTTAACCTCTGGTGGATTTTTTTGTGGCATATACAAAGGCATCGTTGGAAGATCCCGTATTGCTGGTCCTCGATAACCATGTCAGCAACATTTCTCTAAAGTCATACACATTCGCAACTAATAATGGTGTTATTATGGTATCTATACCTTGGATAATCA
Source organism: Micropterix aruncella (assembly GCA_944548615.1). Classification (NCBI taxonomy): domain Eukaryota; kingdom Metazoa; phylum Arthropoda; class Insecta; order Lepidoptera; family Micropterigidae; genus Micropterix; species Micropterix aruncella. Next base: position 9,611,156 of record OX155980.1, read on the forward strand.
GCGATAAGGTTCAACCTTTACTCCTAGCTGTTTTCGATCCTCTCAGGAAGGCATTTTATGATCAATACAATTATGATAGCCAATTTATTAGTCAGGATATCCCGACTATTATTACAAATTCTTATATCCAAGTTTCTACCACCGAAAATGCTGTAGAATTCTGTGAGCGATTCCTGATAAGTTGAAGCAAACTGCTGGTACTATTTGGTGATATTTTTATTTATTTTTTGGATTTGAAACTTGAAACATTGGTTATTATTTTTTTTACGGGATGTCTACTGCTAATTTTCCGGAATCTTTACCGCTAATGTTATAAAATGTTTATTAGATTATTAACACTATCACTATCAAGACAATGTCCATAAATGACCATAAATGAAATGGCGAAAGCGTTTCATACTGACGTCACTTCATCTTTGTTATCCGGTGTAGCCTGGGAGTATGCCGAGAATCTCCAGAAAAAACCTTGCTCAACCAGGCGTTCATCTGGTTCGTATTGGGCACGTAAATTCATAAAAAAACACAAAAATATCATATTGAAAAATCTGAAGCGTTGAGTACAAGGAGTTTGGCTTCGACTTATATTATATAATATTATTATGTTTAATTATTTAAGGGTAAAATATAATATATTACATATTATATTCCTTAACGAAATATATTATATTTCTATTAAGGTAGAATGTATGACCGTTTTGATAGTGATAAACATTGGTTATTATTTTTTTTACGGGATGTCTACTGCTAATTTTCCGGAATCTTTACTGCTAATGTTATAAAATGTTTATTAGATTATTAACACTATCACTATCAAGACAATGTCCATAAATGACCATAAATGAAATGGCGAAAGCGTTTCATACTGACGTCACTTCATCTTTGTTATCCGGTGTAGCCTGGGAGTATGCCGAGAATCTCCAGAAAAAGCCTCGCTCAACCAGGCGTTCATCTGGTTCGTATTGGGCACGTAAATTCATAAAAAAACACAATATAAAAAATATCATATTAGAAAATCTGAAGAGTTGAGTACCAGCAGTTTGGCTTCAACTTATCAGGAATCGCTCACAGAATTCTACTCGGAAATTAGATCGGCTATGTTGAGGCATAAATTTTAACCGAGTAGAATTTATAATGTCGACGAGATCAGTTTCACTCTTTTTCGAGAAATTGAGGAAACGTCAAAACTATGCAAACAACGCCCCACATCCAGTCGCCAAGAGATTAATAACAATAGTCTTTGCTGTTGCATGAGTGCCGTTGGAAGCTTCATACCACCGATGTTTGCTTATCCAAAATGTTTGACGAAGACATTAAGTGTGGTTGGTGGTCTAGGAAGCATTCATACGTTTTCCAACAAATGCTGGATGAAAAAGGTTTTATTTAACCTCTGGTGGATTTTTTTGTGGCATATACAAAGGCATCGTTGGAAGATCCCGTATTGCTGGTCCTCGATAACTATGTCAGCCAGATTTCTCTAAAGTCATACACATTCGCTACTAATAATGGTGTTATTATGGTATCTATACCTTGGATAATCAGCGATAAGGTTCAACCTTTACTCCTAGCTGTTTTCGATCCTCTCAGGAAGGCATTTTATGATCAATACAATTATGATAGCCAATTTATTAGTCAGGATATCCCGACTATTATTACAAATTCTTATATCCAAGTTTCTACCAACGAAAATGCAGTAGAATTCTGTGAGCGATTCCTAATAAGTTGAAGCCAAACTGCTGGTACTATTTGGTGATATTTTTATTTATTTTTTGGATTTGAAACTAAGAAAAAGCATTTTATGATCAATACAATAATGATAGCCAATTTATTAGTCAGGATATCCCGACTATTATTACAAATTCTTATATGCAAGGTTATACCAGCCAAAGGCATCGGTGGACGATCCCGTATTGCTGGTCCTCGATAACCATGTCAGCCACATTTCTCTAAACTCATACACATTCGCTACTAATAATGGTGTTGTTATGATATCTATACCTTGGATAATTAGCGATAAGGTTCAACCTTTACTCCTAGCTGTTTTCGATCCTCTCAGGAAGGCATTTTATGATCAATACAATAATGATATCGCTTTATTGGTGATTAATTTAAGGTACAACCTCAGTTTAAAACGGATAATTAGAGAATTTCTTCCAAAAGTCTACATTCACACATCTATCGTCTCTGTTAAGCTTTAACATCTCCTGCATTTCAAGGTCGGTCAGGTGAATATCAAAAACGTCGATGTTTTCTTTGATTCTGGATTCCGTGTATGATTTTGGGATGACGACTGCGCCTCTTTGGATTAAAAATCCCAGAATGACATGTGCGGTCGTTTTCTTATACTTGGCAGTGAGTGCCATTAGTGTTGGATCATCGGGTGTGAGAGTTTCTTTGCCTTTGGAACGTTTTGCATCCGGTATGGTGCCGAGCGGACAATACGCGACGATAGCAATGCCTCTATCGGTGCAGTGCTTCACAAGGTTCAAGTAGCTCAATCTTGGATGCAACTCAATTTGGTTGCAGACTGGCTTGATAGTTCCTTGAGTGCAAATTTTGTCAATTTGCGCTTCGTTAAAGTTTGAAACTCCGATGGACTTGGCGAGACCTTTCCGATTGACATCTTCCATGCCTTTCCACGTCTCCAGCAGATCAATCTTCGCATCGTTTCCAGTGTCATCTACGGATATTGGCCAATGGATAAGGTACAGATCAACGTAATCCAATCCCAGTTTCTTTAGCGATTTATTCAGCGCTGGCAAAACTTGTTCCTGGCGATGCTCGTCATTCCTACAACCTCAGTTTAAAACGGATAATTAGAGAATTTCTTCCAAAAGTCTACATTCACACATCTATCGTCTCTGTTAAGCTTTAACATCTCCTGCATTTCAGAGTCGGTCAGGTGAATATCAAAAACGTCGATGTTTTCTTTGATTCTGGATTCCGTGTATGATTTTGGGATGACGACTGCGCCTCTTTGGATTAAAAATCCCAGAATGACTTGTGCGGTCGTTTTCTTATACTTGGCAGTGAGTGCCATTAGTGTTGGATCATCGGGTGTGAGAGTTTCTTTGCCTTTGGAACGTTTTGCATCCGGTATGGTGCCGAGCGGACAATACGCGACGATAGCAATGCCTCTATCGGTGCAGTGCTTCACAAGGTTCAAGTAGCTCAATCTTGGATGCAACTCAATTTGGTTGCAGACTGGCTTGATAGTTCCTTGAGTGCAAATTTTGTCAATTTGCGCTTCGTTAAAGTTTGAAACTCCGATGGACTTGGCGAGACCTTTCCGATTGACATCTTCCATGCCTTTCCACGTCTCCAGCAGATCAATCTTCGCATCGTTTCCAGTGTCATCTACAGATATTGGCCAATGGATAAGGTACAGATCAACGTAATCCAATCCCAGTTTCTTCAGCGATTTATTCAGCGCTGGCAACACTTGTTCCTGGCGTTGCTCGTCATTCCTACAACCTCAGTTTAAAACGGATAATTAGAGAATTTCTTCCAAAAGTCTACATTCACACATCTATCGTCTCTGTTAAGCTTTAACATCTCCTGCATTTCAGAGTCGGTCAGGTGAATATCAAAAACGTCGATGTTTTCTTTGATTCTGGATTCCGTGTATGATTTTGGGATGACGACTGCGCCTCTTTGGATTAAAAATCCCAGAATGACTTGTGCGGTCGTTTTCTTATACTTGGCAGTGAGTGCCATTAGTGTTGGATCATCGGGTGTGAGAGTTTCTTTGCCTTTGGAACGTTTTGCATCCGGTATGGTGCCGAGCGGACAATACGCGACGATAGCAATGCCTCTATCGGTGCAGTGCTTCACAAGGTTCAAGTAGCTCAATCTTGGATGCAACTCAATTTGGTTGCAGACTGGCTTGATAGTTCCTTGAGTGCAAATTTTGTCAATTTGCGCTTCGTTAAAGTTTGAAACTCCGATGGACTTGGCGAGACCTTTCCGATTGACATCTTCCATGCCTTTCCACGTCTCCAGCAGATCAATCTTCGCATCGTTTCCAGTGTCATCTACGGATATTGGCCAATGGATAAGGTACAGATCAACGTAATCCAATCCCAGTTTCTTCAGCGATTTATTCAGCGCTGGCAACACTTGTTCCTGGCGATGCTCGTCATTCCAAAGCTTGGTGGTTATGAAAAGTTCTTCCCTCTTGACAAAACCTTCGGCCAGAACAATCCGCAGGGCTTCACCAATTTCTTCTTCATTGGCGTAGAAGGAGGCGGTGTCTATGTGCCTGTATCCGTGGCGTATGGCATCGATGCACGCCTTCTTGCAAGCGCCTTTGTTTCTGGAACTTGTATAGGTTCCAAGTCCAACGATTGGTATTTCTTTGCCGTTGTTCAACGTTTTAGTCGGAGATAAAGCCATCGCTGCAAAAACTTGTTGCAAAAAAGTTTAAAAAATATATAAAAACCTTTATTATACAGAAGTTTTGAATTTCCTAAAAACCTTTATTATACAGATAGCCAATTTATTAGTCAGGATATCCCGACTATTATTACAAATTCTTATATCCAAGTTTCTACCACTGAAAATGCAGTTGGTGGATTTGCGAAATAAGGTATTTACCCTCTTAATTGCCTGATACCTGATATCGAACCTGGTATAATATAAAAAAGGTTTTTTTAATGTTATAAAATTCTTATTAGATTCTGCTAAACCTCTGAAAGTGCTTCTTCTACTCGGTTTAAATTTATGCCTCAACATAGCCGATTTAATTTCCTAGTAGAATTCTGTGAGCGATTCCTGATAAGTCGAAGCCAAACTGCTGGTACTATTTGGTGATATTTTTATTTAGTTTTTGGATTTGAAACTAAGAAAAAGCATTTTATGATCAATACAATATTTGGTGATATTTTTAATTATTTTTTGGATTTGAAACTAAGAAAAAGCATTTTATGATCAATACAATAATGATAGCCAATTTATTAGTCAGGATATCCAGACTATTATTACAAATTCTTATATGCAAGTTTATACCACCGAAAGGCATCGGTGGACGATCCCGTATTGCTGGTCCTCGATACCCATGTCAGCCACATTTCTCTAAACTCATACACATTTGCTACTAATAATGGTGTCATTATGGTATCTATGCCTTCGATAATCAGCGACAAGGTTCAACCTTTACTCCTAGCTGTTTTCGACCTTCTCAGGAAGTCATTTTATGATCAATACAATAATGATAGTCAATTTATTAGTCAGTTATAAAATTCTTATTAGATTCTGCTAAACCTCTGAAAGTGCTTCTTCTTAGTTTCAAATCCACAAAATAAATAAAAATATCACCAAATAGTACCAGCAGTTTGGCTTCGACTTATCAGGAATCGCTCACAGAATTCTACTCGGAAATTAAATCGGCTATGTTGAGGCATAAATTTAAACCGAGTAGAATTTATAATGTCGACGAGATCAGCTTCACTGTTTTTCGAGAAATTGAGGAAACGTCAAAACTATGCAAACAACGCCCCACATCCAGTCGCCAAGAGATTAATAACAATAGTCTTTGCTGTTGCATGAATGCCGTTGGAAGCTTCATACCACCGATGTTTGCTTATCCAAAATGTTTGACGAAGACATTAATGGTGGTTGGTGGTCTAGGAAATGCTTCTTGCGTATGAATGCTCAAACTTATGAATGCTCATACGTTTTCCAACGATGGCTGGATAAAAATGGTTTTATTTAACCTGTGGATGCATTTTTTGTGGCATATACAAAGGCATCGGTGGACGATCCCGTATTGCTGGTCCTCGATAACCATGTCAGCCACATTTCTCTAAACTCATACACATTCGCTTCTAATAATGGTGTCATTATGTTATCTATGCCTACGATAATCAGCGAAAAGGTTCAACCTTTACTCCTAACTGTTTTCGATCCTCTCAGGAAGGAATTTTATGATCAATACAATAATGATAGCCAATTTATTAGTCAGGATATCCCGACTATTAATATCAGGTATTTACCCTCTTAATTGCCTGATACCTGATATCGAACCTGGTATAAAATAAAAAGGTTTTTTATGTTATAAAATGTTTAATAGATTTCTACTAAACATCTGAAAGTGCTTTTTCTTAGTTTCAAATCCAAAAAATAAATAAAAATATCACCAAATAGTACCAGCAGTTTGGCTTCGACTTATCAGGAATCGCTCACAGAATTCTACTCGGAAATTAAATCGGCTATGTTGAAGCACAAATTTAAACCGAGTAGAATTTATAATGTCGACGAGATCAGCTTCACTGTTTTTCGAGAAATTGAGGAAACGTCAAAACTATGCGAACAACGCCCCACATCCAGCCGCCAAGAGATGTGGGGCGTTGTTCGCATATTTTTGACGTTTCCTCAATTTCTCGAAAAACAGTGAAACTGATCTCGTCGACATTATAAATTCTACTCGGTTTAAATTTATGCCTCAACATAGCCGATTTAATTTCCTAGTAGAATTCTGTGAGCGATTCCTGATAAGTCGAAGCCAAACTGCTGGTACTATTTGGTGATATTTTTATTTATTTTTTGGATTTGAAACTAAGAAAAAGCATTTTATGATCAATACAATAATGATAGCCAATTTATTAGTCAGGATATCCCGACTATTATTACAAATTCTTATATGCAAGTTTATACCACCGAAAGGCATCGGTGGACGATCCCGTATTGCTGGTCCTCGATAACCATGTCAGCCACATGCTACTAATAATGGTGTCATTATGGTATCTATGCCTTCGATAATCAGCGATAAAGTTCAACCTTTACTCCTAGCTGTTTTCGACCCTCTCAGGAAGTCATTTTATGATCAATACAATAATGATAGTCAATTTATTAGTCAGGATATCCCGACTATTATTACAAATTCTTATATTCAAGTTTCTACCATCGAAAATGCAGTTGGTGGATTTGCAAAATAAGGTATTTACCCTCTTAATTGCCTGATACCTGATATCGAACCTGGTATAATATAAAAAATGTTTTTTTTATGTTATAAAATTCTTATTAGATTCTGCTAAACCTCTGAAAGTGCTTCTTCTTAGTTTCAAATCCACAAAATAAATAAAAATATCACCAAATAGTACCAGCAGTTTGGCTTCGACTTATCAGGAATCGTTCACAGAATTCTACTCGGAAATTAAATCGGCTATGTTGAAGCACAAATTTAAACCGAGTAGAATTTATAATGTCGACGAGATCAGCTTCACTGTTTTTCGAGAAATTGAGGAAACGTCAAAACTATGCGAACAACGCCCCACATCCAGCCGCCAAGGATAAAATATAATATGTGGATAAAATATAATATAAGGATAAAATATAAATTTATTTACTTTGTAATACCTAGCTATTAGAGTCTATTTATTATGTTTATTTAATTGAATGGTAAAATATTATATATTATAAAATATTTTATATTATTATAATATATTATATATTATATAATATTATTATGTTTAACTATTTAAGGGTAAAATATAATATATTATATATAATATTCCTAATCAAAATATATTATATTTCGATTAAGGTAGAATATATGACCGTTTTGATATTGTTAAACATTGGTTATTATTTTTTTACGGGATGTTTACTGCTAATTTTCCGGGATGTTTACTGCTAATGTTATAATATGTTTATTAAATTTTTAACATAATTTATTTAATCAAACATCTGAAAGTGCTTTTTCCTAGTTTAAAATCCAAAAAATAAATAAAAATATCACTTTAATATTTTCCTATAAAATTAGGCCACTACTAAGCTAATCTAAGCAAGCGATTTCAATTTATTTACTTTGTAATACCTAGCTATTAGTTTCTAGTTATTATGTTTATTAAATTTAATTATAAAATATTATATATTATAATAATATTATATATTATTATGATATATTATATTAAATTATTATGTTTCATTATTTAAGGGTAAAATGTAATATATAAAATATTCCTAAACGAAATATATTATATTTCGATTAAGGTAGAATGTATGACCGTTTTGATACTGTTAAACATTGGTTATTATTTTTATGTGGGATGTATACTGCTTATTTTGCCGCTTTAAGTCTTAGAGGCAATTGGTCTCCGATTGCCCTCCATAGTCCATGGCTGCCAGGAGTTAGTATCCTTATCAACGGTCCCTGGCATTATAACATTTGGCACAGCCATAGACTATTTAGGACTTTCGTGTACCAACAGGCACTGGCGCCACCTTACAAGTGTTTGGCTCTTATTACTTATATACAGTAACTTTGGCTTATATAAGAAAAGTATTTTTGGACAAATTTTGTGTATGTTTGTATTCAAAAATTGAGCATATTTGCATATGTGAACATATTTGAGCATACTGTTGCGATGAATAAATATTTCTTAATAAAAATTGTGTATTATTTTTTAACAGCTCCCTCACCTTTATTTACGTGAAAAGTTCATGAAATGCTTTTTTTGTCAACAATGTAACTGGGATTCTCCTGGATTATATCGCGATATTAGGAAACAATTAAGTTGTTGTAGTTAATCGCGATTGACGACTGACGATTGAAAAATTCAATCGATTGACCCAACACTGCTATTTAGACTGCTGCATGATTCCATCGCAACATTCCTGATAACGCTTGCATGGTGGGCCGTGCGCGCGCCAATACTCGTCAATCACCACCGCGATATATCAAATATATCAGAATAAATATATTTGCTAAAAGTAAAAAGTCTCATGTTTTGTTTTAATTCTGACTTGGATCACCTAGAGTCCCGATTAGTCATCATAATCATCATCATCATCATTTATTCATTCCATAAAAGCATTTCACAATACTGAGGAACATGTCAAATTTTACAATCATAATTTACCGGATGATAAAACCGCTTTGATTAATTAAAAGGAAAAAAAATAATTGTAATCAGAGGTGATTACTTAAAAATAGTCAAATTTACAAAATAATCAATAATCAAACAAATAATAATCAATACCATAAAAAGAAAAATTCTGAAACATGCGTAATTAAAAACAATGTCAATAAAATCTAAAACTTAGTTCGAAAGTATAGTCATAATATGGATATTTATAATCAAGCAATTGTGGACGCAATATCATAAAAGTCGTCCAGTTTGTAAAGGGCATGTTTGACTAACTGATTTTTCAAGCAGATTTTATATGCTGCCATCTCAAGTCTTTTCGTTGATGATGGCAAAGCATTGAACAATTTAAAACTTATATATAAAAATGTTTTTTGATATTTAGTCAAGCGTACTTTAGGCAATAACACATTGTTCTTATGTCGCGTATTATGGCTATGCCGAGTGGAGTGAAGCTCGCAATTTAAAATATTCTCTTTGGCGTATAAAAGGCACTGATATATGTACATAGACGACATGGTAAGGATACCAGCTTTAATAAAAAAAGGGGCGCAATGTGTTTCTCTGCTTACACCAAAAATTGTCCTAACGGCTTGCTTTTGTAGCACAAAAATGCGATGGGTATCGGTTGCATTACCCCATAGTAGTATCGCATAAGACATCTTTGAATGGAAGCAGGAGTGATACACACTGATCGCTGCACGTTCGCCAGCCAGAAATTTCACCTTTCTTATAGCATAGACTGCCGATGACAAAGTTGCACACAAATTATCGATATGTTGATTCCAGTTTAAATTTTCATCTAAAGTGATCCCTAAGAATTTAGTATTTCGGACAATATTTATATTTTCTGATTCCATTTTAATCGTAATATTTTTGTCACTCTTTTTAGTAGTTGAAAATTTCATCGCTACCGTTTTTGATGGGTTTATGAAAAGTTGATTTTTTTCAAACCAAGTGTTAGCCACAAGAAGCTGCTCGTTTATCAGCTTTTCCAAGACCTGGGTGTTTTTATTTTCAAAAAAGAAGCTGGTGTCATCGGCGTATAGAAGCGTCTTTACTGGCGGCGTAATTGTCCTATCGATATCATTAATAAAAATAATAAATAGTAGTGGTCCAAGTATAGAGCCCTGAGGTACCCCGCGTGAAATTAATTTTGGCAATGACTTAGCATTGTTTATTTCCACAATTTGGTATCTCCTATTTAGATATGATGTGATCAGGCTATGAGCTCTACCGCGGATACCATACCTCTCTAGTTTATCTAGAAGAATCTGGTGATTCACACAGTCGAAGGCCTTCGATAGATCGCAAAAAACGGCTATGGGGTTTTGAGATGTGTCAAGTGATTCTAAAATTTGCTTTACTAACTCGCTAATTGCCATAGTGGTCGACTTATGCTTTCTGAAGCCGAATTGATTTCTTATAATAACATTAAAATTATCTAAAAAAGTATTTATTCTATTAAATATAATTTTCTCAAAGACCTTTGAGAAACACGGCAACAAAGATATAGGGCGAAAGTTATTTATATCTGTTTTACTGCCTTTTTTAAATATCGGCAAAACCTTTGCTGTTTTCATAGCAGTGGGGAAAATGCCTTGCTTTAGGCATTTATTTAAAATCGGTAATAGGATGGGCGTAATTATTGGCGATATATCCTTGATTAATTTCATGGAGTGGCCCCATATGTCAGTAGCCGACTTGGATTTTAATGATTTAAAACACGCACTCAGTTCACCCTCTGTGATCGGATAGAGGTGTAATGAGGCAGGCAAACTATCCGGTAGACTCACACTTGGATTACTTTTCGCCGTGTCTATAATGATATTACATGTATTAATGAAGTGGTAATTAAAGATGTTTGTAAGTTCCTGTGGATTTGTGTATTTTATCTGATTGTGTAGTAATTCGATAGATTCGATGTTTCTTGTAGTTTTGTTCCTACATTCTCTATTTATAATGTCCCATGTCGTCCGACTTTGGTTTTTAGAATTAAGAATTTCATTTTTAATTGATAGTCTCTTTGCGGATATAACAGTCATCCTGTAAACTTGTTTATATTTATTGTAGTAGCATCTTAGGGAGCCGCTTTCGTAGCGATTTAGTACATCTTGTAGAAGTTGTAGTTTAGTTTGTGATATTTGAAGTCCACGTGTGATCCAAGATGGTTTCTTGCATTGTTTAGATGTACATAGGCGTTTTGGAAAACTTGACTCAAAAATAAGATTGAATTTTCTAATGAAATTTGTAAAAACATTATCAGGCCCTGAGTTTAAATCTAGTTTCACGCTTGCTACTTGCTTATAAAATATAGCCTTATTTGTATCAGTTATCTGCCGTTTCCAAACATGCCCTTTATATGACATTTTTTTAATACATAAAGTCTAATATCTGTGCATTGTGATCAGAAAAAGTAATAACGACATTATGAATATAAGAATGGTCTGTTGAAACATTAGTGAAGATATTGTCAATGCAAGTCGCACTGCCCGTTGTTTTGTTGATTCTGGTGGGAAAATCCACCATCGTCTGCAGTCCATATGACATAAAGAGATCTTGTTTGCTTGCGATGATAGCTTCAATAAATCCACGTTGAAGTCCCCGGTAATAACAAATGCTTCATCCTTGCGCTTGCTAATGATACTTAGTAGTCCTTGCTAGTCCTATGTAGTTCTGTTACAGTAATAAATAAAACAGATTTGACTCGAAATACTGACATTTTCCATCTCTGTTCATCTTCTACCCTAATTTTAATACCAACGCATGCTGCTAAATATGTTTTATTGCTTGGCATACCAATCATCAATTCGGCATATTGCTTGGCATATATGCCGAATTGATGATATAAGGCAAAATGCCAAAATATCAACGATTCAGTCTAAAATTATCTGAAAAAATATCGTATGATAACCTTGAATAATTGAAATATTAATAACGCTGCTCTCTGAGTTACCTCGCGGCAGACAAGCAAACCATTTTGGGTCCGCTTTTGCAATATTTGCGTAGTTTTGCTTCATTCCTTAAACTCTGATTGAAATATTTTTAGTTTAGGGGATTCACATTCAGATGCTTATTGTTTGCTCAGATATTTAAGTGGAAACGTGAACTCAGTAATCACAAGAAGAATGAACATGACCCTTGCCATATATGCAAGAAGACTTTTAAAAGCAAGAAATGTCTCCGTGGCCTTTCTAAATTCACACAGGTACCGGTTCATGAAAATAGCTTTGGACAAAGAAGTAAGGCGTTTAAAATCTTAATGCTGTGCTAAAAAGTGCGCAGAATCCGAGACAGACGCAAGGAACCCCCACAAAAGAGTTAATAATTATGGGAAGTACGTACAAAATGACATACACGGACAAAACGACATAAGGCAGCTTATTTTGAATTTGGCGGGCTTTAGCGCGACACTGACCACCGCGTCACGTGATCCGATCGGCTACCCAAATCCTGTCAAAACATAATTTCGCCACTCTCAGTCGTTTCGATGTCATTTGGGTGTCATGACGGATGTTGTGTTTGTGCACCTCGCGAGTTTTTTTTTCTTTGCGGAAAGTTTTTTATAAATGGTAAGTTTTTCTATTCATTTTATCCCTCAATAACATGTTGCATTAAAATGACATTTTCAATGGATCGAATCATGCACGGAAACAGCCTGCGTGACCGAAAACCCATCGAATGAATTAGATCCGCAGTAAAAAGTTGTTGAATTTAATTCTTGGAATAACAATTAGCGGCGATCTTAAATCGGAAAAAATATTCTTGCAATCTCTTAAAAGAGCCAACTCTTCTCTCTATCTTATAAAGAAGGCTTTTCAACATCTGTCGATAGAGGTGTTTATAAAGATCTACAAGGCACTGAAAAAAACATAACGATGTAATACACGGAAATACGCATGTTTCAACAAGGATTACGTATATATGGCGGACTGTGCTCCATGCTTATGAATTAATATGACGCGTAACGGTGTTGGCGTGACGGTAGTTACCGTCATTGTTAATGTTATTTCATTACATCGCTACCTTGGGATCTCGCTTCTGGCATGACAGCATGTAGGTATACGTGCAGTTCTAGTCGGACACATGAATCATGTCGAAACTACAGTAGGTAGATTGTTATTTCCGTATTAACTGCAAGCAAAATGTTTCAACAATGATCCCTGTAATTAAAAAAAAATCGATTGAAAAATCGTTATTTTGTAGAAAAGGTAATAAGCAAAATGGTAATCTAAGAATCAATATCTTTCTCAGTGTATATATTTAATTTACCTAGTTGATATGAACAAATACATATCTAGAATGGTTTTCGTTTTAATTTGCACTCTGCAAAATCACACATCATTTTTGAGACTTCCATGTTTTTCGACTTTCTTAGCTTCCTAGCAAAGTTGAAAGGAACGTCGATCGTAGTCAGAAGTTCCATTTTGGGCCCGATCTGCCGTGGGTCTGCCAGTTCGCCGCACCCGCTGCACCGGCTTAGTTACACCTCTGGATCTTATACACCTTCGCAACGAAGACCTTTACATAACTGACATTTCCTCCACTTCATCTAAATCCTTTTCGGAACGGTGTTCACTTACATTCCTCCAAAACTCAAACGAAATCACATCATTATAGATACATACATATGTAATGTATTTATTTGCAAAAACAAACTCTTATCCAAATCAAATCAATTAAGCTTATTGTCTTTAAAACCCTATACATAGTTGTTTAGTCATTGGTACATACTGTAGATATGTATATAATATTATATAATGAGTTTAAAAAAATTAAAGAACAAAACCAGTGATTACGGAATCGATATAATGTTTAAGTAGATGACCGCTTAAGATTAAATAATACTAAAACTCGTAAACAAAGGTTTCTGAAGAGTCTAACCACATAATGTATTATAATCGTACCTATTAAATACATAAAAATACAACATCAATAAGATAAATTTGACGTTATATAAGATAATAAAATGCTAACTTACTTTAGGATAATTTGACATGGAAATTAGCAATGCCACAGATCGAAACATTGTAAATTATATTATATTAGCATTTGGAGTTTTGGTAAATTTTTCTCTTGGGGTAAGGGATGTCTCTCCTTAACCTGTTATGTCTATTTCTGAGACCGTCCACGATAATCCTATTCTTTTCTCTTATTTCATCAGCGATGTTTTTTTTGTAGAAGTTTAAGCTGTCTATGATTCGATTGAGGTCATCGGTGTGCGATAGTAGGTGTTGGCCACGGTATGTGGTTTCTTCATATCCTCCCAGACCTTCGGGTTCTACGGCATGACGGCGGCAGCATTTAATAGGTACGATTATAAGACACTGTGGCCAAAATCTTTTTTAGCATAGTCCACACGAGGATGAGCGAATTCATGCACCGGAATGAGTACCTTGGAGTATCAGTTCAAAAAGGCTTCATGCGCGGCGTCTCGGGCTGCCTCGAGCACAACTCTCTCCTGGCTGCTGCCATCAAGGATGCGAGACAGCACGAACGCCAAATCAATGTATGCTGGCTCGACCTAGAGAATGCCTTTGGGTCAGTCCGACACAGTCTCCTCCACTTTGCACTCCGCTGGTACAACTTCCCACCAGTCGTGCGTGACATTGTAGCCTCCTACTACAACTGTCTGACTTTCCATGTTAAAACGCAAGAATGGACTACCCGCTCTATACCATATTCAATTGGACTATTTCAGGGCTGTAGCCTCTCCCCGACGATTTTTAATATAGTTTTTAATATACTTCTGGAAAGCCTGAGCCAGTTTGACAGGAAGTGGGGCTACCGTTTTAAAACAAACGGCCAATACACCTCGTCGTGCCTCGCTTTTGCCGACGACCTAACTTTCATCACCAGAAGCCCCAAGCAGCTTTCCCTGCTATTACAGAAAGTGGAGCTTTTCTGCGACTGGTCAGGCTGTATAAAAGTGAAGCCCTCCAAATGTTTTTGCCTTGGACTCGCCCGCATGGGCACAAAATTTACATCCTATGACCCCAAATTGGTCTATAAGGGCTCTAATATCTCCCTTATAGACCCAAACAATCATTTCAAATTCCTCGGCAGAAAAATCACCCATCAGGGAAAAGACGTCTCGGGCGATCATGTTATAGAGCATTTCAAAAGTTGCCTGGCGAAAATAGATGCCTTGCTAATTTCTGGCCCTCGTAAGGCCTGGATCTATGACAATTATCTAACGTCACATTTGTCATGGCCCTTTCTTATTTACGATTTTACCAAAACCCAACTGTCCCATCTAGATGCACTGGTGACAGCTAGTTTAAAATCCTGGCTGTCCTTAGCCAAACCAGCTGACCCCTCGACTCTCTTCAGGTCCAAACAAAATTTTGGGCTAGCGCTTAAACTGCCCTCTGCTCTACGCCAACTACAGAATAACCAAAAATTCGATTCTGTGCAATTCCAAAGATCCGGCAATATCGAAGCACGTAATAAGTGGCTGTAGTGATTCAAATGAACTACAAGCCCGCGTAGACTTCCACAAAAGGTTCCTTACTGGAATCAGCCAGAATGGCACTGGTCTGGGGTATGGCAGTACAACCACGAGCAACGTGGACTTGAAGAAGTCTCTTTTGCGGGGAGATTACGACAGCAAGAGTATGGCTCATGCTATTGGCCTTCAATGCCAGAATGATTGGACAACAATTGGTGACTTTTGCATTCCGCCTCCAATGCACTGGAAGGTAATGCTCTATGACTGGACGCCAGAGATGCTGAAATTTTATTTGAATGCCTTTCAACATACACTTCCAGACCCCAGTAACCTCGCTCGTTGGAGCTTTGCCGAGGATAGTTCTTGTCCCCTCTGTAGCAATACCCCTTGCACAGCTAGACACATTCTAGCTGGCTGCAAGGTGGCCTTAGATCAAGGACGGTACACTTACCGCCATGACAAAGTTCTCGCTGTTATTCGCGAGGTAATTAGTCTCTCAGTGGCTCGTGCCAACAAGGGTTTGACAGTATCCTCCAAACCCCCAATATAGTTTGTGCGGGATGGCTCTAAAGGCAAAAAACATTTAACTACAAAACCTTTCTCAATAATCGAGAAAGCTACAGATTGGATTCTGGAGGTTGATTCGGTCTCTAAGCAGTATAAATTCCCTGAAAGTCTCGGATGCACAGCCCTCCGTCCAGATATAACTCTTTACTCTCTATCTCGGTAGGTGGCTCTTATTGTAGAATTAACTGTTCCATGGGAATCAAATATCCCAAAAGACCACGAGTACAAATTAAATAAATACCATGATCTTGCAAATGCCGTAACCCGGAACGGCTTCACTGTTCACCTTCACGCGGTGGAAGTTGGCGCTCGTGGCCTGCCAGCTAAATCTCCATTTCACCTCTTTAAAGATCTTGGCCTTTCCAGAAAAATAATCAACTCTTTCTTAGAAAAATTATCTAAAACTGCGATTTGCGCATCTCAAATTCTATGGCTTCGAAGGGGGAGTGAATGGGTGGCAAGGTGAACGCTCACATGTGGCAAGACAGCTGTCCTAAACCTACCACAGCCGGTTCGTAAGTCCGGAATCCAATGCTCACCCCCCAGAAGTGTAAAAAAATAGTATTATGATGGGCCCGACTCCGGTCGGTGAATTCCATGGCAGCTCCGTTTGTATTTATTTATTATTGGAGGTCGGCGATGTTGACTATCCGCCTGGAAGTAATAAATCATTTCGTTACACTAAAATGTAGATGTTGAATTCTACATAGAAAGGATTAGAAATGTAGAAGTCTAATCTTTCTACTTAGAAAAGATTAGAAACCCAATTCAGGTAGATGGCACCCTATGAATGAGAATTTGACTAATGATATTGAATTTACGGCGTATTTTCATAAATCGGTTTCAAAAATCAAAAAGACTTTCCCGGCAAGCAGAAGCTCCCACCACCTCCCCCCATCTCCAAAAACCGCCCCTTCCCTCCCTTCATCTCGCCAAATCCCCCCTATCACCCGATAGTGATTATGTTAAATGACTATGATAGCAAAAGTAGCATAGTTTATTATTTTGTAGTATTTCCGTGGTATTATATATTAGTGGTATTATATATGTAGTAAATCAGTGGAAAATTTCACTGATTCGCCCGATTCCAAAGAAAACACCTGTTTCTAGTTTTAAAGATCTCCGCCCTATCAGTATTCTTCCTTGCTTTTCAAAAATCCTGGAGAAGGCTATTTATTCACAAATGATTCCTTTTATCGCGAAAAATAATCTGCTTCCTGATTACCAGTCTGGCTTTCGCCGCAATCATAGCACCTCTACTGCGCTGGCGCACGTCACAAATTTATGTCTATCCAACATGGATAAAGGCAAAGCAACTGCCCTCATACTTTTAGATTACAGCAAGGCTTTTGATTCTCTGGATCACTCTCTTCTGGTGGCAAAACTTTTACATCTAGGCTTTTCTGGGTCAGCATGCGAATTGATACGTAGTTATCTGTCAGAGCGTTTTCAAAAAGTAATTTTGAAAGATGTATGTGGCCGTCAATCGATTTCCTCTCTTCGTGAAGTTAAAACAGGCGTACCACAGGGATCAATACTGGGCCCGGTCTTATTTGCACTATATACTTCTGACATAGCTGCAAATTTTGAAAACTGTCGCTATCATCTATATGCCGACGACACTCAATTAATGCATTCCATAGACACGAATTGTCCATTTTCAGCAGTCAGCCTAATCAATGCCGATCTTGAAAGGTTATCCGCTTGGTCCAATAAACATGGCTTACAAATCAACCCTTCGAAGTCATGTTTCATGATTATTGGGTCGAAACAGGGCAGGACTAAAATTGCTAACTATGGCTCTCTTCCTATAATGGTGGACAGTTTGCCAATACCACTGGTCACTACGGCTAAAAATCTGGGTATTCTATTTGATGGAAAATTACGGTTTGAGGAACATGTCAGCAAAAGCGTTGGGTGGGGTTTCTCACGTCTAAAGGCCTTATACAGAATTCGGGAGTACCTCAGCGTCAGAATCAGAATACTACTTGTAAATGCCCTTATATTGTCTATAATGGACTATGGCGACTGTGTGTACGGCCCCTGTCTATATAGGAAGACTGAGCGGAGACTTCAGAGAATGCAAAATGCCTGCGCAAGATTTTGCTTTAGGATTCCTCCGCGTCATCATGTGTCACCATTCCTTGCGAAAGCTTCCATGTTGAATATGAGTAAAAGAAGGCAGCTCCATCTTGCGACCCTTGTACTCAAGGTAGTACGCAATAAACAGCCGCGATATCTTTACAAGATTATGACGTGGTCCCGTAACCGGCATGTCCATTCAACACGGGCACGTGAACAACTTGCTATAATACCCAAGCACAAAACTACACATTTCCAGTGCAGCTTTTCGTATATTCTGCGGTTGTATGGAATCGGTTGGGAATGGCTTTGCGATCGAAATCAATTGCAGTATTTAAGGACCACTTTAAAAGTTTATTATTAAAGGAAGATATTTAGATGTCATAATTTGATTTTATTTTAAAATAACTATTGCTAATTGGATTATTAATATTGTCTTCGTTTATTTATTAATTTGTAACCTTATTATTTAATGTTAAATATTTTGATTTTGATTATTTTTGATTTATTATATGTAGATTATTAAATTTATGTAATTACGTTATTTTCTTTTAATATCATTTGATGTTAAATATCTTGATTTTGATTATTTCGATTTGTGTATTTATTTGATTATGATTATTTGGATTTTTTGTTTTAAGATTTATTTGATTAGGTTATTTTATTTTAACAATCATATACCTATGTATCAATAATTAATAGGTGTGTCCTGAAAACCAGGATAAGAGATATCCTGAGGATACCCCTAATTTGCAGCGTTTGTAGCTTTATTTCATAGTCTTTGTCTATTTATAGTTTTAATTTTTAATCTGTGTGTTCTTGTTTTTTTTGTATATGTTTTTTATAACAGCTGCAAATAAATAAATAAATAAAAAATAAATAAATAAATAAATTATAATGGTATTTGTCCAAAAATATATGTATGTAAAATATTGTCCAAAAGTATTTTCTTATATACGGCGGTATTTAAAAAAATGCGTAGCTTGTATACGAGATATTCAATAAATTGAATTTCGCTCACAACGTAATTTCGGTCCAACAAGGCATCTGTGTACCAAATTTCAAGTCTCTAATTGCAATATTTCGAGATTGAAGTATGACTAGCGCGCCTCTGGTCGACGGATTTCAACTACAATCTTTTCAACTTTTGCCATGAGCGAATGATGCCTGCATGCCAAATTTCAGCTCAATCGGATGAAGCGGTAAGGCGCTATCGTGGAAGAATACACGCACGCAGACAGACACACAGACTCATAGTCAGACTCCAGTCTGGAAATAGTCCTAATCGTCTCAGGTGGGTGTCAAAATGGATATTTCCGTCTTCATCTAAATGTTTCTTAGCGCTTACATCTTTTTCCCTAGTGCCGGGTGAGTAAAAATCGGTTGTGTCACCCCAAGGCTTTCCCGACAAGTAGCCAAGGACTGATTTCATCTGAATATTAATTTCACAAATAAAATCCATAAGCGCTTTCTGGCAGCCAGTGATCGAACCCGGATAAGTTCCATTTCGACACCTCAAGCCGCGCGGTTCGTTCCATGGCTAGCCTCGGGCGGCTCATTGTTAATATTTGAATCAAATACACATAGGGCGAAATTTAAATAATAATTAAATTATATAAATAATAATAATTATATATTTATTAAATAATCAATTAAATTAATAATAAATTGCTATATAATATTATTATATATTATTTAAATAAATAGTATTTATATTTTTTTTTAAGCTATTGCATAGCTTTTATCGCGGGCCTAGGCCAGCGCGGCGACCGAATGAAGAAATTTCTTAACGAAAATTAATGATTTTAAACTGATAATTACGTCTAAACGAGTAGGTACTGCTTACGATTCGAAAAAAATATGTGTTAAACACGAACATTTTCCTAATATTCTTAGCTTTGAATATTTTAGATTTTATTTATATTGCATAGTGTAATTAATTTGTGAAATTAGGTCTAACCGAACACAAAAACGACTACTACGCAAATACTATCTGGCGTATTATTATGAAACCGGCACTATTTTGAAGATAATTTAATTATCTATCTTTTTATCTACGTTTTTTTTTCGAATAATCTAGTTTTTTGCTTTATCGAATAAAAAATTCGTGCGCGGCGCTCTATCGGAAGACGTTTAAATTATTCCGAATCATTTGCTACCGCAGCCGCAAATGATTCGGAATAATTTCAACGATTTCTGATAGAACGCAGTTATCTGATATCAGAAAAAATAAAATAAATAAATAATTATAATTGCATAAGTTGTTGAAAATGCTATGCAATAGCTTTACCGCGGCAGTCCCCGAGTGCCACACGTATTTGTTTTATATATTTTATTTCCCTCATATTATTATGGCTTCTCCAACCTTAAATCCAAATGATAATGTCGAGCCTTCAGCCAGCTTTCCCACACATCTAGATCAGCCGGCGAGCAATGGCCGCCTCCCATTAGAGGGTCTCAACCTTTCCTTACCCAGCTCACAGTCGAGGAATGAGAACTACGCACAAAATACTTAAAGCTACATTCTCTTGCCACAAAAACACCTCAATGTGTGTCACATCAATGCTGATAGCATTCCCTCTTTATATGCCGACTTACCGGCTACCTTTTCAAACCTGGATTATCTGGACGCTATTTTAGTCAGTGAAACGTGGCTGAAGTCATCTCTGTCATCAATACAGTATTCACTTCCAGATTTTAAACTTATTAGGCATGACCGCACATGAAAGAGAGCAGAAGGGGTCGGAATTTACCTACTTGGACATATACAACACAAGGTAGTATGCGAATCGCCAGGAGGCAAAAATCGGCCTGAATACCTCTTTGTAGAAATATCTTTAAAAGGCCACAGATATACTGTCCCCCCGATATAAACTACTTTTAGGAAACTTTTGAAGAACAGGTGTCCAACTACGAACATGTCTTATGGGAGATATGCACACATGCCTTCTCAAACGTGACCTACGCTCTACGAAGTTACAAGCGATGATGTCCTCCGTAAATATCGGCATTCTTCCTCCACAACACAAACACACTCCTGTATCTGATTATGACCAGTCAATCTGACCGTGTATCTGCTCATGGGCAGTACGACGCCCCCGGTTTCTCCCACCAGGACTTATTTTTTCTCTTACAAGTCCGGTGCCCCAAACCGCCTCCTAAGTTTATTCGAACGCGTAACGTGAATGCAATTGATCATGATATGTTCAATCGTGATACTTCTAATGCAGACTGGTAGGGTGAGATTGCTAAGAAAGACACAGTTGACTCTAAAGTTTCAAAGTTAAATGAAATAATCTTGCGTTTATATGACACTCACGCACCTAACAAAATGATTAAAATTAAGCACACTCCGTGTCCATGATAAGGCTAAGATCGTGATAAGCAGGTGATAAGGCTAAGATCCGCCACAGATTAATCCCAACCAGCGAACTCTGGGAAAATTTTAAAAAGCTCCGAAACCGGTGTACGCAACTTTGCCGAAACTCGAAACGAAATTTTATTCGGTCCAAACTCATGGAGTGTAATCCGAGCAATACATGGAAGTTTCTCAATACCTTAGGCGTAGGTAAAAAGAGATCAACTGCTCTTATCCCGTCGATTACTTTAAATTCACTGAACAATTTCTATTCTACTTCATTTTATATAAATATTGATACCGCTGTCAAGTCACGAACCATTCAGGTTATCGAAGCTAATGTATTAAACTCCATCTCATCCTTTTCTCACTCCATACTAACGAACTCCATACTCCCGTTACTTGACTACGCGGATATATGCTATCTCGATGCCCACGAAGTTCTCGTAGACAAATTAGAGCGGCACCAAGAAAGTCTGTGTTCGATGTGTGTACGGGCTCAAAAAATACGACCATATTTCAGAATTCCGTACTAAACTAAATTGGCTAAAGATACGCGAACGTAGAGACCTGCATATTCTCTGCCTATTGCAGAAAATACTCAATAATCCACTTATTTCGTCGTACCTAAAATCCGAATTCCGGGTGTTATCTTCCCACGGGCTGCCATTACGGTCTCAGTCAACGAATACTCTATGTATACCTCAGCATCACACAGCTTTCTTCACCTATTCCTTTGCTGTATATGCAGCAAGATTATGGAATAACCTGCCTTCCAATATACGGGATACCGTTAGTTCAAGTGCGTTTCGCTCCCGGCTGAAGCTATATCTGCTCTCAAAATAATATAAGCTGATCCTACGTATATTTTATTTTTTAATATGTATATGTATACTATGGATATTATGTATCATTTATTTAGGCACTTTATGTATTGTATGTATATATGTATGTGTATGTGTATGTATGTGTATGTATATGTATTCTTTGAATCAATGAAAAATTTAAAAATTTAAAATTAAAAAAAAAATGTTCTGCCAAAAACAATCGTAATTACTACCTGCTGGTTGGCTGGAAGATATTGCCGTTTATGGCAATAATCCCGCCATTTGTACCGTTGTGATCAATAAAGAGTTATTATTATTATTATTATTATTAAATATTATTAGTATAGCTTGTATAGGAGATATTCCGAAATTTCACAATGACGTTTCGGCCCAACAAGGCACCTATGTACCGAATTTTAAGTCTGCTAGTCCAATATTTCGAAAAAAATACAATTATAACATATTAAAAAAAGTGACCAATTTGAACCACAACCTTTTGAAGTCTTTCCATGATCAAATGATGCCTTAGCGACAAATTTCAGCATAATCGGATTGAGCGTTAAATCGCTATCTTGGAGAAATTCTTACACACAGACAGACTTCAATCTAAAAATGGTCTTAATCGTCTATGACAAACACCTCGTCTTGGAAAACCGTGGCATATTGTCCAAGGGGGATGCTGATTCTGTGGTTAGTTTTGAGTCCGTACACGCCTGCCCCAAAACGTCTATTTGTTCCTGATCCGTCGGTGAACCAGGCGTCCGCGTAGTAGCTTTCAAGTCTTCCTTGGTCTTCCAGGATTTTAAAGGATTTCTCTACCAATTTTTTTTAGTAATCGATCCTGGGCCAGCGTGAATGGGCTTTTGTGGAGGGGGTTTAGCTCAGAATGATTGGGCCCTCCTCGCTGCCACTCGCCCAAACACTTCAGTCTGTACACTGTAAGTCTGGCGGAGTGGATTATAAGCTTCTCCAGAGGCGGGCAGCAGAGTGCCACCTCTAATCTGGTCTTCATGACGCCAGTTGCAGCCCTCGGGTAGTTACCTTGAAGGCTTTTCAGCATGTTTCCGTCTCGAGCTTTTTCACCCTGGACCACCAGACTTTTGCAGCATAGGTTAGTCTAGGCAGCAGTACCGACAAATTCCAGCTTAATCGGATTGAGCGTTTAATCGCTATCGTGGAGAAATTCTCACACACAGACAGACTTCAATCTAAAAATGGTCCTAATCGTCTGAGGGGGGCTCAAAATGGATATTTCCGTCTTTATCCCAGGAAAAAAATTGCGCGTTCACAATACTTTCCCTCCTCGTTGGTTGGTAGGTCGGGATAGTAAAAATGACAGTTTCTTACCTGTTCTGCTATGGCGATCACATAGAGCATCACAACCAAGGCAAACACAAACTTCTTCATTATGTTGAAGTCGGATGATTTTCGCAGCCGTGATCACCTTGAAAAATCCAATACAGTTCTGTAACAATAGCCTCGCGTACCATGTCTTTTATACACCCAATTATCTGTCTACCTTATCAGTAGGTACTTTGCTTGATTATACATATAGGCACGCATTGCATAGATAGTAGAATTCGAGATAGAAAGCATTTTGCTGGATTGATAACGTAATTCTGCAATCAGTCACTTTCAAAAAATACTCAAGATAACATTCATAATAGGGCCCTCCTCCCTGCCACTCGGCCGAACACTTCAGTCTGTACACTGTAAGTCTGGCGGAGTGCATTATGAGCTTCTCCAGAGGCGGGCAGCAGAGGACCACCTCTAATCTGGTCTTCATGACGCCAGTTGCAGCCCTCAGGTAACTACCTTGAAAGCTAATATATGGGATGTTCGCATGTAATAAAAATGTATATGTTGTCGACCTCTGACTTATAGATTTCGACAGTTTTATAAATCGAAAATGTGTATATATGCCATGAATACTGCTGGCAATATGAACATTTTAAATTATGTTGTTATTTTAAGCATTAAAAATGTAATATTAAATATTAAACTAATATAATAAGTTTATAGAATTTAAGGAATGATAGCTTTGGACAACATTTATATTATTGCAAACAATATATATCATCTTACAGCATACATATTGAGTTATGATTTTTGTCCCCCTCCCCCATACATTCGTGGCACTGTGCATAGGTTTGAACCCCCAGGTTTTTCTTATGGCTCTTTTGCACGTCCACAAGGAGGCATATAAGCTTGTTTTGTCGCGCTCAAGGTGGTTGTTCCTATTAAGCTTTCAGTTTAGATTGGACCTAGAGCAATTAAAGCGGAATTAATGCTACCGCAGTCATATCCGCAGCAGTTCGCCGATCCTCAAGCGACAGCATATTAAAATGCTGTAGCCTATCACGGTAAGAGTCAAATGCGAGATGTTCGCGTCGGGCTATGCACCGGACGAAACGTCTTTGAATCCCCTCCAGTTGGGCTTTGTGCACGCTATATTGCGGAGACCAAATGGGAGACGCGAATTCAAGAATGCTGCGGACATAGCTGTTGTATAGTGTCAGTGCGGCCTTGGTGCCCGAGAATGGCTTAGTCATCCTTAACACAAATCCTAGCATTCTGTACGCCCTCTCTGCTGCTTGTCGACAGTGACTATCGCCTAGAAGTTTGCTGTCATGGTATGGTATACACCAAGGTCGCGAACGCAAGTGCTTTCTGGTATGGTAGCACCAACGGCACTGATATAATAATCCCAACTGATTTTCTTTATATTCCTCGTGAATGTGATTTTGTGACACTTTAAGGCATTTATATCAATGCAATTAGTGATGCAATAAGCCGAGAGTCGATTTAAATCCGACTGCATGTTGACGCAGTTTTCAGTACTTCTAATGGATGAGTATACTTTCATGTCATCTGCGTAGAGCATGTAGGTACTCGGACCAGCAAAAACACGTACCAATATCGCCTATATATGCGTTAAAGAGCAGTGGACCGAAATGCGATCCTTGGAGTACACCGGATGGGACAGAAGTGAAGTTAGAACGATGTCCGCTCACGACAACAGCTTACGATTGCGAAAGTAGGAAGCAAACCACCTTAGGAGATCTCCGTGAATGCCTAGAGACTCGAGTTTCCGGACAAGTATACAATGATTGACGCGGTCAAACGCCTTTGTAAAATCAGTGTACACCACGTCAACCTGCACTCTTTTATCCATGTTAACGGCTAGGTACTCAGTGAATTCACCCAAGTTGGTCAGCACTGAACGTCGCTGCAGAAAACCGTTCTGATGATTAGGGAGACTCCCTGCGATGACGGGATATACCTGGTCGTATACAATCTTCTCGAAGAGCTTACTGAGCACAGGAAGAATAGAGATGGGCCTGTAGTTCTCAATAGAAGACCAAGACTCCTTCTTGTAAACAGGAACCACAAGCGCTTCCTTCCATCTTTCAGGAAAAATGCCGCTTCGGGTAGACATAGAGAATACCTCCGCAATTGGATAGGATAGGGAATTTGAGCATTTTTTAATGAATACTGCAGGTATCATATCACTACCCGTGCCTTTATTACGTTTTATTGCCGAAGAGGTGAACATTTCGATAAGTAGTGTTCATAGTAATTTATATGGTCGCTTAGAGATGAAAAATTTATCAACACGCTGGGTAGCTAGGCTGCTTGAAAATGCGCAAAAAAACAACTGGAGATTTAGCAATACTATTTGCGTTTGTTATAACCGGATCCTTACCGTTTTCTGGCTCTATTCATACCAATGGACGAATCTCGGCAATTGCGTAGCGTGGCTAGCAAACCGGCCAGTGCACAACCGCCTGGGGCCGCCAGAGGTGGTCCCTCGAATCTGCACTCGACATCAACTGTCTACGATTGCACGATATAACCGCAGGGAAGTCCCCTCTACGAAGAGGCTACCGCATGGGAGCTGAGCCAAGAGTTGGGCCGACCAAAAAGACACACACTGGCTATTAGGCCCAAGCTGCATTAGAAACATTAGGGAAGTGTCAGTTGCTAAGCGCGAAACCGACTCCAGGGAGCTATAACGACTTTTACCATATTATCTCCCAAGACTTAAACACACTCCTCAGTCAAACTACTCCAACAGTACGTAAGAGTCCAACGCCTTACGGTACTACACTGTGAAGTGCCACCTAGCGGGACTCGAACTTACTACCATATTTGAACGACATTTTTTATCCTCCAGTCTGGTCACAGATTTGAGGTCGCTTCAGGGCCTCTTACTGACGTTAGCGGTAATTCGCTGTTCGAATTTGTTGGGTATCCAAGGCGCCCTTTGCCCGTCAAGCTCATATGGAATCACTAGGTCCTATGTCCTACGTCTCTAGGTTCTAAGTCCTACGTCACTAATCTAGGCTATAACATCGTACTGGGTAGCGCAAACCAAACAGCAGAGGTTGAGAGGCGTATTTCCCAAGCATGGGCAGTTTTTGTGGTTAATCAAAGCATAATGCACTCGGAACTTCCAATAAAACTGAAGAAAATGTTCGAGCTATATGTCTTATCTGTCTACTTACGGACCGGCGCCTGACTCTCACTCGACAATCCGCCAAGAAGATTAGAGTTGAGCGAAGAGCAATGGATCAAATCATGCACGGAATTAGCCTGATTGACCGAAAACCCATGGAATGCATTAGATCCGCAGTAAAACATGAGGGTTAGAGATACGGTGGTAATCATTGTACTTTAAATTTAAGATCTTGGAATAACAATTAGCGGCGATCTTAAATGGGAAAAAAATATTCTTGCAGTCTCTAAAAAGAGCCAAGTCTTCTCTCTATCTTATAAAGAAGGCTTTTCAACATCTGTCGATAGAGGTGTTTATAAAGATCTACAAGGCACTGAAAAAAAAATATAACGATGTAATACACGGAAATACGCATGTTTCAACAAGGATTACGCATATATGGTTTGGCGTGAGTAGTTACCGTCATTGTTAATGTTATTTCATTACATCGCGACCTTGGCATCTCGCTTCTGGCATGACAGCATGTAGGTATACGTGCAATAGTCGGACACATGAATCATGTCGAAACTACAGTAGGTAGATTGTTATTTCCGTATTAACTGCAAGCAAAATGTTGATACATATAATCGAGTAATGGTTTCAACAAAATTCCTTGTAATTCAAAAAAATACGATTGAAAAATCGTTATTCTGTAGAAAAAGGTAATACCAAAATGGTAATCTAAGAATCAATATCTTTCTCAGGGTATATATTTAATTTACCTAGTTGATATGAACAAATTATACATATCTAGAATATTTTCGTATTGATTTGCACTCTGCAAAATCACAGATCAGTTTTGAGACTTCCATGTTTTTCGGCTTCCTTAGCTTCCTAGCAGAGTTAAAACGAACGTCGATCGTAGTCAGAAGTTCCATTTTGGGCCCGATCTGCCGTGGGTCTGCCGGTTCGCCGCACCGGCTGCACCGGCTTAGTTACACCTCTGGATCTTATACACCTTCGTAACGAAGACATTTACATAACTGACATTTTCTCCATTTCATACTTTAAATCTAAATCTTTTTCGGAACGGTTTTCACTTACATTCCTCCAAAACTCAAACGAAATCATCATATCATTATAGATACGTATTTTATGTAATGTATTTATTTACAAAAACAAACTCTTATTTAAATCAAATCAAATAAAGTCTATTGTCTTTAAAACCCTATACATAGTTGTTTAGTCATTGGTACATACTGTAGATATGAATAAATTATTATATAATGAGATTAAAAAATTTAAAGAACAAAACCAGTGATTACGGAATCGATATAATGTTTTAGTAGATGGCGGCTTTTGATATAATGTTTTAGTAGATGGAGGCTTAAGATTAAATAATACTAAAACTCGTTAACAAAGGTTTCTGAAGAGTCTAACCACATAATGTATAATAATCGTACATATTGTATTTTGATGTATTTAACATCAAAATACAATATCAATAAGAAAAATATTTGA
Organism: Micropterix aruncella; assembly: GCA_944548615.1. NCBI lineage: Eukaryota > Metazoa > Arthropoda > Insecta > Lepidoptera > Micropterigidae > Micropterix > Micropterix aruncella. The sequence goes on from OX155980.1 coordinate 9,639,264, forward strand.
CGTGATTAGTAAAGAAGATATTAAAATGCTAACTTACTTTAGGATAATTTGACATGAAAATAAGCAAAGCCACAGATCGAATCTTTGTAAATTATATTATATTAGCATTTGGAGTTTTTGTAAATTTTTCTCTTGGGGGGGATGTCTCTCCTTAACCTGTTATGTCTATTTCTGAGACCGTCCACGATAATCCTATTCTTTTCTCTTATTTCATCAGCGATATTTTTTTTGTAGAAGTTTAAGCTGTCTAGGAATCGATTGAGGTCATCGGTGTGCGATAGTAGGTGTTGGCCACGGTATGGGGTTTCTTCATATCCTCCCAGACCTTCGGGTTCTACGGTATGACGGCGGCAGCATCGATTTGGAGGTCGGCGATGTTGACTATCCGCCTGGAAGAATTAAATCATTTCATTACACTAAAATATAGATGTAGACTTCTACATAGAAAGGATTAGAAATCTAGGAGTCTAATACGGCATATTTTCAAAAATCAGTTGAGCCCATGACTTTCCCAGCAAGCAGACCCCCCCCTCCCCCATCGCCAAATACCTCCTCTTCCCTCCCTTCACCTCGCCAAATCCCCCCTATCACCCGATAGTGATTATGTCAAATGACTATGATAGCAAAGGTAGCATAGTTTATTATTTTGTAGTATTTCCGAGGTATTATAATGGTATTTGTCCATACAATTATGTAGTATTTTTTTTATATACGGCGGTATTTAAAAAAATGCGTAGCTTGTATACGAGATATTCCAATAAATTGAATTTCGCTCACAACGTAATTTCGGTCCAACAAGGCATCTGTGTACCAAATTTCAAGTCTCTAATTGCAATATTTCGAGATTGAAGTATGACTAGCGCGCCTCTGGTCGACGGATTTCAACTACAATCTTTTCAACTTTTGTCATGAGCGAATGATGCCTGCATGCCAAATTTCAGCTCAATCGGATGAAGCGGTAAGGCGCTATCATGGAAGAATACACACACGCAGACAGACACACAGACTCATAGACAGACTCCAGTCTGGAAATAGTCCTAATCGTCTCAGGTGGGTGTCAAAATGGATATTTCCGTCTTTATCTAAATGTTTCTTAGCGCTTACATCTTATTCCCTAGTGCCGGGTAAGTAAAAATCGGTTCTGTCACCCGAAGGCTTTCCCGACAAGTAGCCAAGGACTGATTTCATCTGAATATTAATTTCATAAATAAAATCGATAAGCGCGTTCTGGAGGCCAGTGATCGAACCCGGTTGGGTTCCATTTCGACACCTCAGGCCGCGCGGTTTGTTTCATGGCTAGCCTCGGGCGGCTCAGTGTTAATATTTGATTCAAATGTATGGCGAAATGTGGTTGGTTTTGAGTCCGTACACGCCCGCCCCAAAACGTCCATTTGTTCCTGATCCGTCGGTGAACCAGGCGTCCGCATAGTAGCTTTCCAGTCTTCCCTGGCGGGGGTTAGGATTTTATAGGATTTCTCTACCAATTTCTTTTTTTAGTAGTCGATCCTGGAACAAGGTGAATGGGCTTTTGTGGAGGAGGTTTAGCTCAGGATGATTGGGCCCTCCTCGCTGCCACTCGCCCAAACACTTCAGTCTGTACACTGTGAGTCTGGCGGAGTGGATTATAAGCTTCTCCAGAGGCGGGCAGCAGAGTGCCACCTCTAATCTGGTCTTCATGACGCCAGTTGCAGCCCTCGGGTAGTTACCTTGAAGGCTTTTCAGCATGTTTCCGTCTCGAGCTTTTTCACCCTGGACCACCAGACTTTTGCAGCATAGGTTAGTCTAGGCAGCAGTACCGACAAATTCCAGCTTAATCGGATTGAGCGTTTAATTGCTATTCTCACACACAGACAGACTTCAATCTAAAAATGGTCCTAATCGTCTGAGGGGGGCTCAAAATGGATATTTCCGTCTTTATCCCAGGAAAAAAATTGCGCGCTCACAATACTTTCCCTCCTCTTTGGTTGGTAGGTCGGGATAGTAAAAATGACAGTTTCTTACCTCTTCTGCTATGGCGATCACATATAGCATCACAACCAAGGCAAACACAAACTTCTTCATTATGTTTGTCGCATGAAATTTGCAGCTGTGATCACCTTGAGAAATCCAATACAGTTTTGTAACAATAGCCTCGCGTACCATGTCTTTTATACACCCAATTATCTGTCTACCTTATGAGTAAGCTTTTTATGATTGACAATTGTTTATGGCACGTGCCATAAATGCATATAGGCACGCATTGCATAGATAGTATAATTCGAGATAGAAAGCGTTTTGCTAGATTAGAGAGAAATAAAATAATTTTGCAATCACTCACGTTTAAAAAATAATTAAGATAATATTCAATCAACAATAACCAGATGCTTGCATGACAACAACAATCTGGCTGTTTCACAGTGAAGCGATTAGTTCGGGGGTAGCTGTGCTCAGGCACTTCTCATTCTCTCAGGGCTGGTTAACACCTCCG